>OW964826.1:15607500-16207500 GCA_943142095.1 Ophonus ardosiacus
ACATACATACATACATACATACATACATACATACATACATACATACATACATACATACATACATACATACATACATACATACATACATACATACATACATACATACATACATACATACATACATACATACATACATACATACATACATACATACATACATACATACATACATACATACATACATACATACATACATACATACATACATACATACATACATACATACATACATACATACATACATACATACATACAATCATCTTAAAAATAGTAAATTCGTATTGTAGGGACTCTAAAACGTGCTTATTCGTTAAAAACTCACCACCGAATTTTTTGACCAAAGACAATACCTTCCTTACCTAAAGGTGACGGAAGGTAAAAAACTATTTAGAATGTAGGCTAGGGCGAAACAACGTTCGCCGAGTTCCTCTAGTTTCTAATAAAATTTAACGAAGGCAAATCAGTAAATTTTGAACTTTTAATTTTCGATTTACTTAGCCCCCTGTATTTCGTGTAGAATCTATATTTGAAAATTTGGTGTGGAGTTAGTAAAAAGTACTATAGCCCTGAGTCGTCGATGTGGACGTCCAGGGTGATAGTGTTAAAGTGCGTCTCCTTTGTGAGTATAATGAAATAAGTGGCTGTTGCATCAGAAGAGAAGCGAAACCCGGTCAGATAACAATACACCGTGGCGGAACGGCGATGGCAACGGCAAGGCATCTGGGTATCCTTGTGTGCGGTTTGGTTCGATTTTTTGTGACCTAGTTGTGCAGTCTCACGGCGGTCGGCGGTATTGTTTCAAGCCTGCTAATGTCTGCATGGCGCCTCACGTTATGCACTTTGCACAAGCCCAGGAGACAATACTTTGTTTTTAATTCGTACACTAACTTACTTTCAGAATGAAAGGAAAAACTATTATAAATATAAATATTTGAGGAATGGATTTTCTCTGTTTCGGAACATGGTAGTTGCGAAAAAAAAAATGTTATTTTTTCCTATGAAACTAATTCTAAACATAATGTAAAAATTATTAGAAAACATAAAACTTTTCATTCATAATTTCCATAAATAAAGTGCGTGGTGGAATTCTTGTGACGTAGATTATTAACAATTATATAGTCCAACCAAGTCTGTATGACTCACACAAGCTTGTTGTAATTCCACGACAAAGCGAAGAAGTTGAATTATGTTTTACTTATTATACTAATATTTACAGTATAATTCTAAAAGTAAAATCCAGGGAATAAATGTCATTTTTAGCTGACATTTAACCTAAGTTTTTGTATAAGACGACTGATTTATTTTATTTTTCTTTTCTATATTAGTAAATTTAAAACAATAAATAAATAAATAAATATATCATCACGGCATATTACCCATTTCTGGGTGTGCCAGTATCTACAACACATGTAGACATCGGTAATGATGACGATATATTTTACCGTGTGGGCGCTTACCAGGCGTCACCTCACGGGCACTCATAGCTGGCGTGGAGAGTGCACCACAGGGGTCACTTTTGTGCCATTTAAAATTGGAAATATTTGGCGTCAGTCGGGATCGAACCCGGTTCCCCCAGGTTCGCCGCCAGACACTCAGGCAATTTGAAACAAGGTAATGAAATTTGTGAATATGCAAATAATTTGACACGTACGTAACTGTCATAAGGGTAAACAACGTTAGTATAGAGTGTACTACCGAGAGTGTACCACTAGGGCAAGAAAGACTGTGATTAATATTGATAATACACGTCACACACGGGAAAATATGAAATAAGATTAAAACATGCATTAAAGAGCATAACGAACAATTCTTTCAGAAAAAAACAAAAAAAAAAAAATAGAAAATTTGCAACTACCCTATTAGAATGACATGTTCTATACAGTGTCCCACACTCTATGTTAAGTATAGGGTCTTCTGGAGTACCATGTTGCCATGTTTACCTGCTATAAATCTGCAAGATAGAAAGAGCAAAATAGATGCCCAAAAAGAGATGAAATATTCTGGGTTCTTCATTGAATGTATTTATGACTGGTGTACTTTCAGGGTATCTAAACAGGTGGGTGAAAAGAAAAAAAAAATGAACTGGTCAGTTCAATAATTTACAAAAAATATAAAATAATACAAATACAAAATGTAAGTAGGATTTAAAATCATAACAAGCGTAGGTAAATGAAATGAATTAACATATAAACTCTAGTCAATTTAAAGTAAAAAATATAAAACATTTTTGTACTTAATTGGACATTTTACAATCGTCGTCAACAATATAAATTCACTATGTTACATATTTCCATTCTACGAAAAGATATAAAATTAATACATATACGAGTACAATATATAGATATAAAACAGCATAGGTGCGAAGAAAAAAATGAAATTGAATAACACACTGGTCAGTTTAACAATACATATTTTTTATTTAATTTATAACTTCTTATTTGACAATTTACTAATATTTAAGCTTGATAGAAATACTGCATATATTTTGCATAGTTCATAAGTCTTTATTCTTTCTTTGTAATCTCCAATTTGAATTTATAATATTTTAAAATTCTAATTTCTAATTGCATTTAATCAAGATTAGTATGCTGGGCGGTTTTAAAATATTGTATTGAAATTTTACTTATTACAGGTACAAATAGCCCTGTATATAAAACTATTTAGACAAATATTGGGTGTATACAATAAGCCCTTGAGTAAATAAGAGACCCTCATAAAACTTAAATTGTACAGTGTTAACTAATTTTGGTATAGCAATGATAATTTATGAATGTTTCAATATTACATTACATTGAAAAACCTTCATAAGAATAACATTGGCTGTCTCTGCCACACTGAAGATAGAGTGTGGGGCACTGTATAGCATGCATATTGATGCTAGAAGGAAGTTCATTCTTAAACGATTTTTGGTGACATTGTGTTATTTGGGAATATGCATGCGTACTAATAATGTCCACGTTAAATGAATAAGGAGACACGTTATGTGCGATGAAATAGCGAGCGTTTAACGTCACACGTTCCGTATGTGTTGAGATCGTTTCCATGAAAAGTGCGGCTAACGTCACACGTTCCGTATGTGTTGAGATTGTTTCCATGAAAAGTGCGGCTGTAACTTCGTTTGTGTTGCTTTTAGCGTTAACTTTAACGTGAAAGACTAATTAAATACGGGAAGCATTGAAATTTAAAGTCCCTTACTTTTAAAATAAGGTATTTTCTACATAATGTTAACCCTTACGTTCTTTCATCGTAGAGGTTGCAATAACTCCCTAATATGTAGTATATAATAGAGAGTTATTGCAGCTTCAACGCAAAAATAAAGTGCACTTTAAAGTCACATGACAGCTCGAGTGCGCATGCGTACTAATAAGGTTCACGTTATATGAATAAGGAGACACGTTACGTTATGTACAATGGAATAGCGAGCATTTAACGTCACACGTTCTGTATCTCTTGAGGTTATGTTTCGGTGAAAAGTGTGGACATAACCTCGTTTGTGTTGCTTTTAGAGTTAACGTTAGCGTGAATACACTAATTAAATGCGGTAAACATTGGAATTGAAAGCCCTTTATTTCTAAAATAAAGTGTTTTCTGCATAAGGTTAACGTTTATGTTCTTTCATCTTAGAAGTTGCAATAACTCCCTAATATTAGTTACAGAAGGCTTTTCAAGCACTCGTTCGTTCGCTAACTAGGCTGCCTTCTGTAACTTATGTTTTAATATAGTATTCCAAAAGTTCTACGAGCTCAAACTCATAATAGTTATACCGGTTTACATTTTCAACAAATTATAAAACCTACAAAAATTATTAGAAATTTCTACAAAATTCTTTCGGCTACTTTAAGTATCGACATAAAACTTAAAAAAAAAAAAAAACTGGACAAAGTGACGAATGATAATAGTTCGACCAGTATTTTAAGGGTTATCTTTTATTCCAGATTTAGTTTCTACAGAAAAAATAATTTATTTTTGGTACAATGAAAAACAACTTCGTAAAAATCTAGTGCGTACAGTAAAACCTACTTTGTGAGACATATGGGCAATATTCTAACAGAAAAATGTGCAGGGCTTAAAGAAACAATCCCTAATAGAATTAAAGTTGGTATTACTAATAAAAACGATAGAACCCAAAATTACATGGCGGAATAGTTGAATAACAAAATATTCAGTTTTTGTAAGTAACTCTATATTTTAAAATAGTCGAAAGAAATTTATAGAAATTTCTCACCATTTGCGTAGGTTTTATAATTTGTAGGTTGAAAATGTAAACCGGCCGAAATATAGTTTGTGTTCTTACCTATGAGCCACTTCATTTTAATTTTTTTTTAATAAGAAAAAATTAGAGCGACACTTCTAATATATGCCTATTGATAACACACGTCTTTTAGTCATATTCGTATCGTGTGAGCATTTACTAGGGGCGTCACCTGACGGCCACATATTGCTGGCGTGAAGAGTGGACCACAGAGGTCACTTTCGTGTCATTTAAAATTAGAAATAGTTTTAGCGTAGGTCGGTATCAAACCGGGGTTACCAGATTTGTGAGCTATAACTCAGGCACACGGCCACGAAACCCCATTAAATACGTAGTATCAACTTAGTAAATTCGGCCTGAAAGTATAGTTTTTATGTTCACTACTTTTAAGGTTACGGATAATTTTTAAATGTAATATAAACTATAATTTTGCTGTTTGTAAATAGATATGGAGATAAGTTACTATGCAGCTAATAGTATTCTGTTATCCTTGTATCAGATAATTAACAAATTAGAGTTGGAACAATGCATGAATAGCAGTAGAAATATCTAATTTGTGTTGGACAAATTAAGGGTGGCAGGTGCTGGAGTGCATAGAAAACAATTATCATGGTTTGTATGCCATGTTAGCGCCCCGCTCTGACACTTGGCTCGAATACAATTAGCACTCTGCACTTAATTAAGAAACAGAAAACGTGCAAAAATCGACCAACTACTACGACCTAGCTCGGGACAATAACACGGAGATGTCACTACGATCGTAAAACACCGGGAAGATATGCATTCATTACGTCAAAAACAAAATGCGAAGAAAGAAAATTCATTAAATTAATTCGTACTTAACGTGGAAGAATTAACAAGTTAGTAGTAACTTTTTTCAAGCAATAATAACATAATTCTGTCTTATTCATTTGGAAGATAAGACAGTTTATTGTTTATATGACGTTCATTTTTTGAAATAGTGCATGCTAAATTCATTTTTATCACGTCACTTTCACTCACAATTATTATTTTTATTTTCAAAAATTAAAAGATGCGAAGAGCTGAAAAACTTGTTGGTTGAAAATGGTACATCATATGCGACGGTAAAAAATTGGGTAGCTGTGTTTAAACTGGGTCGTACAAGTATCCAAAGTGAATATCGCGCTAGATTCCGAAAAAGTGTTACCACACCATAAATGATTACCAAATTCACGATATGGTGTTAAAAGACAAACGGCTGAAATTGAGTGAAACTAATAGTGTAATCACTATCCATATTTTCGTCGTTGATTTCCGTATTATTAATAATAATTTTATTAATTTTATACTACTTTTCAGCATAAAGGACGTAGAGGTCATAAAATATGAAAATTGTATATATATTTACTGACAATGGTTGTCTTCGCAGGGTTCAATGAATGTTTGTAATGTTTGATTTATTGATCTATGTGGAAAACGGAGAAATAGTTTTGCAGTGAAGAGAGGAACGTATTAAAATATGATTTCAAGATATTGCTTTGGCTTTCGTTTTTCCAAAAAATTAATTTAATGAATGTTACAAGTTTTTTTTCTTTGTATAATTTATTTGTTTCAAGACCTGTGCGAAGTTGGCACCCGTGTAGGAATTTCGAGAAAAAAATTATTGCATAGATTTGCCCAAGTTATACAAAGTTTTGCCCAATACTTAATTTATTTTGCCCCAGTGGGCATTTTGAGTGAGCATGTTGCGTGGGCATGTTACGTGTTGTGATAACTAATCACTGTCCACCTAAAGTCGAGTGTGCGTTTAGGTTATGTTTTGGGTGGGTATGGTTATAAAAGTTAATCGCCCATTGTTGTGTAGGCAGTTTGGGTGGGCATGTTGCGTGAGTAGTTTGGGTGGGCACGTTGCGTGGGCAAAATTGTGCAATAATTTTTTCTCAAAATTCCTACTTGGGGGTGTCTACTTCACGCACCTTGTTTCAAGTAAATTAAACTAGTGCAGTGAAAAAGTGGGTGTCTATTAGGGGCGTTCACGCCAAACTTTTGCAGGTAGCAGCACAACTGTTCACACAATTTATTTTATATTTAATTTTAATGTATCGTTATTTTCCATTCTTCTTGAGCTATTACTTCAATCTAATCTAAGCATTTTATAGTTTCGTTTTTGTAAATGAATGCCCTATCCTATTTTCACAGTAGTGCGGCATTTTGTTTGGTTATGTAATATACCAAATATCGACAGAGCAGTTATATGTCAGATAGACTTGTGAATGTGATAAATGTGTAACTACAGTGTCATTAGTTGCTAACTAAACGTTTCCATTAAGAATGTAGACAAGTGACATTTCTCAACATTGTATATAGTTAGAAATTTTGGACAGTGAACGTTTTTTACCTTCCGTCACCTTTAGGTAAGGAATTCATATTCAATAGATGTAAATTTAAAGCATTTTAAAGAAATTAATTTTCAAAAATTAGTCAGCTTTGCTATTTATCATGGAAACAGCTGATATAATCAAAAAATTCTAATTGATAGATGTCAGTTGTAAGTGCAAAACCAAATATGGATAGTATAGGATCAAAAATTGGTATGTCATAGTGTTTCTCGCAAGTGACATGCAGAGAAAGGCCAAAGAGAAGATGGAAGAACTGTATCGTAGAGGACTTGAGAAAGGAAAGATGCGTTGGACAGAAATGAGTGGAAGAGAAGAGGAAACAGCGACCCCTAATAAAATAGGGGAAAGCTGAAGAAGAAATAAGGAAGTGTCAAATGCATTTTACTTAGTGTATGTTTATTGGATTTATAGAACCTTTTCAAATGAACTTTTGGTATGGAATTTGTAAAAAATAGTATATGTTCGTGTTCGATTTTACATGATATTATATAGAATCTGTTCCAAGGACTTTTTGGTATGGGATTTGTACAAAATACATCGAATTGACGGAAGGTCTTGTGCTGCCCACAACAGATTTTTATACTTTGTCGCGCATGAGCGGCAAAGTGATATTTTGCGTTGACAAAAGAGCGCAAATGGCTAAAAATAAATGTCGTTTTGAAAACATATAACAACTTTATTACTGTTAGGTATGTACCCCATCCAGATGGAGAATGATTATATGCGTACCCCGCCACATTTTATTGAGCGAATGCTTGTTCTTCTTAGGTCAGTTTAACTATACGTATGAATAACATTCTGAATATTTAAAGAGATGTATTGTTTTAGATGTGATGTGCTCTTGTTAAAAGAGCAGTAATATTTGTAGGGTGTTTATAACGATTGAAGAGATCGATCTCTCCGTCAAGTTGCGAAGTTCTTTTCGCCGGCGATGCTATCGCCGCAATCCTCCAGAGGAATTTTTCCAAAGAAAAGAAAAATGTGAGATACACATCGGATTTTTTGTCGACAAGGGTAGAGCCGCTTCCGGAAGTTCATTCAACTACACAATAAAAAATAAAGACAGTTTAGTGTCACGAAGAAGCCAGGCCTAAGGAATAGATAGGAAGCCGCGCTATCTGCGTAATTTATGTTCGCCAAATTGTTCGCGATTAATTCATTACGTCCTGCCTCTTTTCAACTCTATAAACTCATAACAAAAACTACTCTCATTTCTTACATTTATCTCAACAATAACTTATTCCTTGCTCGACTTGCTCAACTCGGCTTCAAACTTTAACTTAAATTACGAACAGCGTTCTGCTCCTAGTGGCTGCTGTCGCCATCATAAATACGCATTTAAATACACCCACATGTTGTCATCATCCGCCACTTCACAAAAAAAATATTATACTGTTATATATTATAATGGATGAATGAATTTAAGCACAATATATCACAGAAAACGGGTCTTTCCCTTAAATAATGCCATAACATGAACGCTTCGAATCATGGTTAATGTTTTTTGAAATATTAACTAAAGGCCCTATAATACATATGTATGAACATGAACTAATGGGTCAAATTTTGTGAAAATTGATCTGCAGTTCTGTCCATGTCCATAAAATCGGATAGCATTCTACAGACTTGTATCTCCACCCATTTTTGAGTCATAACCCAGAAATGAGTAAATTTTTAAATGTAAATGTATCGACCATAATCGAATTTTATGTAAGTCATAAAATATAAAAATCTGTTCTGGTCAGCACAATACCTCTCGCCATTTCCAATTTATGTAATACGAGAAGTATTGTATATTGCACTTCGATATAACAAAAATTACAGAACTTTACCCAAATATTGTTTTCTTTTCGTATTTAACATGTCCTCTGCACACATACAATTCTAATTATATCTATTTTTCATTGTATGAGGAAGTTCATAAATGTCAGAAATTCTTCCAATTCTTTAACAAGATTGATGGTATTTCACACAAATACAAACACACACAAACACACACACACACACGGACATCGTAAAAATGTTAAAATCGGTTTATAGGGACCTTAATTCGTGCTTATTCACTAAAATCTGGATATGCAATTTTTAGCATGAATCCAATACCTCTCTTGGCGAGAGTTAAAAACTAAATTAATTACATTTATATTGCTAATTTCAAATTTTTGTAACATTATATTGTGTATTGTCAAACCTTTATTTATAATGTTGTGTTATTTATTGTTATAAGTTATAGTTTTATATTCTTGTATTGTTATTTGTATAGTGTTATTGTTAATTTGTTATAGGGTAATAACCTTTGTAGTTGAAGCCCAATAAATAAATAAATAAATAATTAAATAAAAACTAACCACTACAGCTTCTCATTATAATAGGTAACAAAAACTAAATATTAGCTTGTAATAATATTATCATTAGCAAATTAATATTTTGTGAGTGCTCTGAATAGTAAAATAATCTTAATGTTCTTTTAACATAAATGCTAATTTTGTTTGAAGTAATTTCTTATGAGATTGAAAACTGTAGTTCCAGAAATTATTTCAAACAAAAATAGCATTTATGTCAAAGGAATAGTAATATTATTTTGCTATACAGTACAGTAAGAGTATCAGGTGATACATGCCTTCATTCCAAAAGAGCGGCCTGTTTTGTATCCAATATTATAAAGCAAGCAGTAAGCGATATGCCGCTTTGTCATAATTACGATATTTATAGTTTTATTGTTGGACACGATAGTCAATTTTTCTGACTATATGTGACGTTATCATGGTAGGAACGTGTAAAAAGACAGATAATGGGAGAGCAAGAGATAGTTGTAGATCAGCGTCGAGATTATGTTGTGGTAGGCATGGCATGGCGACAGCTGGATATAACTATCTCTTTCCTTCCCAATCTATCTGTCTTCTTCCACGATTCTACCATGGTAACGTCACATATCCCTTCCCCAAATTTTTAATAATTATTTTCTTGTAAACTACGAAGAATTAACCGATTTAAAAAATACGGGTATTTTTTGTCGTATCAAATATGTAAAAATAAAAAATTGGAATCAGGACATAAAATTGTACGACATAGGATCAAATCATTTATCATGTAATCCTGATAATAAGTCAGGTACCTATACACTATTTTTTTCTGTCACTTCTTCAATTGCGCTTGTAAATCAAAAGATGAATTTACAAAATTATGACACCACTTTTTTCCATATAAGTAGTTTAAACTTCTGTTTTGTGGTATCTGTTTGTAAGTTTGATTAATAAGCTTTCATATTTTCACTTAAAGGACAAAAACTAAAAAGTGCATTTAAAATGGACGAGTCAACATGGAGAAAATAACGAACTTCTTGTGCAACTACATCATTTATAAAAGAAAAAGCGGTACGGGCACGGTACATCTGTACCAAGTATGTATGATTTATGAAAACTTGCATCCAGTAATGAGAAAATTACATTTTCAGAACAAATTGCTCTGGTTGAAAAACAGCTGAAAGAAACTGTGTCGTTCATCCTGTATTCATTTTCCTTGTGTAAATAAACTTACAAGTATTCACGACTCTGAATTTTACAAATATTTTCCTATTTAAATAAGTTTATTTTGCATATCTAACATAAATGATGGATTCTTGAAGGATCAAGTTGAAATGTGTCTTGAAGATATGTAGGATTAAGACCTTAATGATACATGTTGTTAAAAAAAATTATTTAAGGACGTTTCGCATCATAATGGTCCATCTTCAGCTACAAAATACTTACTTACTTAATCCTGCACCTTTCTACCCTCACGGGTGTAAGGCGTTCCCCCGGCTTGCGAGGGAGGGGGTTGAGTTCTGGTTCGTTGGTCTTCTCCATATTTCTTTCCACTCTGCTCTATCTTGTGTTGCTGTCTTCGTTTCTTCCCAAGTTAAACCTCTTCTTTGCGCTGCCTCCTTTACTTCTTCCAGCCACGTTCTTCTTGGTCGTCCTCGTGGTTTCTTTCTTCCAATTTTTGCTTCAAACACTTTTTTAACTATTCTCTCCTCTCCCATCCTTTCTACATGCCCATACCATCTCATCTGTCCTTCTGCTATCTTATCTTCTATTGCTTTTACTTTTAAGTTTTGTCTGTAGGTTGTGTTTTCAATTCTGTCCAGTCTTGTTTTCCCCTCTATTTTTCTCAAGAATCTCATTTCGATAGCCGTAATTTTTTCTTTTTGTCTTTGCGTTAATGTCCATGTTTCAGCTCCGTGTATGAGTATAGGTGTCACTACTTTCTTAAATATTTGTACTCTGGTCTCTTTCGGTATTTCTTTCTTTCCTAAGAAGCTGTGTTTGATGCTATTGAATATTTTGCCTCCTGTTGTTCTTCTTTCTTTTATTTCTTCATCAAATCTTCCATCTTCTGAGATCATTGACCCCAGGTATTTAAATTTTTGGACTTAGCTACAAAATAATTACAATGTAATAGCTACAGAAAATTGTTTTTAAATAGTGTGACCACTCACCTTTTTAAAACAATAATGTAAAGAAAATTACTTGATATATTTAAGTGTTTTTTTTTATAATTAAATAATTAGCAATGAATAATGTAATTTTTTTTATATAAAACCACATTTTGCAGTGGGCGCCACTTATTATATGTCAAATAAGAACGTGTGGATGTACTCCGAATGAATTTTTAAAAGGAAGAAATATATGGATTTATTTCCAAGAAAATCTGATGTGGCCAACACAAGGCTTCCCGCTACTTAATTTTTATTAATTTAAATACATACCTATATATTTAATAGTACTAGTATATTAAGTTCCTTTGTATATAACTATTGCTTTATTTAATATTTTCTATTTAAAATGTCACCATATTTATTTTAAAATGATTATTTTTTTGACATTGACATTTATTTGACAGTTACATACATTTGAAATATGAACTGTGTAACAAAGGAATCTTTAAATCATAGGCTCTGAGATTTATATAAAAAAAAAATTTAATTTTATCTGCAAAATATATACAAAAAGTATTAATATATACCTGTAGAAAATTCAATAATTTTTAATTTTTATAATGGCATAACATGCGAATAAATGACATTTAACGGTATTTTTCGAAGAAAAATCATTATGAGCTTCAAGTAAAGTGCCATTTTCGGTTATCCGATTTACACTAAAACCTAATGGTCTCTTTCCATATTAGAATAGGGTCGAAATACAAGGTTTCAGGATTTTCTGCATGATGGTATTTGAGTTACAGCGGAGACAAAATCCATACGCATACACACACACACACACACACACACACACATATATATATATATATATATATATATATATATATATATATATATATATATATATACGCACACACATACATACACACATAATCGTGAAAATGTTAAAAATGGATTTTAGGAACCTTAAAACGTGGTCATTTACTATCTCGATATGTGATTTTTAGCGCGATCCCTTTACTTCCCTTACCAAGAGTAGCGGGAGGTAAAAATTGAAAATATGTTTACTTATGCAATTTTGCTCGTAGAATCGAATGGCGAAATTGCCAAACACGTATCTATGCCCAATGAGGTAATGCTAAAAAAAATGTTGCTAATATTTTTATAAAAATAGAATCTATGACACTTATTATCCATATATTGCAACGTAAAACATCCCAAAATATAATACTTTTCATTCATAATTTACTTAAAAGATATTCCCGCTACGATTTTCTGTGACGTCATGTATCGGCTACTAACACAACGATACTAGTCACACGTACAATGTCACAAACTTCAAACGCGAAGTTAAACGTCAGATCAGAGTAAACTAAACAAATATTTATAAAGCTGTCAGAGAAAAAATGCGCTCTATTCAATCTTTTTTGTTTCATAAGAGAAATATTATTTGTAATTGCAGGTTTGTGTGCTTGATATATAATTTAATACATAGAAGTGCAATAATTGTATATTTATGATAATAATGATAAAACATGGTGAAGAAGAACTATGCAGTTCCAACTTGTGGAAACAATTCATTAAAAAACCCAAAACAAATATTTATAAACAATCTGAATTTACATTTTGTCCGCCAGGGTGAACTGGAATCGTTCAGATACATGACGTATGCGCTCCCGTGATTTCACTGAGATTTGAAATTGATCCAATTTTTAAAAAATTATATTTACAAAACAATGCACACAAATGGCCTGAAAATATTATTTACATATAGTGTGACCAGTAGACTTCCAGGAAAAAAATAAAACAGAAAATGTGGCATGACCCCATTTTGCGTTGTTGTTCAGAAATGGAGCTTTGAGGGTCGCAAATATCTCAAAAGACATATTAACTTGCGGTTTGAAAATCAGCGTTGCAATGTATCTAAAAGCATAGAAAGTAATTTTAAAAAATATGAAATTTTTATACAAACGTAAATGTACTGTAACTAGATACATAAATGAGTTTTGGTAGGTATAACTCAAAAATAGAAAGAGGGAAAAAATGAATCCACAAGGTTAAGAAAATAAAATTTCAAACAAATTCTTTAAAATGAGGATAAGTACAAAAAGAAAACATATTTAGTGTACTGATGTGGTCGCCATGACACACAGTCATTTGTTACTAATTGCTGCGGAATTCACGCATTATTGACTCAAAGTTAAATTGGCTGCAAATTGAATTCTGATACTGCTAGCAGCGATCAACGTGTACTTAATTAATAATGCAAATTATATCGTTGGCTAATACCATAAATGCGAGATGCAGCTACATAATGTACTGCGTCACCAGAAAAATGTTAAAGAAGAATGCAACTATGTTCATTTTATCCTACAGCTATGTTAATTGCAAAACAACATTCTGCTTTTTTGCAGAAGTTCTTTGTGTTGTTATTATAATAATAATATTATGACAGAGAGAGAAAGATTATTTTTGTTATATTTTATTATTTCAATCTTCATATTTTAAATGTGGTTCTTGGAAAACATTCAAAGAAATTTCTTATTAAATAAACACTTACTTGGTTTATAATACAGTCTGGTGCAAATTTTACCACTTGTAATTTTAGTATAAAAGTACACCTGTACAGAACTTTAAAGAAGCAATCATTAAATAGGTGTATATGATGTATTATAAATAAAAAGAACAATGTTTGAAGGCAATGCTATAAGCAAAACATCTGAAGAATACACTTATCAGTTTTACATGAACTTAGAGAAAATTGTTAAACCATTAACCGATTAATAGAAATTCTTAGACTAAAACCACCCATTTTCAATTATTTTATTTCACTTTAAATATTAAACGTTTCCATTTAATACTCCGAAATATAAGTACATTCACAGCAATGTATCAGAGGAAACTACTTCACACTCCAATTTAAACTTATTTTAATAGGCACAAAATAACACTACTGGTCATTGAAAAATAAAATGCAGCTTAATTTAAATTATAATAATAGATTATTCTGTTAATTCCAGTGTAATTTAACACTAACACTTCAATTTTCATTTTTAATTTTATTATTATTAATAAATTACATTAAATTTTATAAGAATTGAAACTAGTCAGATGATTAACCATTAATTTTTTACTAATTTAAGGGCCGGTCTTATAAAACTATTTAATCAACAGTTTAAATTTAGTTTGCTATTAAACTAATTGAACTGAAGATTTGGGTATTATAAAAGTTTAATGACAAGTAAATCGACCTATTAAAGTAACTGCGAAATTTCATGCTATTAGATTTAAATCATTTGTTAAAGAAACGTCAAACTGTATTTTTTTTTTTTTTTTGTTATGTTTATTTTAAAACAATTGAAATAGGGAACTATTTACTTTTTAATATTTTTAAAAAAAATGTCTGTGTCGAGTATGTCATCTTTAGAGCCTGTATCATCAGTGTCCTCGGATTCATAAACAGATAATGATGATGCATTTATATTTGCACGAGATAGGCTAGATTGTTCCGAAACAGGACAAATCCATATGAAATATATGATGACAATGGCTCGTACCACGATCACGGTTTTAACTAAAACAATGTTTTAAGAAATGTCAAATTTCATTATTTAATGATAATAAATACTATGAAATTTATTAAAATATGATTTTAAAGCAGAACGTAGTTTGTATTCAAACAAATATTTTTAAATAAATTGTTCTTCTAACATAAGGTTGAAATTACATTTTGAAATTTGAATTTGACAATTCTTAAAACAGCATTTTTGTTAAAACCATGATCGTGGTACGAGCCAAGAGTTTAAAAAGAGATTTCGATTGTCAAAACAATGTGTGTTACACATATTGGGACAGATTGAAGGAAATATAAGACCAGTAACATTAAGAAATATGTCAATTTGCGCAATGAATCAGCTAGTAATAACTTTACGATTTTACGAAACCGGGTCGTTCCAAATTATATGAAAATAATGTTCAACAATGTCTAATAGGTTATATTTTTCAATATCAATATGATTTTTCCCACGATCATGTTTCTTTTCCAACTGTCAAATCAACTGATTTAAGTTTATAACGAATGTGAATATAGAAACTTTTCACAAAACCACAAACACACTACTAAAATTTAATTAAATCCCCCGTTAGTTATTTGATAGTGAGATTAGTTTTATAATATCCATTTCTTTTTTAATGGTCCATTTAATTTACTTGTACAGTAACTAAATAAGGATTAATTTATTGTTTATAAGACCGGCCCTAAAACTAAGAGCAATATGCCTATTGATCATGCATTGATGACCAGTAGTTTACACTGTTGGCTTCGTGCACTAATCACTTTGCCACTTCACTTGCACATCACTGCACGCGTTTTTTTTTTTATTTTTTTTTATTTTAATTAATAGATATTTTTTACATGAACAGAAATAACAAATAATCTCACGCCTAAACTGGTGAACCAATTTTGATGAATTTTGGTATAGATATTGGACTTTGGAGAAGGACATAGACTACCTTTTGTCGCGAAAATATAACTTGAAGGGGATGAAAGTTTGTATGGAGAACCCTTCATTTCTCAAGTTAGGTAAGAAATAAAGTGTTTCAGCGTTTTTGAAAAATCATACCTCAAGTCGGTACAATAGGGGATGATTTCAATTATTTTTTTTTATCTTTGAATATCTAGTTAAGTTTTAACCGTTGGCAGATTTTCGATATTTGTCGGAGAAATAGCTTGCATCATATGTAAAGTAAGTAAAAATACCCGAGACATGTTCAGAAAAGGGAAATCATTAAATATTTCCCAAGTAAATGTTTACGCGTGGCGACCGCGAGGTCCGCCATATAATTCGCGGTACCAGCTAGTACTTAATAAAAATAAATGACCTAACTTCACAGATAAAGAGTTAAATATTTGTTAATTTATTTGAAACTATTTTATCTAAAATAATTAGTGAAGCAGGAAATTACGAAAGTATGATTGCACATGATAATCCCTAAATTATTGATTATATAACAAATGATATGCAACGATGACCTGGCAATTGACTGATTGGCCCATTTAAAACAGTACTCTACACAAGTCCCGCAAGGTGAAAGTAGGCCCTGTTCCAAAAAGTTTTATTAGCGAATTATCTTTTGCAGGAGAAATGAGTAGAATTAAAGTTTTATAGCGAGAGTCACAGCTTTAACTTCATCATTTCCAATGCATTAACTCGAAAATCGTTTCAAAGTTACAAAGTAAAAATACCTTTTTATTTGTCGCTGGCCTGATGACAAAGATTACAACTAACATCTATTACAAGTTTCCTCAAAAACAAAAGATTCAGATAGATACATTTCACGAAAATCAAGAAGCTTCCTTCAGACACATACAACAGTAGCAGTAAACACGACAATTAAATAAAGTGAAATACGAGGACTAGTCAAAATGTAGACACAATGTAATCTTTTACAATTTATATATCGGGTGGTGGTGGTTAGTGGTGTACATGATTGAACATGGTTTTATAGTTTTATGTAAAGGTTCTGCTCTCCTGTACATGTGTCGGTAAAAACTGTAGGGCAAAAAGTTAAGTTGCATACAAAACTATTTTCTATGTTTTATTATGTTATTGGTTTCTTCAGAATTTAAAAAAAAGTTCCATCAATAATTTTACCGTAAACAAATGATATACGATGTGTGGCACTAAAAATAACGAGAATTATTTATTTCAGTTTCTCTGTAAATTTAGAAACAATGCAGGATGTGGTACATTAATTTGTCATCTTCCCTCCATTCGTTGTTAAAAATTGAAGATAATTAGGCAAACCATTCGGCAGTAGCCTTTGGTGAAGTAGGCCGCTTTCTTGTACTCCGTCGGAATCGTTTTAGCGTCAGTATGAATTTTTGTGTGAAACTTGAGAAATCCGCTACAAACAAGTACGATTTGTTGAAGAAAGTTTATGATGATGAGTCTCTCTAACAAGGCAGGTTTTATTTTTCTCACAACCCAAAAAATCCATTTAAAAAAAACCATAAAAAATCCAATAAAACTGAGATTAGCTATTTATTTGTTTAGTTGCAAAATGATGGAGTTTTTCGCAATAGTTCGGCAACATGTCATATACAAAGATTTTTTTTTATTATAAATAATACCGTTTAGATTCAATGTTTACAAGAAAAAAATAATGAATTACCATATTAGAGGTTAGCTGTCACTTTTTTGCATTATTATGAAGTGATACTACAGCTGATTCACTGATTTGGTTACTTTTTTAGTGCATACAGATAAATACACTAATGCAAAAAAGAATGTCAAAATGAACCGAAATGGGAATATTAATCAAATTAATTGTAAAGTACAGTTTTTGTTTCTAATTATAATTAAATTAATTTTATGTTTAATAAATGAAAACCATAATGAAATAAAGTTAATGGAATGGAACAAGGAAAAATCGTACAAAACCACTAAAAATCGCTCAAAAAACTCAATAAAGCCCAATAAAATCAAAAAAGCCACTGGGTCCTTCTTAAAGACCGGGAGCCTGAGGGCCATTCCGTTATCCTGGTAGGCAAAACAAGGAGGTTTTGCGTTTTGATAACCCATCACGCACGGGTGAGAAGAAAACGGGATGAATAACGAAAAAGTCATGGATTCTTCATAAAGACAACGCGCCGAAACACAACACCGTACATAACCGTACTGACCTGACCTCATCCCATATGACTTTCTTGTATACCTAAAATTTAATTCTGTATTAAAAGGAGCCAAATTCGACTCCGAAATGAAGTTATAGAAAAATCGGTCGAGCTTATGAACAACCTAACAACAAGGCCTGCAGGTATTGCTTCCAACAATAGAATATTCGCATGGGGCGGTGTAAGGTTCGGAGAGAGGAGTACATTGAGGGTGGCAATATTTGTTTTGTGTAATTTTTGAATAGTTAATGTTTTAAAGCGAAAAAGGCCTTGGTGATCCAGATAATAAAAATAAAGAAATTCTGGATCACCAAGGCCTTTTTCGCTTTATCCACGATATTCCATTTGATCCTTCTCGACTCAACAAATCAATGTTTTAAAATCAATTCCGTTATTTTATTTCCACATCTCTATAAATAATTTCATTTGCTTTCCAGTTGAGTTGTACATATATTCTTCTTAAAAATTCATCCTTCGTTCGTTCGTTAATAAAATAATACGCTATGGCTACCCTGTTATCAGCCGACAAAAAAACCGATGTTTGGTTTGAAAGCTTTCCCCCCACCCCTCTTTTCATCCAATTTCAATCTTTCATGTAAAAACAATAGGCTGCGTGGCACTTTAGCGAACTTTGACCCAGGAAGGGTAGAGGATATCGGGTACAGGGGACAGAGCATTGTCCACAGAATGTCAGTCACCGTGTTGAGATCGTGAGTCGGCTAAGTGGCTAATGACGCGCATATGAAGGGTAGACCGACGCTTCAAAGCCAACTAGACGCACCAACCTATTGCCAATGGCTAACGAACCACGAATACCACTTCAAATTGTTTAAATACTGATGAGATTTAGTTTTCGTAAACGGAAAATTTTGTAGATATTGTGAAAAATTCATGGAATACATTGGGAATTGAACCGTGATTTATTTTTAAAAATATGTCTTCAATATTTGAACTGTCCATGGTTTTGAATAAATAATTGTGTAATAGTATACATACAGTAGAGAGTAAGGTAGAGTGGTTGAGACCCTTAATCCGAATTGTTAAATGTAAGGGGTAGTCGGTTTGACGATTTGTTCGTATTACTGAATTTGTATGGAAAAGTATAAATAACTTCAATTTAGAAAGTTTTGCAATATTTATTACGGTACTTCAGCGAACAAACAATGCTGAAATTAAGAAATAGAAACAAAAAAATTATTTGCTCATCTTTGATTTTTTGGATTCATGCTAAAATTCGCATGTTTAGATTTTATTGAATAAGCACGATTTAAGGTTCCTAGAATCCGATTATAACATTTTTAAAATTATGTGTGTGTGTGTGTGTGTGTGTGTGTGTGTGTGTGTGTGTGGATGTGTATATGTGTGTGTATGTGTGTATGTATGTCTGGATGTTGTAGACACGATTCCTCAAAAACTATAAGATTTACAAAATATTTAACTGCAGTTCCCCCATCTGATATTCCTGGGAAGAGCTGAAAAGGTTTTGGTAACAATTGAACAACCGGAAGAAGTAGTTTCTTAGAAAATTTCTTCTAAATATAATTTTTTGGAAATTTTTGTTATTACAAATATTGAAGAACAAAATTCTCCATCTAATACACTTAAAAATTTTATTATATCTTGTATACATTTAGAGATAAAGACACTATAATATATAGCAGATTCTAATCGCAGAGGCTAAGGCACTAAGGAAACGACTTGACAAATTCAAATGTTTATAACATAGTTTGAAAATGACATATGTCAGTGTTAAAATGTCAGTGTTAAAAATCAACAGTTTTAGTGGCTTTCTGATAGCTTTTTCTGGGAAGTATATTTAATAGCTTTTTCTGGGAAGTATATTTAATCTTTCTTATTATTTTATTAATGAAATATTTGAAATTATAGGTAAAATGCATATATCCAACAGAAATACCGCCAATCTGGTTAATGAATTGGAAGACATATAGGAACTTCCTTATACAATGATAATAGATATAATTAGAATTATATGTGTACAGAAGACATGTTAAATACAATAAAAAACAATATTTTGGTAAAGTTCTGTAATATTTTGTTATAAAACGACGGTTCGATAGCAAAGTGCAATACAATACTTATATAGCCTAATATGGAAATGGCGAGAGGTCTTGTGCTGGCCACAACAGATTTTTTTGTGTATGTACTTACACTGGCTTGCAAAAAAATCGCGTACACTTTAAAAATCAAGTAACCAAGTTTTTATGTTTTTTCAGCTTTGTAAATACGACTTTTTTGAAATTGGTTATGTGTCAACTGGTGATTGTCACTGTCATGTCACTGTATTTTCTGTCACGGAGCAAATTCTCCTTTATGTTTACTAACAAATTACAAATATTTTCCAGAAAAATTAACCACCCTTCTTTTAACTTAGATATATTGCAATTTGTTACGTGTCAACTGGTGATTGTTGTTGTCACTATCATGTCACTGTTTTTTCTATGGTGGAGCAAGTTCTCCTTTATGCTTACTCATAAATTACAAATATATTCCAGAAAAATTAACCACCCTTCTTCAACTTCGAAAGTATTAAAACTTTCACAATTTCTTTTAATTTTGACATCTTAATTCACACTTAAGAAGACCGACTTGATAAAGCACAAAATAGGTGTATATTAGGTACCTCTTCATATTGCTACAGTACACCTACGTCCCAATAACAGAGTAATATTACGATATTACTCTGTTACTGGGATGTAGGTGTACTGTTGAATAATAAATAAACAATCCTGAAAAAATTGCAAATTTTTGTTTGTTTTAATCAAAGTACATACAACCACCAGTTCAAATCTCGAACTGAAATGGATATAACATCCGTCACTTCAGGGTTGGAAACTAAGGCAAAATTTGATAAGTATTTCAAAAAATCACATGTGCTTGTTGTTGCGTTTGGATAAATTTTTTCACGCAGTTCGAATTAAAGTCTTTATTTGGATTACCTATTTTTACCCGTTGTTCGGATTTCTGGATTTCGGATTAACGTAAGTTCGGATTAAAAGATCTCTACTGTATTAAATACCGATCAGGGAGTTGCTCCATTACAACCGAGCGCTGTTTTAGAAGACCGAGATCGACAACAGTGTGCATATTTTATCGATTTTTTTAACCCCTTGAGCCTGGTCTGCAGAGTGCATTTCGGGTTGAAATTTAAAAAATGCGTGCTATTAAAAGTAGATTAAACTTAAATTAATCACCTCATCGCTGTTGTTGGACGAGGCGTTAAGGGGTGCGATGTTGCAACCCGTCAACGGACGGACATGTAATGCGGTTAAATTACGCAACAGTGTAGGATCTAGGAGTGCATGGGAAATATGGACGACGCAAACACTTACCGAGAAAAACTTTAAACATCGAATAATTATTATCAGAAGTAATATCGCAAGACCTCCTGATTTTATCGATAAATTTTTATTTTGCACATTTTTTTTTGCTTAGCAACAAACACGAAAGCAAACTGCATGGTAAATCCCGACTCCGAAGGATGAGGGGTTTTACCTAATGTCAGTTTGTTTGAGTGATTTTGCTTAAAAGCAAAAAAATGAGTGCTTAAAAATAAAAGTTTATCTGAGAAAACCTGAGAAGTCGTGTGGTATTTGGTAAGATAAATTCCAAAGACAACGCAAAATGAAACTTGTCACACTGACAGTTATAAACAATAACAACTGTTTATTTACTTGGTAGAAGAAAATTATTGGGGTAACGAGGTTTTATCAGTATAATACTGTTCCCATTGGTTGAATTTTCAAGTGTTTTGCATCATGATTGGTTAAAAAGTAGTCGTTGGAATTTATCACAGTAATAATATAAGGTTATTCGTTTTCGACTGAGCACATCTTTTTATCACGTTGATAGCACACTCCCTGTGAAATGTATGTCAGATTTTATTCATATGCGTAGGTTGTATTTGACTCGTACGAGGGCTGTTCTGAAAGTTTTTAGTAGTAAGCTTTGGTATCAGCGACAATCGAAAAAATGTTATTATTATTCTTTTGAGATTTATTATACTAGCCCTCAAATTAGTATAAACTGATGTTAAACATTTTTCCTTCTCCGCACCCTGTCCCTTGCCCTGCGGTGTTGCCGCTTCTTCATAACTTAGCATTTTCAACATTGCCAATAAATTGAAAAAAATGTAAAAATGTCCAGTCTATACTTATTTGACGGCAAATATAGTAATAGTTTTGTAACACATAAAAGAAGCAATTATTTATCCTTATTAGAACAAGAGACAATCAGAAACGAAATACCCCGAATAGCATTTCGTGCCATGATTTTGTCTGACTTCAGAAGAAACTTAACGTTTGAGCAAAATCATCAAAATTTGGTCGCGGCTTTTAGTGATACTGGGTCGAATTCAGCACTCTTCTTTAGCTTGGTGATCGTCTATGGAAATAGCTTGCATCCTTTTCTTATTAATGTATTATTACATAAGTCTCTCTTTATTTTATTTTTAAATAAGCTTCATTAGTTAAAGAAGAGTGCTGAATTCGGTCCATTGTCTCTTCATTATCAATAGTTAGCTATTGGTGCCGTAAAGAAGTTGTCTGCGTAGAAAATGTTAAGGCTGATTTTAAAGTTAATACAGGAAAACTGAAATATTGCACATTGGGAGAGTCAGAAGGAACTGCACATCGGATTCTCCGCGGTAGATAATATTTTGCATCAACATCTTAGTATTAAGAAGCTGACAAGCCGGTGGAAACCGCCTCTGCTAACATCCAAAACAAAAACAGACACGTGTAGTCGTATGGATTGGAGTAGATTTATGATAGAGAAGTTTGGCCGAAACCAAACAACAATAAGTGTTTGGATGTTTAAAAATGAGTTGCTGAATATACGAAGCTAATGGAGGAGATTCCAAAAATGGAATTTTTGTTATACATACAGTCGCGGACAATGTTATACATACAGTCGCGGACAAAAGTATGGAAACTTTTAAATATTTCATTTTTTAAAAATATATTTATAGTTCTCGCAAATTTGAATCGTATTTTCTAAAGTCAATATATCGAAGAATATATTCACAAGCAATCTTTTGATATTGACTGAACGATTTAAGTGAAATAACATATACTCGTTTTTTCGGTGGACAAAAGTATGGAAACTTATTGAAAATAGGATTTTAATGAGAGCTGTCAGTGGGATTTTGATGAACTAATGGCGCCACTCCAGCAATAGCTCTCTGCGATTCAGCAATGAAATGTGCATGTGAGCAAGTAAGCGCTAGTACAAAATTTGTCTACAATTGCACATTCTGGTATCAAATCTGACAACCAACAGTGCTCATAAGAAGTATAACCTTAATTCTTCTTTTAAATTGTTAATGGACCATTAATTATAATTATTTTCCATAATGTGTATTTACCCACAGAGAATGCACACTGAAAATACTGTCGGATAACTCACTACTGTCACTGTCAAATTTTGACAATTTGATTTTATTGTTAAGGATTTACGATTGCAATAAAAGTGTTGCAAAATTATTGTTTATTATGTTTCTTATGTATTTTTAACTGATTATTTTTGCATCAAAATATTCGTAATAACCGTCATTATTTTCCCCGCTTTAAATAATTCAAATCGCTTTTACTGGAGTGCTGCCATCTGCGATAGCTTTGCCTGACAGCCCCCATTGTCTTACTTTCAGTTGTATTTTGTCATTTTTATTTAGTAAGTTGATGTTAAGATGGGTAAAAATAAATATTTTTCCGACGACTTGAGAGAAAGGGTAGTACAGCTTCATAAAGATGCTGTGATAAGCGCAATATTTAAATTTTTTTTAAATCAGTAAATTAGCATATCAAATATTTTGAAAAAAAAATCGCAGTATAGAAGTGTTAAAATTAATATAAAAGTAGGTGGTCCAAGAAAATTAGTGCTAGAATTGACAAAAACCATTCGGCGTCTATCCGTAAGTGATCACACTTTATCATCAAGTGAACGTTCTGCAAAAATTCGGGAACAATTTCATGTAGTTTTGAGTGATGTCAATGTGATACGATGGCTATGTGATGTAGGATTACTAGGTAAAATAACCGTTAAGAAACCTGTACTATCAAAGAAAAACAGGAGGGCCAGAACTGCATTTGCATAGGAACACTCATCGTGGACAAGTGAAAAATGGCATACTGTCCTTTGAAGCGATGAGAACAAGTTCAAAATATTTAGTTCCGACGGGAGTCAGTATGTTAGACATCTTGAACTTGCTTTCATCGCTCTAAAGGACAGTATGCCATTTTTCACTCGTCCACGATGAGTGTTCCTCAGCAAATGCAATTCTGACCCTCCTGTTTTTCTTTGATAGTACAGGTTTCTTAACGTCTATTTTTCCTAGTAATCCTACATCACATAGCCGTCGTATCACAGTGCGATCACTCAAATCAACATGAAATTGTTCCCGAATTTTTGCAGAACGTTCACTTGATGATCACTTACGGATAGATGCCGAATGGTTTTTGTCAATTCTAGCACTAGTTTTCTCGGACCACCGACTTTTATATTAATTTTAACACTTCTATACTGCGAACTTTTTTTTCAAAATCTTTGATATGCCACTTTTACTAATTTAAAAAAAAAAAATTAATATTGCGCTGTTTCACAGCATCTTTATGAAGCTGTTCTACCCTTTCTCTCAAGTCGTCAGAAATATATTTATTTTTACCCATCTTAACATCAACTTACTAAATAAATGACAAAATACAACTGAAAGTAGGACAATTAAAACCATATTTTCAATAAGTTTCCATACTTTTGTCCACCGAAAAAACGAGTTATTTCACTTAAATCGTACAGTCAATATCAAAAGATTTCTTGTGAATATATTCTTCAATATATTGACTTTAGAAAATACGATTCAAATTTGCGAGAACTATAAACATATTTAAAAAAAATGAAATATTTAAAAGTTTCCATACTTTTGTCCACCACTGTATGTTGAAATGTGGTTCCAACGAATGAAGAAGTGTATTTTGGCTACGGATGAATACTTTGAAAAATCATAAAGTTTTTTCTTCAAAAAGCTTTGATTTATTTTTACTAAAAATTTTGAAAACAACAGCAATCGTATGTAATTGTTTATACTTCTCGAGATTATTTTAATTGAACCAATGTCCACATTTTTATATTTACCATTTAACAATCGTATCCACTACTTAAAATCCTCCTTTAATGCCTTCTTGCAATTGAATTGACGTTGTTGTAATTCGAATAAATCTTTATCAATACAAATCGCACATAAACTAAAATTTTTGCGTATTTGATGTAATTCCGCGAACGATTAAGGATCCCGCAGCCGCAACAATGGCGCCAACAAGTCCACACATATAATTAGATGATATGTCGGAACGGCGACTGCACTGCGGTACACACTCTAATGATAGTTTGCAAACACATGTAATGAGACGAACATCAAACGAACACGTGTGTCTATCTTTCTATTTATGTGTGTAAATGTCTCTCACGCTCTTGTCAGCATTTCTTTTTATTCACAGAGAATTTACACAACGTTTGGCATTCAGGAATTCACTTTTGTTAGTGTGAACACAAATATGAAATAAATAAATACGTCATTACGGATGTGACAAGGCATTTTATAAAAAGACGGATTGTCTCCTGGGGTGTAAATAGGTACTATTTTTTCAAATTCGAATATCATCTTTGACCATTCAATGAATTTAGTAAATTAGTAATTGAGAATTTGGTCAAAAATGAAATAGAATTTTCTTAAACTTCATTACGAGATTTTTGATTTCAATGTCTTTTTTTTCTAAAATGGAATACTATATATCAAGAAATATTACCAACGAAATCTAGAATGTTGTACGAAGTAGCTAATAACCTATATTAGACAACTGAACTGTCAAAATAATGTAATCTCTATAAGGTATATTTAAAACATGGCTTATAAGTTTTTGCACAAATTTCAATATTTCTTTTTACCTCCCGCTACCCTTGGTAAGGGAGGTATAAGGATCGTGCTAAAAATTACATATCAAGATTTTAGTAAATGGCCACGTTTTAAGGTCCCTAGAATTCAATTTTAACATTTTCACGATGATGTCTGTATATATATCTGTATGTATGTATGTATGTATGTATGCATGCATGCATGTATGTGTGTGTGTGTGTGTGTGTGTGTGTGTGTATGGATTTTGTTGTCGCTCTAAATCAAATACTATCTTTCAGAAAATTCTGAAACCTTGTATTTCTACCCTATTCTAATATGGAAAGAAACCATTAGATTTTGGTGTAAATAGGATAACCGGAAATGGCACTTTACTTGAAGCTCATAATGCTTTTTCTTCAAAAAATACTATTAAATGACATTTTTTCGCATTTTATGTCATTATGAAAATGAAAGATTATTAAACTTTCTACAGGAGTACATTAATACTTTTTCTATATATTTTACAGATAAATTTAAAAATAATTTTTCCTTTAAATTCCGAAGCCTAAGATAAACACAATTCCTTTGTTACACAGTTCATATTTCATATGTAACTGACAGGTAAAAATCACTGTCAAAAAGATAATCACTTCATATTAATTAATAATAGTGACATTTAAAAAAAAAATAAAATAGTAAATAAAGCAATAGTTATGTGCAATGGAACATAATGTAGTTTGCAGCATTAGTAAAAACGTAGGTATGTATTTAAATCAATAAAAATTAAATAGCGGGAGGTTTTGTGTTGGCCACATCAGATTTTTTATAATAAAAAATTCATTTACTTAAAGTTTTGTAATACTTAATAATTAACTGTTTCATAAGCAACAAAATTGTGAACTTAATTAAATAAAAATGGGCGTGTTCTTCCACAATGTGCAACTTCCTACTGACACCTAGCAATGGGTTTTGGAGGTCCTTTACAAAGATTTCTGGGCCTTCACACTGAGCAACTCCGAAATTAAGGGAAATGGTGGTTTTTATAATGACATTATTATTGAGATCCATAATAATATCAGATATATACAAAAAGCCAAATTCGCGGGTTTGGTGGTGTACTATTTTCACAAGGGCCTTATGTGGGCCGAGTGAGGTGAAGCCTTGGGTAGTTAGTCAAAGGTACATCAATAACAAAATTGGTTAATTTATAGTAGACTAAAACGTATCATTTTTGCCACGAAACAACAATCCCCCTAACCTTACCCAGCTTCGTACCATAGATTTTTGAGCTCTTTAAAAGTTTACTTTGGAGAATGGGAAGCCCAAAATGAAGAAGAACAACGCAGAATAAAGGAATCAGGAATGTACGAGAAGTAGATGTAATTGTCGTCTTAAAGCTACCTAAAGCAGAAAGTTGCGCCTTGTAGAGAATTACGTCCATCTTTATTTAATTTATGTTCATAATTTTGTTGCTTATAAAACAGTTTATTAAGTTTTACAAAACTTTAAGAAAATGCAGCTTTTATTTTAAAAAAATGGGGGACAATTGTGCCAAAACTTATGGGACATACGTTATTTTGCCCAAAGAGGTAAAATGTCATGATTTTGACATAAAATATGTACACTATTTATAATATAAAACTCTCAAAATCTTGTTGAACTTGTCAGAATATTTTCTGTTGAAAATCTTGTGCATTTTCTCCCTCATCATAAATAACGTTCCATCCTCTTGTTCGATTCTGTTTCTGTGCGATTAATCTTTTGATTTGGCGGTTATGAAAAATGAATGAATGATGTGCAACTGTTTGTGTAGGAGAGGAGAGATGAATTTTCTCATCTCTCGGTGCTCTGACAGACACGCAACGGTACGGCAACATGAGATCAAAGCAAGCATGGAATTGCATGGCAGACATGATAGTATTCAAGTAACCACATCAGACTTTGTCGTTGAGAAGTTAGCTATCGTGTTCGCGAACGCTCTGGATGTACTTGTATTTGTGTTGCGTTGCCTGTTGCAAACTACTTGCAAAATGGAGGAGGATGTGAATTCTCTGATATGTTAATTTTATTTATTCAATAACGCAGTAAACACTGAATACTAATATTCTAATTTGCCCTGTACGCAAACATATTTGCCAAGAATTAAACTTACAGAATACCTACACCAAATTCACAACGTACCAATTAATATACATATGTACTATTTTGAACGGTCAGGTTTTTTAAATGTTTACCGATAGGGTTTTCAAGGCAGTAGGCTTTATTTACATATTAGAAAGCGAGGCGAAGTAAATAAAAGCAACGATTAAAAGCTTACTTTTAAAATGACAACAATTTTTACCTCCCGCTACCCTAGGTAAGGGAGGTATAGGGATCGTGCTAAAAATAGCATATAGAGATTTTATATAATAAGCACGTTTTGAAGTCCCCAGAATCCGATTTTAACATTTTTACAATAATGTCTGTAGGTATGTATGTGTGTGTGTCTGTGTGTGTGGATCATGTGGACACGATTACTCAAATACTATCAATCAGAAAAATTTCAAATTTTGTATACCCATTCTATACTAATATGGGAAGAGCTCATTAGTTTTTAGTGTATATCGGATAATATAATTTTTTAGCAACTTTTACTAATTAAAATGGAATATAATGGTTTAATCTTCAATTCTACGATAATAACATTTAGTAAATAACTCTAAATAACTTTAAATATGAATATATAATATAATTTATTTCCATGTATCACCTAGCCTATGCGTCAAACAAAATCATAATTTTAATGGCAGGTTTGGCATATTTAAACAAATGTCACTGACAGGCAGCAATTATATTAAAATTAATAATGAAACCGTGTTAATGAGAATACAATAGTAAAATATTTTATTAAGGTTTGTAAAAATAATATATTTTCCATTATACATAAATGTTAGATGAACAGGATGATCTGATTTAAATTTGCTAATTGCTATTTTTGCAGCACTATAAATTCATATTAATTTACAACAACACATTTACGAAATGGATTATGTACGGCGAAGAATTTACAAAGATTGCGTTTTAGAGCACCTAGAAGATGATGCTGATTTTTATAAGAATGTACGTGTGTGACGATTTTTCCTTAAAGCCTATTAAAATATGATCCAAAACTTCTCAAATTTGGTATTTAAAACTCATATATAAGTTGAAACAACATATTAGATTTTAACCATATATGATAAATCGGATGTAGTACTTAATTTGGAGCTCTAACAAATTTTTGAGGAAAAACAATAAAACAATCCAAAATTTCGTATTACAGACTTTTCTATTTATTGGACAACAAATTAGATTTTATTTACAAACGATTAACCGGTAATGATACTTTACTTAAAGCTCACTGCTATTTTAAACATGGAATTGGCGGGAGGTCATGTGTTGGCCACATCAGATTTTTTTTGATGATGTCATGTTGTCGGATGAAATAGGGTGAAATCGTATGATTGCCAAAGTATTAATACAAATCAAAACTGACAACTAACAGTATAACCTATAAAGTGTCCATTTTGATATTTATTAAAATTCGAAGTACAAATAGTTATTTAGCAATAATTAATCAATTATCAATAAATAAGATGTTAGTATAATGGATGAAATATACTTCTTTTTATTGTCTAAAAGCAATATCATGCAATACTTGTCGGTAATCTTAGAAACTCCATTATTGCAATAGCAAAATGCATAATACCCAGAATTAACGGAATATCTCAAACACAAATTATCAATTCCAAAGTCACCTTTTACCACATGAATGACAGAATGACATGAATATTCAAATAATTCAAGTATTTGAAAATCACTTTCGTTACCGCAATTGTAGTACAGGTAATATTTCATTTAGCACCGTAGGTTGGATGGAAATAGCTATACCCCTTTGTGTAAAACATTCGATATTGAGATAGCGAATAAAAGTCACATATATGCCATGCATGTACGACAAAGATACTAGATAAAAGTTTAGTAATGGGGTCATACAAGAAAAAAATCTGATGTGGCCAACACAAAACCGCCAGCTATTTAATTTTTTTTAAATTTAAATACATACCTCCGTATTTACTAATGCTGCAAACTGTTCCATTGCATATAACTATTGCTTTATTTATTTTCTTTTTAAAATGACACTATTATTAATTTGAAGTGATTAGTTTTTTTGACAGTGACATTCACCTGTAGTTTACAATCATTTGAAATATGAACTGTGTAACAAAGAAATTGTGTTTATCTTAGGCTTCGGGATTTTTTTTTTTAAATGATTTTTAAATTTATCTGTAAAGTACATAGAAAAAGTATTAATGTATTCATGTAGAAAATTCAATAATCTTTAATTTTCTTAATGACAAAAAGCGAAAAATGGCATTTAATGGTATTTTTTGAAGAAAATCCATTATGAGCTTCAGGTAAAGTGCCATTTCCGGTCATCCGATTTACACCAAAATCTAATGGTGTCTTTCCATATTAGAATATGGTAGAAATACAAGGTTTCAGAATTTTCTGAATGATAGTATTTGAGTTAGAGCGCTAACAAAATCCCTACACATACACACACACATACATACATACAGTAAAAAAGTCCAATCAAGGCCATCTACGAATTGTATCTATGAATTAAGATTTTGTGCTGTCAAATTTAGTAGTACCTTTTACTTAGTTTTTATGAGGGTACATAATATCTTGTGCACCTCATAAAAACTATGTAAACGACACTACTAAATTTGACAGCATAAAATCTTAATTCATAGATGCAATTCGTAGATGGCCTTGATCGGACTTCTTTCAAAAATTTTACTGTACATACATACATGCATATATCATCGTGAAAATGTTAAAATTATATTCTAGGGACCTTAAAACGTGGTCATTTACCTCCCTTACCAAGGGTAGCGAGAGGTAAAAAAGAATTTTTTTTCATAAATGAAAAATTTACCTAATATTATGCATATATTCATCAAAAATATTTACTATTATACTTTTGATTCTTATGACGTCATAATTTTGTAAACACATCACAGGGGAGATACAAGGTCGCAAAATTGTGACGTCATTTGAAATTGTATATAAACTTTAAAAAAAAATTTCTGGGATCAACTTGGAGATAAAGATTGTATACTTTTTTGTTAATAACAACTAACATCTACATCTTGACTGTTGGTCCAAAGAGAAACATGGTTATGTAAAAAGTCTTTATGTTAGTTGTGTGCGTTAATAAATAATTTGGTTGCGAGATGAAGGTTTCAGTGCATCAAGTGCAGGTCTACGCTGCCGCTGCGGTTAATGGATCTTTTGCAACGTTTAATTATTTATTGTTGGGAAGTGGAACACTCTTCTGATTGTCTTAATTGCAAACTTAATTAAGCGCGCGACGAAGGCGAGTGCACCTTGGTGGATTTCGCTGCACGGAGCGAGGAACGCAGGAGTTTTTTTCCCCAGGCGAAACGTAGACCGCTTTTTACTCTCTGACTTCTCGTACTCTCCTCTTTTGGGGAGTTCATTATTTTGGGAATGGAATTTTTATTTGCGACTTGTGATAAAGTTTTTGTGATTGTATGCAGAAATTTATAATTACCTGAGAGAAGAATGTCAGACTTCGTGTCCTATTTTTAAATGAAATTTATGTCTAAGTGTCTACCGAAATGAACATAATTCTTGTTCTAAATTTAACTTACATGTTCAATCCTCTGTCTTTGAATTTTCTCTGTTGCGATAAAATAACATACGATATTTTTACCGCTTCTTATATGTAAAAATGTAAGAGAGGTTGAATATTAATATTTTCAATTTTGTGGCACCATATTATAAATTACCACTACTTTCAACTATTCTGCTATCACCTTACTGAAATCCTGAACCCATTTTCAAGTAAATGAATGCGTAAAAAAAAGACTGTTGTGGCCAGCATAAGACCTCTCGCCATTTTGATTTTAGGCTATATAAGTATTGCACATATATTTAACATTTCTGATAGGTATACCACAAGAACACATATTTTTTCATATTTTTATATTTTTTAATTCATTCTATTCACTCTTATTCTTCTAAATGTTCCAGATTCTTCCAATTCATTAATGAGATTGGCGGTATTTCTAAAGGGTATATGCAAAATATGTATCTATAATTAAAATATTTAATTAATAATAAAATATGAAATGTACTTTCCAGAAAAAGTCTTCAGTAATGTCTCTGGTTTTCTGACACTGACATTTATCTGTCAATTACAAACATTTTTAATTTTCAACTGGTTTCCATGGGCTGTGTGATTTATTACAACATATTATTTTATATATTTATGTATCTTTATTTCTAACTCTATAGAAGATATAATAAAATTTTTAAATGCAACGGATAGAGATTTTTTTATTCTTTATTTCTATCTATATTTGTTGTAATAACATAAATTTGTTTGAATTTATGATTTTTCGTTGAGTTTATATGAAATATATGTCGAATGTAGAGATGCACTCGATTTCGAGCTTTGGCCCGGCCCGGCTCGATGATCGACTCGAAAGATATTTTTTATCGGGCCGAATCGAGCTAATCATTTTCAAAAATCGAGGTGAGTCGAATTTTTGATTTTGGCCCGGCCCGAAAGTTCAATCAAATGCACAGTTTCCTTAATATTTTAATGAAAATGGATAATGTTAAAAAGGATCAAAATGATTTAATAACAACACACTTCACATATTAATAAATAAAAATGTATTATTTTACTTCAAGAATTCAAGGTTATGCATTAAAGCATAATAATTATATTGTGATGTTGCTATTATTATTGTTATTACTCCTATACTTAAATAAAAGTGATTTTTGTTCCTATCATAATGATTTCTTGTCCTATTTTTGAGCAGAAACAAAGTTAGATAAAAAATCCTTATGTAAATTTATATTTTTTTATTAAAAGATTTGTGAAAAAGTTGTTTAAATTATTTGGTAAACAAAGTGTTAAATACTCGTAGGTCTGTAATTTTTATAACAAACTTACACTAGAAGGGTCTCTTTTTAACTACTTATGTTAACTAATGTTGAAAGTTATAAGAATGTAGAGGTTTTTATAAGTTTGACACGAAAAAAAGTTAAACATTTCGCCTTAACATAAAAATCAACATTAGGAATGCCGAATGCACCCAATTTCGAGCTTTGGCCCGACCCGGCCCGAAGCCCGGCCCGATTTCGAGTCAATTTTCGAGCCGGGCTAGCTAATTTTTTTGTCGAGTCAATCTTCGAGTCGGGCCGGTAATTTTTATTTTCGGGCCGAGTCGATCCAAACCTTAAAGCCCGGCCCGGCCCGGCCTGAATGCATCTCTAGTCGAATGACAGGCTGGCAGTGGTAATCAAAATTTGGACTACAGTATTTAACATAGCATTCAAAAGTATTGAACTACTATAACAAATATCAATAAAAACCGTTCTGACAGGATGTACATGTTTATTCTGCGTACACTACATTTTCTGTTTATACAATATTAAGCTGTTAAAAAAATATATTTTTAATTATATACATTATATTCCTGATGACCAGTTTTTAGTATGATAGAATGCTTACATATTTACACCCATGTTTGAATAAAACATTCTAGTTGGGTATATTTGTGATGATTGTAGAATCAGTGACATATTGAAAGTGGAATCGATGTCGGTATGTCCAATAAATAGGGAAAAGAACAAATAGAATGCAAGGAGTGAAGACCGCATATCCTCAGCTGCACATACCTACTCCCGTCCGTATACAAATCGAATGTTGAACCGCGTTGCTCTCTTGTTCTTATTTGCCGTTTGCATCAGCTGCAGGACTGGATGAAGCAAATGAGGATGGACATTAGGAGGACCTGTTGGGAGAACAACAAGATGACTTGTTTGGTTGTTTGGCATAACAACGTCATACATGCAAATCCAACAAGATATTCCCAATGGCGGAGAAGTTTGAGGTTTTCTGCTTTTGATTTAAAAAATAAATATAACTCTCAGATTTTCGCTATTTCGCAACTAAATCACAGAATAAACATCTATACAGAAGCGACAGTCAGAGAGAGAAACGAAAATTAGAGAGAGAAAGAGTATGCCAACAAATTTAAAGGGCTAATCAGATAAAATCGGATTGTTTCTGCATATCTTCGTATCTTACGATTCTTTGTTCTTTTCATTATCTCGACGTGAATATTTTCCGTTAGGGGACAATAATAAAAGTATATTGAGAAACACAAATTGATTTCTAATAAAAACAAATATGTTATTTTTTTCAACAAACGATAGGAAAAATCGTAATCATAAGGAAAATCATTATATTTCACGTATTCTGGAAGAGCTGTTGTCTCAGCTTGTCACGCCCATATAATTTAGGGTTATGACTAATTCAAGCAAACCAAACACGTCTTCTCACTTTTGACATATGTCATTTTGTGAACTGTATGTGAATTTTAGAAGTGGTGTTAGTTTCTAATTAAATGGATAAAATGAAGAAAGTAGAATCGGGAGGGCTTGTTTGTTCATATAAAGACTGTATAAATAGATTTAAAAAATGGAGAAAGGGAAATGTAAGTTTTTTTTTGCGTTTCCGAAAGATCCAGAAATGTAAGTTGTGTAAAACGACTACCATATCATGTAAAATGTATATTCATTTAATAAATATAGCTGTAAAATGTGGCTCAAGGTCTGTAGAAGAGAAGATTTGATGGAGAAGGATATATGGGACATATTCATCGAGTCTGAAGTTTTTTTCCCACATCAAAGATATAGAAAATTCTGCATTATAATAAATTTGTAAAATTCAGGTATTTGTTTAATAATTTTATCTGATCTCTTTTTAATTCGTTAATAAAATTAAAATTTTAGTACTTTTATGTTCTAATTTTTCTTTTGCAATTTAAAACAATTTAAATTTCGCGCGTAAATTTGCCAACAAATTTAAAGTTCAAGGTCGTAAACGTAAAATCGCAATAACAATGGTGCCGGCAAGGAGTGTCACTTCTGTATAAATGTATTCTGTGACTAAATTTCAAAAAATAAATAAATGTTTAAAATTGTTGTTTTCCATGGCCTGTCGCATTTTCTTGATGACAGAAAATAAAACTATCTAAATTGTAGTTAAATTAACTCAATAAATTCCTTGTTTTTCAGCCTGCTAATATGTTTCATTAAAATATCTAAGTTGTTTAGTTAAATTTTCTAAATTTGTTTAACAAATTATAGTTAATAATAAACATTAAATACAAAATTAAATGAAATGACTACATTTATAACGAATAAGTATTGAAATAAATATAAATAAAGAATTTAACTAAATATATATTTAAATTTTTTATTTAATTTTCCTAATTCATTAGATAAATTACCGAAAATTGTTGGACAAACATAATGAAGCCAAAATGTAGTAAAATTAAATAAAATAAGTTGGTAATTAAAGTATAGTCCGCGCGCCCAGAGAAAAAACCATGCGCACAGCCCAAAATTCGTCTGGGCGAGTCCAACTTGTGAAAGTAGGGATGCTACGATGTTACGATAGATAGCAGCTGTCTATTCGCGATGCAAGTTTAGACGTCAGCGCCGCTAGTGAACTTGCTTGGAGGGTATTGACATCTGTCAATCTCTTGTTTACTTTGTAATATTTTTGCGTAATTTCTTTTATATTTGTGTTATTGTTATTAATTTAAGTGTTTTGCGATAAGAATATACAGTACTTTTGTATATAAGCATCGTTTTCATCTATCTAGTAATGATATTGGAACTTTTATAGTAAGTAATACTTACAAGGTTATGTAATAATTTCATTGTGATATTTTTATATCATTTCAGTTTCATTGAATATTGAGTAACATCGTAGTTGTTATTATATTATTATTATAAACCTATGTTTACATAAAAATTTAAAAATAAAGTGAATTTACACAAAAAATATGACAAAGTAGACACGAGATTGACAAATCTCAACACCCACCAAAGAAGTTCACTATTTAGTCACTAGCGGCGCTGACGTCTAAACTGGCATCGCGAATAGCGTATTTTTGTAATCAAATTTTCTTTCTTTTTTAATAAAAAGAAGGGATATTGTATAAAGAGGCATATACCTTATTTTCTAAATTAAATGTAGCCTTGATAGGCATGGTAACAATTATTAAAATAAATTTATTGTGTGATTAGTCATTTTCATTATTGTACTCAATTTTTTTTCTTTTATATTGCAATCAAGCATACAAATACAATCGGTCGACCTTTTACATCCTTCTTCAAAGGTTTATTTTATATAAGATATAATAAAAATAATAACATTTAAATATTATTCACTTGAATGTTTTTTGAACAGTCAACATTTATAGGTTGGGTAGTACAACTTCTACTGCGCCAATTTGTGTTTTCTCTAAACGCACGGACTCTAACCATTTGCACATTTAAATTAACGATTTTTTACAAAATATTTATTATCTATTTCGGATTAGTTAAAATGCTAAAGTAAGATTTGTAAATCATACTAAATTATTATACATACTGACTAATAAAATTATATCTAAATAGAATTAGACATTTCAATTCTTTTTTTTTTCTGTGATCTCAATAATATTAGTGTGACCACCGTTAGATTATTAAAATTTTTGTTAACTGTTTGTAAAATTCCTATGTGATTTGCTTTCCAATTTCTAAGTGAATTTTGATTACCAGAAATTGTTTCATTATCTATCGTTTCAATCTGTGTTTAATTTCGTTTGAATTTAGTTAAATACAGTTGTTAACTGCTAACTAACTACTTGGAAAAAATACGGTTTATTTTATTACAAAGACGTTGTCGTCTCAGCGATTAAATGGAGGCAAATTACATTATTATTGCAGTTGTTTTAAGTAAATAAGCGTGAGACTTCGATCTTTCACATGATCTAAAAGCAATTTCCGCTTCGAATAGTCTTGTTAGAAGAAGGATGCTTAGTGGAGAATATAAACATAATGGCTGGTAGTGCGAGCTCGGTTTTAACTAAAACACTGTTTTAAGAAATGTCAAATTTCATTATTTAATAATAAAAATAAATAATATCAAATTTATCAAAATATGATTTTTAAGCAGAACATAGTTTGTATTCAAACAAATATTTTTTAAAAAATCGTTTTTAAACATAAGGGTGATATTAAATATTGAAATTTGAATTTGACATTTCTTGAAACAGCGTTTTAGTTAAAACCGAGCTCGCACTACCAGCCAATGTGAAATATTGCAATTTAACTGAAAATTATAATCGCGGAAAATGTGAGGTGTCACATAAATTGAACTATGTTTAAAATAACTTTTATTTGTTACTTGTAAACTTCATTTCTTGATGCTACCTACTACCTTTGAAAATTACTTTTTACTGGTTACTATAAGTGTCAAATAAATATGGAATGACACTCAACTTTTTCCCTTCTCCCCACCCTGTTCCTTGCCCTGCGGTGTTGCCGCTTCTTCATAACTTAGCATTTTCAACTTGACCAACGGAATTGGCAACAGTGTAGAAATCACCAATCCATATTTATTTAACGGCAAGTATAACTTGTAAAATTGACAGGTGCCTTGTAAAAGTAATTTACGTAACAAGACCTGAAAGTGATGAAGCGTAGGCGAGCTTTTGAAGCCCAGTTATGACACTTTCAGGTCATGTTGGGTTGTCTTTTTCGTGGTCCTGAAAAAAGAATAAATACAAATATATAGGTTATGTATTATTTTATTTTTTTATTCAATTTTGACGTTTTAAACTGCCATTATTAACTCCATAGCAACAACTACAAATAATAATAACAAGTTAATTATTTTTTTTTTTAATCACTCACAATTTTTTTAACTCATTCTGCAACAAATAATGCATTTAAAATAACACAAGGCACGAAAATAACACGCACCACAATATTTATTAGATATTATCAGCCATTTTCATTATTTTTCACGACACAAATGACAGACAATAACAATAATGGTTTTAAATAGATGACTTGACACCCATCAGCTCACTTGGTGTTTAAATATCTATTACTGCGAGGAAAGAAGAAATAAAAAAATAAACAACTGATCGCCATGGAAACATTCAGCTTTACCGGTCCCGGGATTGGCAAAGTTACTTTCTGATCCTCTACAAACAATTTGCCGAGCAAGCTCAGTAAAGAACAAATTTCTGATCTAAAAAGTGATCAGAAAGAGCTCGTTTTCTGGTCGATTGCGAAAAATTTTGCAAGTTAGTTACCACATTAGTAACGTTGTTGACAAGTGAAAATTGTGTTTTGTTACTGTAATACATATTAAAAATAATTGCATCTGACAGATTTAGGTTATAATTTTAAATTTGCAAGTGAGTAACAAATAAAATCTGGTCCCTTGCTAAATTTTTCATTATATGTATTATGTCAAATTACTTAATTGCAAAAAGATGCAACATTCTTCATAAAATAAGTTTAAAATAGCCTCTTTTTTAATGTTCGTTTAAATATGTTATATAAAATAAAAATTAAATGTCTATACAGTGTCCCACACTCTATCTTCACTGTAGCAGAGATAGCCAATGTTATTCTTATGGACGTTTTCTGTACCATGTTGTTAATTTTTCAATGTAATGCAATATTGAAATATTCATAAATTTTCATTGCTATACCAAATTTAGTTAACACTGTACAATTTAAGTTTTATGATGGTCCCTTATTTACCCAAGGGCTTACTGGAATCACCCGAAATTTATCTGCAATTCTAAATAGTTTTATTAACAGGGGCGCGAAAAGATGCGTTGGAACCGGGGTGTAAAAAACATGCTGAAGCTATCTGTACCTGTCATAAGTAATATTTCAATACAATATTTTAAAAACCGCCCGACATACTTACTAATCTTGATCTAAAATATTAAAATATTATAAATTCAAATTGAAGATTATAAAGAAAGAATAAAGACTTATGAACTATGAAAAATATATGCAGTATTTCTATCAAGCCTAAATATTAGTTTAACAAATTGTTAACACTATTTATTACTTGCTGCCCTTCCACCATATTTCTAAATGATACACTACAATTTCCAAATCTATAAATAGTATCTAAATCTAAGCAAAGAAAATTGTTCATTATGAAAGAAAAACAATTAAATAAAAGTAAAGTTATGTAGATAGAAATTAATATCTGTACACTACGGCAATGAAATACAATCTAAATAAAGGAAATCAAATGTTATAAAATATATTAAAACTATCACTAAATTGTTACTACAAGAAAGATCAAACTCAATTCTACCGAAATTAACAAAAAAAAAAAAAAAGAAACACTATACTAAATCCGAAATTAAATTAAAAACTACGAAAATTAGTCTCACACCAATTGTAGTCTTATGGAAGCCAGCGAAAAATGTACCATTCGTTTGAATTTTGATGTTTGACGTCAGCGCCATCTCTTGATAATTTGGAAGCCCAATACAGAGCACTCAAAATGGGTAGAAGTACCAGGTAATGCATGTCTTCATTTCAAAAGAGCGGCGTAAATAATTGCCTGCTTTATCCAATATCATAAAGCAAACAGTAAGCGATATACCGCCTTGTCGTAATTACGATATTTATAGTTTTACTATTTTTCTGTCTATAACCATATCAGATTTTTAGACGTTGTCTCAATGCCAAAATATTTTCTAGACATGAGAAAGTTCCCCATTAACACTGTCACATAATCATGCTCGTAAGACATGTTTCATTGAATTTTATTGCAATATAAAGTATTTCTGTAGTTGCAGTTTCATTCTAGTTGTAAAATCTTAAATGTATCCACATTGTTCGTCTGACCGTATAATGCAAAATTTTATGGATTCCCTCGTATCGCTACAATGTGTATAAAGTTCACAACGTATAACGTGTTGGCTGCGCTAACTTATATGTTTTATTAAGAATATTTGGTCCAAGAATGGACGGGCGTTATCGTAAATTCCTGCTTTGATTTGTATAGTTTGACAAAAGACATTTCACGCTCGCTCTTTTAAAATTGAGACGATTTATTCGTGAGCTACGAATTTTTATACCCTGTTTATCTTTATATTCGTTTATCGATAGATAACTATGAAAATTACTGACATGCAAGCTCGTATTTTATAGTAGAATTTGGCCATCGTTTATTCTTAAATATTTATATTGTACGAACCCAGATTCATAATACTATGGCCGGTTTATATTCCCAACAAATTACAAAACCTACACAAATGGTTTCAACAAAATTCTTTCGATTACTGACGGGGGATAATAGTTCGTCTGGCATTTACCTTTGGTACGATATAAAAACCTTCGTAAAAATCCAGTGCGAACAGTAAAATCTACTTTCCAAGACATATTTGACAATATTAGGCATGTTTCTTCGGACTGTGATTCGTGATAAAATTGAACAAAGTGAACATGATCAAAAAGAAAATTGTTTCTTCGTTCGTTATTCGTTATCCCCACGCCATTCCCCTTTCCCTTCTGAATCAGTCTTTTCGCATGATCACAGTGACTAAAATTACAAAAGATTTGAAAATGGCGGAAAAAGCAAGCAATGAAATATTGGAATGTACACTTTGAGCATGTGAGCGTAATTTTTAGTCATTCTGTCGTGTGCAGAGAAAGCACCTACCCGTCTTTCTATTGGCGGCTAGAACTGCGGGTAGTGGAATTGCTCTATTTAATTTTATTTTAATCTGTACCATTTTTTTTTAACAGTTCGTGGGTAAGTTACCAGAAAGTAGGAGGCAGAAGGGATGATTACATGAAACTTCAACATAAGAAAAAAATTCAAAGAAATATTAAGTAAAATGTATACTTGGGGTCACTAAGTTTCCCCACTCAGTCGCTTAAAGGTTAAAATACATTTTGACATAAGGAATTGTTTATTCTTATTTTTGCTTATCTTCTAAATCGTTTTCCATGTTCTTTTCATCATATCCATCGTTTTGCTAATCGATCTCCAAAAATTAATTTGTTAGTAGGTTGTAAGGTACATAAAACAATAACTGTCAAGTTACTTTATTACTGAGAATCAGACTACTATGTTTTTTTAGATGTTTTTAATTCATTATATTATAGCGCAAAAAAAATCAAATTTTAATACTAATATAAAATACGAAAAAATAGTGTACGCACCGCGTCAGAAAAATGATTTTACTGTACTTGTATGGCATTTAAGTACTCGCTATCGTTCGTACTTAACCTTGACGTACTCGTCTGGTAAACTTTAACTTTTCTTAACTTAACGTAATATACTATTAAAATATGCTACATTCTTTTAATTTGCATATTTAAAAATGCAAGTCAAATAGCGAGTAAATCATATTCATGTCATATATTCTGCGTAGAAGTTGAGGATGTACGTAAAGAAATCCTGTGGACCACATGCACTAATTTCAGCTAAGTATGCGTCATTAAAGCCACACTTAGCATATATCAAAAGTTTTCAAGTTTTTCTACTGTTGTGCGGTGCGAAGCCCAGACTTTGATAGTTTACGATCTGAAACAACGCGTTCCAATTTCGGACTTGGACTTGTAATTACGCTTGTAACAGAAGCTAGTGTTGTGTCAGATTTTAACGCGTTATTAGAAAAGTTTCCTTCGGTAATATTACACTATCTGCCCTTGTAATATTTTGATTGCACTTTTTGTTCCTGCATGGCAAGCTGTACTTCCCAACTTTGGTACAAGACAGAACAAGCCAGAGAGCTATTGATTGCTTTTGTTTTTTGTGGTGCCCGATGACACATAGGATTTTGATCGTGCTTTGAACCCACACTTTTTATTCTTTAATTATACACACAACTAAGTAACGGAGTTTATCAATTTCTCAAAAGGCGTCACCTATTAACAGTCAACACCCAAACACTTTTTAATGTAAACAAATATAAACTAAAACAGCATTCTTAACTAAAGAGTTGCAAATGAGACAGTTATTCTTCAAATAGGTAACTAAAGTGGTTAATAACTGAAAAGAACTGAAAAAAGACTATCTGGGTATTAGGATACCCAAAACAGGAGTTTATACCTGAGTAATGGAAACGATCTTCGAATTTCAGTAATGGATCCGATGTTTGGATATTTTCTACTACTTGAAGGATTTTGTTGAGCGATATTCAATCCTTTGGAATAAATTTAAATGAAAATAAATATGTTTATTTTATTGAGGGACTTACATATTATGTATGAAAGTAAAAAAAATCTGGTAGCGGGAGGTAAAAATACATATTATGTATGAAAGAAAAAAAAAATAATTGGATGAATATGAATCTACACTTAGTTTATTCCACGATATCTTTCATTAAATGGACATAAATCCAAGTGGTTTCGTTTGTCATGATTGGTTCTCGTACATGTGCTTTACATAGTTATCAAAAACCCGGGTTTTTTCGAGATATGCCCAGCCCAGTTCATTCATGTTATTTTCATGCGTATACTCTTCTAGGTTGTAATAATCAGCTCGCTGTGCCGCTTATGTTTTGGTTTCTGGATGAACATTCGTAGTTGAGTTTCAAACGTAATAGTCACCATGCCGAAAGTAAAGGATTCTGGGAGAAAACAGTCACTAGACTGGGCAAATGTTAAAATCAAATGCAATCATTTTTTAATTTTTCTTTTTTGTTTGTAATAATTGAATTCCTGCAATCTAAGATAAAAAATAAATAATCTTTATGAACTTATACAATTCTTTAATAAATGCTTTAACATGCCTACATTTTTATAACTGGGGTTTTTAACGGGTTTTTTCATGATAACCCTGGTGCTTTATGCTATATGAATTCCTGCGCTGGTACTGTTAAAATTAATATCGTAGTATACTTATTTTACTGGTTTGCGTTCATCATATGCCGTAATTTTAATTTACGGTTCTGAAATTTATTATGATCTTGTTGCTTCTACATATACATATAGTTTTTTTTTTTTTTTTAGAAATTTATTATTTATTTATTTATTCAAAATGTACAAAAGCAAGCATTATATTTATTCCTTTGTTAATAACTATGTAACAAATGATGGTGGAAATACAGTTGCGCTGCGCATATAAATTATTTCAAAATTACCAGTGTATCGTCAAATGCATCGTATGGTCCACTGTATTATTTGAACCAATAACAGAACTTTATTCGTCTCTTTAATGAAAAGTCTCGTGGAATAGACTATAGTTTGTAAGACGTTGTACTTAATTAACAATTCATATTTAAAATATATGTATATTAAAGTAGTAAACTAATACACAACACAAGAAAGTAAACGTGTTTAATTTAAAAACCACAATTGTTTATTTATTGTTATAATCCATGGCTGCCTAGACTAATAGCTCATAAAAACAGTAACTTTATAGTTACTTTAATTTGAAGTATTTTGCATAACGTTTGTGCAAAGAAATACTTATTACCCATGTTAAATGCCTGTCCCGTTTTTCGATTTATAGCCTGTACATACTCATAACATCTTTCAAATTTTGATTTTTTTCTTTGACTTCCACATTTTTGTATCACAATGAACTGGGAATCCATGAAAGCGTAAAACATATTGTGCGTGTGGATTGTTTCTGAGAAATTGATATGCATTGCATGTAGCTCTATCACGTTTCCAACCAATTATTTTAATGGTAAATTTTATAAAACTCGCCTGATGTACCGTTTTTTGTTAACAATCGGCCACTGTTACTTTTACTCAGCTGTTCACGCTACTTTTCCGTTATTATTACGATTATTTTTTGACATTTCTTAAAACCAATTAAATGTTTGTCATGTGTCTGTGGTTTAGCCAATCTTGCCATTATTATACTTATAGTGACTTTATATACATAGTGTGGCCAATAGGGGGATCGAATAATAATTGTGAAGGTAAGATAATTTTATTTTTCTTTTCTGTCGATATTGAATTTCCCTGATTTACTATTAAAATTTAGTATAACAAAGTAAAAGAAATATCCTGCCAAACGTTTAAATATCTGGCATTGTTATCTTGCAATTGAAACCGTAAAATTGTTGATTACAACAAAGGATTTTGATATAACCTAATAATAATGATTACAAGAATGAATCTAACAAAAGAAATTTCATCAATATTTTAAAACTAGCATTTTTTGAAGAATCAAAAGTATAGTTTAAACTTTAAAGCGTGTGTTAATTTGCAAATTTAATATTAAGGGTGGGGGGAGGGGGGTTGTGGGGGTACATATTTATTATTTGTATGTAAATATATATATATATATATATATATATATATACAGTGTGTTAATTAAGAACCTGGCCATAGGCGTTTAACATGGGAAAACAGTTTTTCTTTGCGCAAAAGTCTCCAATTAATTTTAGACAAAAATGTTTCAAATAAATGTTGTAGATATTAATATTCTACGCCTAAATTACTAAATAGATTTAATTTTTCACGTTTAGTAACTTGTAAAATCTAATTTGAAATTGTATAAATATTGCTCACTTGTAGCGATACCCATGAAATTGACACAAAATTAGAAAGAAATTCATTTCGTTTGAACTGCCAGAAATTTAATTTTATAGATAGAATGTGAAAAAATAATAATAATAAAAGTTATTTAAGTGTTAAATTTTAAAAATAATACCTGTGTAGTGATTTAGGTGCAGAATTGAATTATCTGCAACTTTTAATTGAAAACTGAATTTCTAACAGTTCAAACGATACGCATTTCTCGGTAATTTTGTTTCAATTCCATGGGTATCGCTAGAAATGAGCAATATTTTTATACAATTTCAAATTAGATTTTACAAGTTACCAAACGTGCAAAATTAAAACTGTTTACTGATTTAGGCGTAGAATATAATTATCTGTAACACTTATTTGAAACATTTTGTCTAAAATTAATTGGGGACTTTTGCACAAAGAAAAACTATTTTCCCATGTTAAACGCCTATGGCCAGTTTTTTAATTAACACACTGTATATATGTATATATATATATATATATATATATATATATATATATATATATATATATATATATATATATATATATAATTAGAGATGAATTCAGGGGTCTTAGCAACAAATTTAATAATTTATTTAGGAATTTAGGACATTTTAACAACAAAAATTATGACAAATTTAGGACTTTTATGTTTATTAAACAAAATAAAAAATACCCTTACATAATAGATATTTACACACCAAGTGAGCTAAGGTAATGTTTATTCATGAGAAGAAAGTTTAGCTCACCAGCCCGTAAGGGCGAGTGAGTCAATTTCTTCGAGTGTTTGTACAATATTTTATTCAATTTTGACGAAAATATTAATAAAAACCATTATAATATTTCATTTTACAAAAATTGAGCATAACAATCGTCGCTGATAGACGTCAAATCATGTATTTCAAATGCTTCATCGTCTGTCATTTGTGCCGTAAAAAATAAAGAAAATGGCTGATAATGTATAATGTCTTATAAATATTATTTTCGTACCTGATGTTATTTTAAATGCATTATTTGTTTCAGAGTGAATTAAAATTTTGAAGAGTGATTTAAAAATTTTTTTAATTCACATGAAAAAAGTATTACTTATAGTTGTTGCTATGGAGTTAATAATGACAGTTTAAAACGTCAAAATTGAATAAAATATACAAAATTATTCGTACATATAAGATGTCGATTTGCATTAGTTATTCGAATTTGTTAATAGAATTTATGATTTTTTGTGACATACTTTTTAATTTATGACAATTTTAGGATTTTTGGGTGAATTTATGAATTTTTAGGAATTTATGACAACTAAGACCCCTGTGAATTATACAAAAAATATTATATAATATCTTTATTTGTAATTCAGTGGTGTATTTTGAAATAAATAATTTTGAGCTTACAATTTATATGCTCTTTAATTAATTGTTTATCGAATTTTGTTTAGTTTTCAGATATGAATTCAAATTCCGCGCGCCATTATCGGCAAAATATGGCGGCGTTTGGCCACACTATGTACATAAAGTCACTATAATTATAGTGAGTATTGAATTCAAAAATAAATAATATCTGTAGCTTTTGTTTTGTTGAAAAATGTCAGATAGTTAAAATACCTATTAATTAATAAATAAATAAAAAAAAAATAGAAACCACTTCTGGAAACACCGTAATTATTAATCACATGATATGGAAACAAGTTTGCGAAAAAACTGTAAAATTATTTTCAATTTACTCTCATTCTTTTGTTATATACTGAGTACACAATTTTATTCTGTAGGACAACAAAATATTTTTAAGTAAATAAATCCACTATTCTTCTCATCTTGTCGATATATTCCGTACATTGTTATGTGGTGGAATGCGGAAGGATCCCTGGCGAGTACATGCGTGCACATACACTACACACCGACGCGGCTAAAATTAGAGCCGCGAGAAATATAAGTCACGGTCACATGAGCTGTGACATCACTTCATTTAATGTGCAGTCACGGCCATGGGCGTGCTGACGGGTATTCCCTGGGGTCACCCACAGATATAGCACATAAACAACATACCTGACCTACATGTACAACAAACAAACAAATAGTTACAGGGGTAGAGATAGGTCATTTTAATGGTCAAAAGGAAACAGATCTTTTGCGTTTGTATATAGATTTAGATATAAGTTTGACAATAGCTGTTTCTTTTTGGAATATTTTTGCTAAGCTCAGTTGACAGGTAAGTTGAGATGAAATAAGATATATATGAAAAGAACAATATTTCACATATGAGCCCAAGCACAAAATAATTCGGCTGGTTTATATTTTCAACAAATTATGAAATCTACACAAATGGTTAGAAATTTCTACAAATATCTTTAGGCTACTTTAAATATAGAACTAAAAGTTAAAAAAAACAGTTCGACCGATAATTTAAGGGTTATCATTCAAGTGCAGATTGAACTTTTACTGAGACCCATTACTTTTGACACAATGAAAATCAACCTATCTTGCAAGACACATTATAGAACAAGCCTTAGGGCTGGTTCATGATGAATTTAATACAAGAATTTACAATTTATAATTTAGATTTTAAAAGATAAACTTAAAATGCATACGATGGTTTATGAACGATTTACAAATCTAGAAATTTAGATATGAAATATAACTATACTTTATATTCCTAATGTACATTTCAAATTCGTCCAATCATAAGAGAGAACATTAAACATGGCGGTAAGGTATAACTTTGCTTCATCCGTCAGCTATCTTTCCTGTTTAAGTTGTTGACATTTGAAGGTGAATTCAGATGAACAAATTGATATCTTGTTTTTTGTTAAGAAGCAGTATTGTATGACAAAGCAAATGAATTTTACAAAAATAAAAACGTTTTCGTAATTTTAATGCAACGAGGGATAGCACGGAATGAAATAAATGCACACTCATAGTATTATTTGAAGAATTGTTCATGATCTTGTTATATCACTTTCAAAAACAAACTATGATATTGCTCGTTGACAAATCAATGTGTTCATAGGCCCAACCACTTCCTAACAGACCATCTGCGTTTTTAAAGTTTGTGTTTGTTTTATTTTTTTATTATACAAATCAACAATAGTGAAAAATATCCCATTATTATTAAAAAATCATCTTGTTCATTAGCGTTTAACAAATTCATGGCTATGAAAATAAAATTGTAACCAAAAATCTGAACTGATAACTGGTGAAACGTCAAATGACAAGCAGTGCCAAGTCACGCGATAGATACTGATTGGTCAGATCCAGAATTTCAAAATAGAACATAAACCAGAGAGAAAATTGTAAATTTTAATTATTAATAGAAATGAAGTTGGTATTACTAATAACGGCGGTATAACCCAATATTAAATGGTGGAATACTTGAATAACATTCTGTTTTTGTAAGTTGAAAATTTATATTTTAAACTAGGGGAAAGAAATTTGTAGAATTTCTCACCATTTGAGTAGGTTTTATAATTTGTTTGTTGAAAATGTAAACCAGCCGAACTATTATGAGTTTGGGCTCGTAAGAAAGAGTAATTTTTGCTTTAAAATTTATTACCGAATATGATATTTTTGTATTCAATCACGACGGCTCCACTTTTTTTAAACTTTCAATAATACATGGCCAATTTTCTAATTTGTTATTGTGTTTATAGAGTTAAATTACAATTCATCTAGAAATCATTACACGAAAACAATGAAAATATTTACTAGTTCAGAACGTAATTATTACAAATGAGCAATTTCTGCAACTATTTCTATGATTTCCTGGTCTACGCCAATGGATTTATTTACTTGCAGTGCTGGATGATGCTGCAAGATCTATAAATAACATAAAGATATTTCACACTCACTTAATAAACTGAGAATTAAATGATAAGAATAACTCTGCCACTAAAGCTTTAATATAATCTAGTGACTGCAGATTGAAAACAAAGTTTAAATACACTTCTATAATAGTGTACGAGTCCAGACTCATAACAGTTCGCCCGGCTTTTCATTTTCAACAAATTATACTATATGTATAACGTTACAGGATTATCTAAAATGAAAAGAAATAAATTTATTTTCTCTCATGGTTCGTTATTTTGGAATTAACGCCTTCCCTACTTAACAGATTACAGAAGCTATTTAGTTGTGCGTTCATACTTTAAACTTTAAAGTCTGGTAAGTAGCGGGAAACTAAAAACAATTGTTGAACAAGATAATAAAATGTGTTATTCTGTTGTTCCTTGCTACCTAGAATGTAGAATGTTTACGAGAAACCGGTATATGTTTAAATAAATTGTTTTACAAACGATGAACAGTTATTTTAATTTATTTCTCATATATTATGAAGTTAATGTCATTGTTTTCGTAGCAGACACATTAGAAATAAGTACTCGTATCTACATAATAATACATCATCACGTATTTAACCTTAATTTGTAACAGCAGTCTGTTAAAAAAAAAAAATACTGACTATCTCGGGTTTAACAATAAAACTATTAGTATTGTCATAATGAAAAAGCGGCACATAACTGCCACTGCTTGCTTTTACATTGCATGCCAACGTGCCACTATTTGTGCCGCTCTGTTGAAATGAACACATGCATTGAATGTATTTCCTGCCTACTCTGTCTAGTAAAATAATCTTACAGTTCCTTTAAAGTAAATACTATTTTTGTCTGAAATAATTTCTGGAACTGCAATTTTCATTCCCATAAGAAATTATTTCAATCAAAAATAGCATTTATGTTAAAGGAATATTTAGAAATTGAGAAAAATGTTTCATATAGATATTTTTATAGTCAACTTTCTTTTTGGGGGTCCCGTGGCCGCGTGCCTGAGTGTCCGATCGCGAACCTGGGGAACTGGGTTCGATCCCGACCGACGCCAAATATTTCGAATTTTAAATGGCACAAAAGTGATCCCTGTGGTGCACTCTCCGCGTCAGCAATGGGTACCCGTCAGGTGACGCCTGGTAAGCGCCCGCACGGTACAAATATGTCATCGTCATTACCGATATCTACGATAAAGCAGATTGGCACACTCAGAAATGGGTAATATGCCGTGATGATATATTTATTTATTTATATAACTTTCTTGCATATACAAAATTTTGTTTGATTACCATGTTTGTCAAATTTTCTTCGATTTTAATACAAAATGGTCTTTCTCGGTAACTGTTGAAGATCAGGCCAGTAATAAATGCCCTTTAAGTATGTACCCAAAGTTGAGAAATACCCTGTATAATAATAATATTTACTAAATAAAAAATTTGAAGCTAAAAGCATTCATTTAGAAGCTGACGAAATAGTCAACAAATGACAAACTTATTATAACATTATATTAGAATGTTTATTTGCATTTTATTTTAACGATTTATAATTTAAATTTGAAGTCTCCCTTATCTGATTTTAAACTAAAACATTGCAATCACGATAATGCAACCATTTCTTTTCAAGCAAAATAAAAAAAGTGTTTCTTTTTCTCTTGACATGAATACTTTTCTTGTATCGTAAGTATGTGTTGAAAATATTCCATTAAAGCGATTTACTGAACATTTTCTTAGGTAACGATTACATCAATAAAAATAAAAACGTACAAGGAAAAATGAAATCAATATATATTTTTAAATCGTGTGTTATTAGTGGGGAAAAAAATCTGTGGATATATTTTAGGGTAGTTGATGGTCACGAAACGCGAAAGGGTGAATTAAATATTCTATACATATTTTATATGGGATGAGCTAAATTCACTTACGCATGACCTTCTAGATCGGGTACGGAAATTTGATTGAATTCTGGACACTCACCTGAAAAAAAATGCATATATTAGTCGTCATAACATAAATATTAACTTATATAAAGAACGAAGAAAGATATGTGAAAGAAGCATCGTACTAGATAGGAGGGTCTTGGGTCTAAATATGCCTATGAATTTTTCACAAATCCTTCTTCGTTATTTATACTTAAATCGGCCCCGGTAACTGAATGTTATCTACACAAAATAATTTCAAATAATTTAGATTAAAGTAAAACCTGACACTTCTTTGTTTCATAAAATTCGTTGTTCTAATATAACGAACACAGTCATTATCAAGTTACATTACAAACTGAATGAATATAATATAGAATAGAACTCGAAGATAAATTGTCCTAAGATCAAGCAAGTGAGAATTTCCGGTGTTACATATTACCGTTCAACCACCCCAGATTCGATATTTATCTTCGTTTCCTCTTTTGCGAAACTTCCCTCTATTAACTATAATAAACTACCCTTATCCTCTAATAATAGTCATCCATTCCATTCATAAACAATTTAAGACTACGGCCTCTCAGTAGGCCTCGTATTTGATAGGTTTACGAGTCTTGGAGAACGAGTCCCCATGCATATACTGGTACGACGCCTACTATAACGCTGTTTGATATTTCCATTTTCAGTTTGTTTTCCAAAGCACTCTGCATATTTTATATGCACCCTCATTTGTAAGAGGGTCTTCTTGAGGAGTACAATGCATTGGAATTCAATGCATTTGATAATAATTGGTCTGGTTTTATTCTTATTATAAATAAAATGATGAGGGTTGAAAATGATGAACTACTTGTGGAAATTTATCATGACAATTTCTATAAATCTGAGATTGACAGATCTATTTGTAGATGGAGCGCTAAAGATGACATTTAGTCTTGATGTTATTGTCAATAAACATCTCTATAACTTTAATCACTGAAAAGTAAAATACGGTGGTTGTTTAAAAAGTTATGAGCCTGAACATGTAGATGGCGTTACTCGTCAAAATTAGGCAAGTTCTTTTATTCATTGACAAATTCATTAGTGAAATTCATTACAATTTTATAATGATGTCACCGATGGATACGTGATGGAACAGATAGATGGTGAAAATAGGAATTACTTGCTCAAAGGGTGCTGGAAATTATACATATTGTAGGTTAGAGTAAGAATTGTCGCTGTCACTAGAGAAGTAAAGGAGGGTTTTTTATTAGGAAAATTACTAAATTGTTCTGATTCGGATTCATTCTCCAATGAAGATAATTCTACTGATCAAGCAGCGACAATTTGGAAAAAAAAATAAGAAAAACATTATGAGATAATGGCAATGAAATTATTTCAATAACATTCCTAATTCACGACTTTTATTCACTGACTACTGGCTAAAACATCAAACTTGTGAACATAACCTAAAAACTATACCCCCACTACTAAGTCATTAGAAATGATCAAATTTATCGACACTCAAACCTGATCGATCCGATAGATTTCTGTTTAACTAATCGGTGAAAATAGGAACGCTATATTGAAATTCATTGCTTTTAAACCGCTGAATAAAAAGACCCATTGGTGAATTTCTGCTTCACGCGCACGGCCCATCGGTGAATAAAAGAACTCGCCTATTGTTCTGGTACATCGATAATAAAATTAAAAATCTGATGTGGCCAACACAAAACCTCCCGCTATTGAATTTTTATTAATTTAAATACATACTTACGTATTTACTAACGCTGCAAACTGTTCCATTGCAGAAAACTATTGCTTTATTTACTATTTTCATTTTAAACTGTCACTATTATTAATTTGAAGTGATTAGTTTTTTGACAGTGACATTTACTGTCAGTTACATTCATTTGAAATATGAACTGTGTAACAAAAGAATTATTGTGTTTATCTTAGGCTTCGCGACTAATAAAAAAAATTATGTTTAATTTTATCTGTAAAATATATAGAAAAAGTATTAATGTATTTCTGTAGAAAATTCAATAATCTTTAATTTTCATAAGACATAAAATGCAAAAAAATGACATTTAGTGGTATTTTTTGAAGAAAAACCATTATGAGCTGCAGGTAAAGTGCCATTAGCGGTTATCCGATTTACACCAAAATCTAATGGCTTCTTTTCATATTAGAATGGGATAGAAATACAAGGTTTCAGAATTTTCTGAATGATAGTATTTGAGTTAGAGCGAAGACAAAATCCTTACACATACACACACACATACACACATACATAACAGATATCATCATGAAAATGTTAAAATTGGATTCTAGGGACCTTAAAACGTGGTCATTTACTAAAATCTCGATATGTGTTACGAATTACTCCTGTAATGAGTCCTGTATTCCATTCAACATTTCTCTGTGAAAATATAATCCTGAAAGTACGATCAACTGTAACAAATTCAGCAGTTAAAAATTAAAAATTGGAACTAAAGGTCAATCTAAAATAGCCTACTCTCCCGTTTTATGTCCTCTACCTGTTTGGTTCGTTAAAAATATCGCCGTCCCCCTATAAATTGGTGAAATAATTTTAGAGGCCATCAATCATTCCGCTTTGCCTAGTGACATTTGTGTTCTTGGTCGGTTCGGGAATTTGTTTGTGTATACGGGATGTTGTGGAAATAACGCGATGTAGTGACTACTGTCCGTGAAATAACTCCATGACCAAGCAGCTTTTCGTCATTATCATGTGGTTGTATTTCCGAATGTTCCAACGTATAATTTTGAGCCTGTTTAATATTCACATTCAGGGTGATTGTTTTGTAAGAAATGCCGCTATTGTACAGGAAATTCGTTTGTTAAAATGCATGTAAAAAAAGCCAACGTTTTTGATTTAGGTATTACAAGACGCAGTTAGTTTGATGTGTATCATTTGAAAATTTTCGACAGTTTAGTATTTAATGGTTGCAAAGTTATTAAACGTTATGACTGATATCGTCTTTGTTTATATATTATGGTAATAATATTAAAGCTCGTTTTATTAATGAATAATTAAATAGAGTGTAACAAAAAAATCATAAAATAAGTGGGGGTCATTAGAAACCAAGACATTTGAAAACACCATCAAGACACTGGCGTCTAGAATACCCACAAAACAAAACGTATATAAAATATGGAAGATCAGTCGGTTAAACAGGGAACACTAGCTTTACTTTACTCCAGCAATGTTCAATATAGCAATGATCTTTAAGTAAAGTATCACTTCTCGTTGATAGTTTGTAAACAAAACTCCAAATTAAGTATCACTTCCGGTTTATCATATCTTGTCAAAATCAAATATATGATTTCATATAATATTACGTCCTGGTGCTCCAAAACGCAATCTTCGCTAAGCATGATCCATTTCGTAAATGTGTAGTTGTAAACTAATATTTGATACCTTGAAAACACGTGCTTATTGACAGCTATCTGATATATAGTGATGCAAACATAGCAAACTTAAATCGGATCATCCTGTCCTAATATTTATGTATGATGAAAAATATATTATTTCTACAAACCTTAATTGCATACGGTTTCACTACTAATTTTAATGTAATTGCTTCCTGATAGTGACATTTGTTTAAATATGTCAAAATTGCTATTATCAAGTTTTATGGTATATTTATTTATTTATTTTATTTATTTATATAGTAGTATAGTGGCGGTTAAGCTGTTTATGACTATCCCTCAAATTTTGGTGACGAGAACTATATTTAAGTAATAGCTGTGCAAACGGCCATTGCGGACTCTTCACATAACACGATACTTTTTACAATACGATTTCGCTCTGTAAAGATTACAAAAACGTTTTCAAACTATGTTTCTACACTCTGTCCTGGTTTACGGATGTTTCAACACTGGAATTAGGATAAATGACGTGGATGAATTTGACCCAAAATACCAAATAAAGGAATTTATAATATGTGTCACATAAGTTTTCAGAAAAAAAAATTTGAATGAACGATACTGTGGTTTATGGAAAGTACAATAAAGCTGCTTATTACTACGACAATTAACATGGCTTCAGCTTTAACATTTATATTTAATATAGAGCTAATGGCACGTTATCTTCTATATGACAAATATTAGTTCTGACTTGCCTCGTGAGTCTTTGGCGAGTTTTAAAATATATTTTGAGTACCTTTTGAAAAATCTTTCTCCATAATGGAGGGTTATAGTTTTGACGTCACAAGCAATAATAATACAAAGAAACTATCGCTATTTGATATTTGATTTCTACATAATTCAATGTCTTCGGATGGCTGTAAAAACTTAAAGATTTCACGTTTGTTATGTATTCTTTATAATTATAGCAGAAGTCAGGAGTCACTGTTGCAACGATCTTTGGCAACACCCGCAATTGTCATCATGCTCATGCCAGCGATTTGTTTGTATTATAGCATCTGAGTCAAGTGTAGTTGAAGTAAAATATCAATACATGGCAGTACAACAATATGTCTCTGCATAATCCTCCATTGTTGTCATTTTGGAGATGCTACCATATTATTGTACATTTTTCTTGTAAGTAACAATTATGTTAGATCAAGAGGAAGTCTTTCATATTTGGAGATGAGATTTCTGAAGGACAATTTACGAAATTGTTATGATTATGAATATTCGGATATAACAGGCAGGCATGTTTAAGTAGTTGTGCCCTGTTGCCATGTTTATTGTGTACTGTAAAGCAATAGATAAGTTTCCTGATTTGCGGTGTTTCCGGCAAATAATCTCGGCACACGGCAACGGCAATGTGGCATTAGAATTCACGATGTTACATATGTAGTTAGTAGATACGTAAGTTATAACTGTAGAGTTGCGAACAATCAGGGAACTTTGTCGTTGAATGATGTTTATGTAGGTTTGTATTCTGTGGTGCTGCCTATATCCAGCCCTTCTTGTTTACTATTGCTATAGTTTCCAGATTAATTAAGGATCATTCTCATTATTCACAATACAGGATTACAATATTAATTTATAGTTGCCTACGTTTCTATCTAACAGACGTCTCAAACGCATCTATGTATATCAGATTTTTTTTTACATATTTTTACTAGTACTATTAGAACAATATTTGACGAGGGTGCTATACCATTGTCAAAATTTAACTATGTTAGATAAGAAAATGAAAATACACATAAATTAAAGGGTTTTTTGATGAAAAACATTGTTTAAATATTAATTCGTTTATGAATTATAAGCGATTCAAAGTTCGTGTGACGGTTCATGTCTAACGGTCCATCCATATTGTATAACATGTTGTAATAACGTATGTAAAAAAGTTTTGAAAGATGCGTCATACAAACTTGAAGTACGCAAATCTATCTATAGGTTAGTAAGATAGACAATCGAAACGTGAAATTATGAACGGTTTGAGGATTAAAATATTGGACAAACGACTATTTGCTGAACTTTACGGGAATGTAAAAGTGTACTATGTATTAATTTACTAAATACCCACTCGTTACTTAGGCGCGAGTGATTGAAGACTTTTGGGCTTTCTTAGCACAAAGCTTACAATAATGGCTGGGAATACCAAACCGAACAACAGTTACAGACAAGATGTTTCTGACGATCCAGGAAGTAGATTTAACATCGTCCAGAGACAAATGGGATTTTTTGTAAAAAACCTGCGTCACTACAGCTCCACCAACCAAACAAGTCCATTGGAAAATATGACAACTAATTTTAAAAATTCGTGGCACTAAAAGTTTAAGCCAATACCTACAACTTCTGCCGGCGTTGTACCTTCCGTGACAAAAGTTAAATTTATCTAAAATAAAAATAAAATTTTCTTTTAACAGTTTTAAAAAAATTATATAAGAACATAGGTACATAAGAAAAATTAATAAACTTGCAAATACACAATGTTACACGTTTAAATTTACCGCCAAAATACTATTGACACTAAGTGTACCTCTAAAATACAGCGACACCACACTTACACACCAAAAATTTTAATTACATCTATTATTCATATATTTTTTTATTTTTTAATTCATTACATAAATTAGTTGCCTTCAACTCTTCTAAATGTTCGAGATCTAATAAAATAAAAAATATTAAATGTACTTTCCAGAGTAATGTATCTGGATTTTTGACATTGACATTTTCCTGTTAATTACAAACATTTAATGGACAATTCTATGGAACTGTTTGGGCTGTGAAATTTATTACAACGGATTATTTTATATATTTATAATTTTTAGTCTCTACAGAAAATATAATAAAAATGTTAAATATATAGGATAGAGAATTTTATATTCTTTAATATTTGTAATAAGATAAATTTCCAAAAAATAATATTTAGAAGTTAAAAAAAAAATACTGCATCCGGTTGTCCAATTGTTACCGAAACCTAGTCAGCTCTTTCCCCCCCCCCCTCCACACACACACACACACACACACACACACACACACACACACACACACACAAATGTTATAATCGGATTCTAGGGATTTTAAAACGTGCTTAATCACTAAATTCTGGATATGCGATTTTTAGCACGAATCCAATACCTCTCTTAGCGAGAGGTAAAAATTGATAAAGAAGTCTAACTTTTTCTCAAAACTTTTGTTGCATACGTAAACGGGTACAATCTAATTTTTTGGCCAAAGACGGGAGGTAAAAATCGATATTTCTACATAATTTGCTTTTCTTCGCTTCTCTCCCAGTATGGCGTTGGAAGTTTGCAAGGTTAGTGTCGAGTCGGTCTCTTGCACCCATGTATTAGTAATATCATGTTTAATGTGAAATCGATATCTCCCTGTATTCTCATATCTGGTAGATTAACCGCAGCCCCTAGTGCTCTGCCCTGTGCCCCTTCGCGCCCCTTGCAGAATGCCCCGGCTCAATGAGCATCGAATACCAACTGACGGGGACTAGACCATAATCAACCCACAGGAATGAATTTGCTACGACGATGAGGAGGAGGCGGGACAATCTTAAAATAGTCAGGGAGATTAATGGGAAGATACGAGCTTTCATATTTTCTGTAGTTGCAAATGGTGAGAAATTTCTACAAAATACTTTCGACTATTTAAAACTTATAAAAACTATGTGCCACATGATGGGTGGTATCGTTCGACCGGCATTTAATGGGTCATCTCTTAGTCCAGATTTAACTTCTGCTGAGAATATTTAATTTTGGCACAATAAGACAAACAACTTCGTAATTATTCTGGGCGTATTTGTAAGACAATACTGCAACAAAAGAATGTGCAGAGTTTGTGGATGCAATAACCAATAGAATTAAAGTGTTATTACTAATAAATGCGATGTAATTCAATATAAATGGCGGAGAATTTGATTAACATATTCAGTTTTTGTTAAGTTTAAAATCTATATTTTAAATTTGTCAAAAGAAATTTGTAAAAATTTCTCACCATTTGTGAAATTGTTATTGAAGAAGTAAACCGACCGAACTATTATGAATAGAGCATGTAATTATAAGCATTTATTTTTACAATAAAGACTCCTATAAAATGAAGAAAAAAATGTTGTGGCCAGCACAAGACCTTCCATCAATTCGATGTATTTTGTACAAATCTCATACCAAAAGTTCATTGGAAAATATCATGTAAAATTGTAACACGAACACATACTATATTTAACAAATTCCATTCCTCTTCAGCTTTTCCCTATTTTATTAGGAGTTACTGTTTCTTACTCTTCTCTTCCACTCATTCTTGTCCAACGCATCTCCTTCACACAGATCTTCCTCTCTCAAGTCTTCTGCGATACAGTCCTTCCATCTTCTCTTTGGTTTTCCTCGTACTCCCGGCTTTGAAAGTTTCAATCCTGAGGCGAGGCTGCAACTGCATGTCACTTGCGAGGAACTCTATGACTTATAGTACTTTCTGATCCTATACTTTCCATCTCCAGTATTGGAGTTATCGAAGGAGAAAAATTTGGACAGACACACACCCAGATACACATACAGACATCATCTTAAAAATAGTAAATTCGTATGGTAGGGATCCTAAAACGTGCTCGTTCATTAAAAATTCACCACCGATTTTTTTGACCAAAGACAATACCTTCCTTACCGGAATGTAAAAAAGCACGAAAATGTAAAACAACATCGAAAAACACAAATAGCCACAAGTCGCTATAAAAGGTGCAAAAATTGAAAAGCACTACAAAACTGACAAATATGTAAAGTATTTATAAATTATATTTATAAGTATATAAAAAAATAATAAACAATCAGTATTATTTTTTACGAAGTGCGCCATCTGTTGTTATTTTATTATAAAAAGGTAAAATTCGACGACTTAAGTGTTTGACAAATAAGAAACACAAATATATAAACAAAATTTAAAAATGAGCTTTAAAATGATGAAACAATGGAACGATAGCACAATAAACTTAAATTAGCAAAAAAGCAAAATAAACAAAATAAAAATAGTCAAACTTTAACATTTTTCGTGAAACGTTGAGATCTCAAAGAAAATTTGTTCTGCTTACATACTGCCAACAAGCAAAATGCTCCAAATCTAAGGTAGAATTTATAAAATAATGAGAAACGGATGTATTTTTTTTTATATATTATTATAGCAATGAATATCGGGAAGGTAAATGAATCAGGACTTTCCCGGTATAACATTTTTCAAAGGAGATTAAGAAAATCCTTCGTTCAAAATATTAATCCTGATTCCAGTTCTAATCTGGTGCATGTTCCAGAACTATCAGAAAAAACACATTAAAAAATCTATCGTTCAGAAATGAATAAATCCGAAGAAATATCGGCAGGACTACGAATACAATCGCAATGATTACCCCTCGAACAGAAATAGGTCGACCAGACAAAAATACAATCTGTGTGAATACAATGCGAATGAGCGGAAGTTATAGGGGCCAGGGAGGCAGAGGGGGATAATGAAGCCTCAAGCTGCCAGGTGGGCGGAAACAGAAAAGGACAATGTCTTCAGGAATACAATGTTTATTTACTAAAAAGAATTACTATGCGAAAAATGGACGAATAAACGAGCTGCAGTAATAAATCAGTCCGTTAAACATATTACAGTGGTGCGACATAGAAGGGGATGTGAAATCCATCTAATTAAATAAAGATAGTAATATAAAATAATTTGAAATATGCGACTTTTCATTCATAAATCTATTAATAATAAATAAAACACTTCTCTCACACACATTTACGCTCCATTTGATTTCGTTTTAGCCGTTGTAAACACAAAACAGAAATTTAACCTAAAATTGTGGCAGGTGACAGAGTATACAGAGATTATTATTTTCAAAGTACTAGTACAGTATAAGGTATATAAATATAATATTTATTTAAATAAATATCACACCAAACAATCACAGTTTCAAACTAAACCGGAAGAGTTTGTATGTCGTATCTGTAAAGATGTGTTGTCAGCATTGAAATAGGCAACTTAAAAAATCATATCTCTGATTCTAAAGACTTGTAAGGTGTAAAACATATTCCTACTTATTTAATTCGACCTATTCTTTCAAGGAAACAATAAATCAGAAAATATGCTAAGAGTTAGTCGAAAAAACTGAATTCGATAAAGGTCGAACATTTCATTTCTCAATTAATTTTTACATTGAAATAAATATAAATTTTGACTACTATCTACGGCTATGTAACTCCTAAAATGAATTATCGAGGTTTATTAAGGCCTTTCTATTTTTTTGATTTAAAAAAATACGGGGAGAAGGAGATAATGATGCTGCAATTCATGTTAATTTTGTAAGGATTCAAAAAAAAAGATTGGTTGGAAGATTTCAAGAAGTGGAAGGAATGAAAGGTGAAGCGGATTATTATTAAAGGTATATTTGAAACAAATTGTGAAAATATTGTCAGCCATCGGGAATCGAACCCAAGACCTTCACTTTGCCCGATTGACGCTCTTACAAACTAAGCTATTGGCTAACATGTAAATAAGATGTTTAAATGTAGTGGTAATCCCAACGCCACATCTAATAACGTGACGAATAAAATATCCTCAATGGAGAGATATACTCGTACTATACAGTGTCCCACACTCTATCTTCAGTGTGGCAGAGATAGCCAATGTTATTCTTATGGAGGTTTTCTGAACCATGTTGCCAATTTTTCAATGTAATGTAATATTGAAACATTCATAAATTTTCATTGCTATACCAAAGTTAGTTAACACTGTACAATTGAAGTTTTATGAGGGTCTCTTATTTACCCAAGGGCTTATTGTATACACCCATTATTTGTCTAAATAGTTTTATATACAGGACTATTTGTATCTGTAATAAGTAATATTTCAATACAATATTTTAAAACCGCCTAGCATACTAATCTTGATTAAATGCATTAGAAATTAGAATTTTAAAATATTATAAATTCAAATTGGAGATTACAAAGAAAGAATAAAGACTTATGAACTATGTAAAATATATGCAGTATTTCTATCAAGCTTAAATATTAGTAAATTGTCAAATAAGAAGATATAAATTAAATAAAAAATATGTATTATTAAACTGACCAGTGTGTTATTCAATTTCATTTTTTTCTTCGCACCTATGCTATTTTACATCTATATATTGTACTCGTATATGTATTAATTTTATATCTTTTCGTAGAATGGAAATATGTAACATAGGGAATTTATATTGTTGACGACGATTGTAAAATGTCCAATTAAGTACAAAAATGTTTTATATTATTTACTTTAAATTGACTAGAGTTTATATGTTAATTCATTTCATTTACCTATGCTTGTTATAATTTTATATCCTACTTACATTTTGTATTTGTATTATTTTATATTTTTTGTAAATTATTGAACTGACCAGTTCATTATTTAATTTAATTTTTTTTCTTTTCACCCACGGGTTTAGATACACTGAAAGTACACCAGTCATAAATACATTCAATGAAGTACCCAGAATATGTCATCTCTTTTTGGGCATCTATTTTGCTCTTTCTATCTTGCAGATTTACAGCAGGTAAATATGGCAACATGGTACTCCATATGACTCTATACTGAACATAGTGTGGGACACTGTATAGCAATTGTGCGCTAAATGGAAGATCATTTCAGCCATCGCGATAGAACAGCCAATAGCTCAGTTGGTAAGAGCGTCACTCTGGCAAAGTGAAGGTTTTGGGTTGGAATGCTGATGGCTAACATGATCTTTACCATTTATTTGAGCACATGTAAAATAATAATCTAAAAAATATTAACCATGTAGTATGTGAATTATTTTTTAAAAAGTCTGATTCCGCCTCTGTGTAGAGTCCACTTAACGTGGTTAGATCTAAACAAAACAGTAGTTGATAAATAATTGAGAATTGTACTTGTCTGGGAAATGGCATTTTAATTAAAACCAGTCCAGCACAGTCGTCCCCAAGTTGATGTTTAGGGCCGAAGGGCTGAAGCACTAAAGGGTTTATGCAGACACGTGACCCGATCGACAGGTAGGCAAACATAGGCGGCCGTACGCAGAGAAATTACTTAGCAAACAATTCTCTCGACTATTATTTATTACACAACCGCCCCTATATTCATCATAAAAATGATCGCTTCAGTTATTTGTTCTCTAGTTTTAATAATATTTGCTCTTGATCTGCTTGTTGTTTAATTCTTTCATTTGTTTCTCTGTCCCATTTTGTTTTCCCCATCAATTTTCCAAGATATTTTATTTTTATTGTTGTTATAATACAGGGTTTTGGAAATACATAGTACCGTGCTATTTTTGAATGAAAAAAATATTTTTTGATAGAAACGTGTACGAGAAAACATGCAATATTGTTTACTAAGACGATCCTGCAGCGACCAGACAACTGCTGCGCCCAAAAATATTCAACTAAAAGCCATAAGGCACAGTATAACGAAGTGAAGGCAGCGCGTAGCTAAGACTGTACTACTGAGCTATGAGGGCAAATTATTAAGAATTCTAGAAAATAGTGTACATTACGCGAAACTCTTTAGCATCTACTTCTAGGTAGGTATTTGAGTATAAATTTTTAGTATGTTTATTAACATAAAACCAATCAAACGAAATATGCAAAGGATTGATGATATCAGCTATCAAGGATAGCTGTTTTTCAAGTAGTCATAACTTGGCCCATAAAAAAATTCAAAAAGTATACGGTTATTTGTAGATTATTCTTCTTTCATAATATGTATAATTTGTAATGAATAGTTCAATAATGCGGGCTTTAAGGTTTCGAGAGATGTTTTAATCATTTTGAGGACTCCTATAGGATCGTTTTAAATACGAAAAAAATATATACATAGTTTAAATGGTGTCCATTTTCACGGAGAACAAATTTGGAGGTGTTGCCTGAAGTTGGAGATTCTGTGAAGGAAACACAGTGCTCGACCGACCTATCAATGTGTGATTTCTTCCGGAGGGGTTTCCTGATATGTGTATATGAAAACAAGCATGGCATACTAGACGAAATTAAAGAAGAAAATCGGCAGTATATCGCACAAAGCGATCAAGGATTGTTACAGAGAGTAGAAGTCAACTTCAGAAAACGCCTCCAAATTTGTCTCCCTGAAAATGGACACCATTTGAACAATATAATTTTTCGTACTTAACTAGACAAAATGGCATATTTTCACGTATATATTTCTACCAATTATTTTTTTTTTTTCACTCCAGAATAGCGCAGTACTGCTTATTTCAAAAATGTTCGATTCCCGTGCCACACCTAGTTTACAGTTTTGATTAATATTTTTCTGTATTGTCCAGGACTCACTTGCATTGTTTTCTTAATTGTGTAGTATACTTTATTTGACTTCTATATTCTATTTGCCACATCTGCATCTATTTTTCCATCCTGTGTTACTATCTTCCTACATATTCATAAGTTGAGATTCGTCTCTATTATTTGTCCATTTATGTCAACAACTCTTGTATTATCATCATTTTGAGATTTATTATTTATTGTCATGGTTTTATTTTTCCCTATATTGATTTCCATTATTTTATTATATACAAGAGATCTAATTTTTGTGTGTGTATCTGCTATTAATATTATTAAAAATAAAATCGTTCCGTTTATGAATTCGTCAGTGAATAAAAATCCAGATTAGTATTTGTAATATTCAGGGCTTTTTTGGTAATGTAACGCACCGGAACGGCGTTCCAGCACCTTTTTTCGACGGGTTTTCGTTTTTTTGAAAATTATTTACTATTTTATTTATTTTGATAATTTTATTAAGTTGTGGACATAAAAATTACGCCAACGAAATATTCACACATCTGAAGCACAGTATAAATATAAACAGTATTGCACTTCTCAGCGGTGTTTTTAATCTAGTAATTCGACAACACCTCCTAAGCTTCGACTCCTGGTTTATGCATAAGAGCAAAAATATACGCTCTGTTAAATGTTTACACACAAGCTGTGCAGGTGGAAATTATTATGAATTTTTATTAGTGTCATATATTAATGCCAGCATATATTTTTTTTAAATAAAAAACATACAAAATTATTTTTTTATTTATTTTTGTACATGAAAGGGTAAAAACATGCTGCTTCACATCCCTTGAAAAAATTTAACTTTCAATTATAATTTCAATTGAATAAAAAAAAAATTCGCCTTTTTTTTCATGGTACCCTGCCCCACGAAAATTGTGGCCACTGATAAAATGTACGTTCCGGCACCACAAGACCTCTCGCCATTTCTATATTAGGCTATATATATATTGTATTGCACTTCGCTTTCGAACCGTCGTTTTATAACAAAATATTACAGAACTTTACCTAAATATTGTTTTTTATTGTATTTAACATGTCTTCTGCACACATATAATTCTAATTATATCTATTTTATATCATTTTCATGTCAGAGATTGTTCCAATTCATTAACCAGATTGGCGGTATTTCTGATGGATATATGCATTTTACCACAATTTTACCTATAATTTCAAATATTTAATTAATAAAACAATAAGAAAAATTAAATATACTTCCCAGAAAAATCTATCAGAATGTCACTAAAAAAGTTGATATTTGACAACGACATGTGTCATGTTATAAACATTGGAATTTGTCAACTGGTTTCCTTAGTGCCTTGGCCTCTGTGATTAGTTTACTCTATAAATTATAGTGTCTTTATCTTTAAATCTATACAAGATATAATAAAAATTTTAAGTGTATTAGACGGAGAATTTTATGCTCTTCAATATTTATTAAAAATAAATTCCCAAAAAATTATATTTAGAAGAATTTTTCTAAGAAACTACTACTTCCGATTGTTCAATTGTTACCAAAATCTTTTCAGCTCATCCCAGGAATGTCAGATTGAGGAAACTGCAGTTAAATATTTTTTAAGTCTTATAGTTTTTGAGGAATCGTGCCTACAACATCCAGACATACATACATACACACACACACACACACGCATCCACACACACACACACACACACACACACACACACACACACACACACACACACATACATACGTACATACATACATACATACATACATACATACATACATACATACATACATACAGACATTATCTTAAAAATAGTAAATTCGTATTGTAGGGACCCTAAAGCGTGCTTATTCATTAAAAACTCACCACCGAATTTTTTGACCAAAGGCAATACCTTCCTCACCTAAAGGTGACGGAAGGTAAAAAAGTTTCATTGGTACAAAAATTATGAAATTTGCTGTGAATTCTTTTTGGAATATGTACAGTATCGGACATAAATAGAGCGATTCTGTAGCACCAGTAAAAATACTGCTATTTTAAATATTGAATTTTCAAACTATGTACCTCTCGCTAAGAGAGGGGATTCATTTTAAAAATGTTATAATCGGATTCTAGGGACCTTAAATCGTGCTTATTCAATAAAATCTGGATATGCGAATTTTAGCATGAATCCAATACCTCTTTTAGCGAGAGGTAAAAAGCACTGGTAATATTCGACAAAAACAGAGCATGGCACTGGTAGGCGTACGAGACACGTCATTGGTTAAAATATTATACTCGGCAAGATGTTCGACCTTCCGGTCATCAGCAGGTGACCTGATGAACGATTTTATTTTTAATACAATTGTGACAATTCAGTCAGTAAGTCAGATATAATTAATTTTATCAATATTATATCACTTGCGTAGAATAAGTTTTCTTTCTTCACATGCATCATTCTATTGTAGCCTACTAATGTCTCCAATTTACTGTTTTTTTTTCTCTGGTGTTTTTCATTATTCTGTCCATTAAAATTATGAATAATAGTGGGCTAAGTCTTTGCCCTTGTTTGACCCCTTTTTCCATCTCGAAACTCTTTGATTTTTCGCCATTCAATTGTACTATACCTCTTACTTTGTCATAATTGCTTTTTATGACTCTTTGTATTTCACTAGGCGTTTTTATCTGCTGAAAACATTTCTAGATAAAAACAGAGCAAATGAAATTTAAATAATTTTTCTAGTTTTAGCTATGGAATTGGGAATACCCCCTGTATTTAGATGTGGTTGCAAGTTTATTTGACTGATCTACTGTAGAAAGAGAATGGAACAATTTTAGTAACAGTAAAGTGAGTTTAAGTTCGAAAAATACGATAGGTAATAAACATTTATTAGCTCTCATTCTGGGAGCAATAAATATATTGAAGAATCAAAACAAGTATGAAATTGTTTTTGGGAATTAAAAAGAAAAGAGTCTCCCACATTTGTGTCATACGACGAGGGATGTCGCGCGCTATAAGCGGTGCTCACAGTAGTTTTAATACTAAAACTTGCGAGATAGTTTATTATAAACGGAAAAAGAGCCGCTAACAGCATATCATATATACATCGAGCACCATCCGGAATCGCTGGCAACGTTGCCAAATCTCCGCCGGCGCTCACAATGGCCGACATGAAGCTGCGTTGCCAAATATACAACACTTATTCATTGCGGAGATCATTATTAGCAATTACGACACAATAACGTGCGAATGTGAGAAAGACGAGATACCAACCACAGAATTCATTACACAAGACTTGGATACTGACAATGACTTTAAGAAATTAACATATGATTCATTAGTTTTTCATCTTTCATTGACTATATTCTTTAATATTATAAAATTAATTTATTATTATTTCTTTTGATACAATCACTGCAGAACACCGTCGAGGCATTGGTTTAATTAAATTTGTACTACTGTACTATTTGTCTTGTGATACATTTTACCATTCATTTTTTAAATGGTTCCATAATTAAGGCTTGTGTCTCTCTCCCGACATATTTTTAATTTCTGCCATAAATCTTTTATTGGATTTAAATCCGGAAATTAGGGTGGTAAGACAAGAATTCGGACTTTTGTTGCCCTAAAAATTATTTTATTACTTTGGAAGTATTTTTAGGATCCAAAAAAAACTACACAAATTTTTTTAACGTCAACTAAAATAACAAATTCAGTTGTTTTTTAATCATCCCAATGCATTTCTAAATGGTCGTCATGGTAATTAGTTAGTCAGGGTGACTAAAATTTTGAGTAAATACTACCGGTCAATATTATTATTTATGGCTGGCTAAGCTCACGCCGTTTTCGATAGATGGCTCTGCATGTAGTTACTTGCTTTTGCAGTCATCTTATCTTTTTAGGATGTTTATCATCCGCTCGCTCAACCGACTCAATGCCTCCTAGAGGCGTCAGTACACCATACTGAAGAGTTCCAATGAGAGCGACACGTGTCGTAAGCCAGTCTCTAACAAATTACCGAGAGGTTGATTCAGAGAGTGACATCTTGTGAAACATATGAAGTGTTATTTTTAAATATCTTATTAAATATTTGCGTTACCGTATTATAAAATCAAACAACTATTTCGTTTTCATTATCCTTTAGGGCACTGTTGTTGTGTGAGACAATTATACACCGTTAGCAGTTAAACAGTGTCAAAACCCCAACATAGCATTAGTTCTTCCACAGCCGCACATATCGTCGTGTGTTCCATTCTGTTCGTCTGCCTGCCGCCTCCGCGTCATTCCAGCAGTCGGTTCGCCAGGTTTAACGACGTTACGCCGAATTAAATTGTTATGGCGCGTCCACAATTAACGACCTTACACTTAGTTCGCAGCGTTGTAATCATCTCGGCCTTTATTACGCCAGATTGCTCATACATGGGCATACAATGTTTGTTTACGTGATTATTGCTCATAAGGAAATGGATTCATTGATTAATTGCTACAAGATTATTGTCATTAGGTACAGGCTAGAGAATTGTTGCTATGTTGATCATTCAATTCATATGTAATAACTTTCTTGAGGATGTTCATGGTTTATATTACAACTGGACATTAAAACTGTATCACAAGCTAGGCTAGGTTAAAGATAAAAAAAATATTACAGATTTTAAAATATGTGAGTTTATAATAAATATCCTTTATTCGAAATTCAAGCCTTGTACAATCACTTTTTCATAATTTGAAATCAATTTTTTTTAAATTGTGAAAAACTTCAGGCCCTAATTAAATATTAAGAAAAAAAAAATTGAGAAAGCTACACCTCTTCATTAATAGAAATTGAAACGTTGACATAAGGGGTTGTTCCTATATAAATTAAGGAGATGATTCCAATTTTACAACACTTAAAAGGGACCATTATCTTCAATACGACGTAATATCATTTTTTTAATATATATTGAACAAATGACTTAAATTCTCCGTATTATTACTAATCGCTCCTATTGTGAAAAATTTGGCGTTTCATGAAAATATAGTTTCTTTTCAGTGTACAATATATGTCTATGAAAGTTGAAAATTGCTTATACGTTACGACTTTTAAGGCCGGTTTTTCAATATTTGGTTAAAATTTTAACTAAGAGTTAAATAAATAAAATTGAAATGAAATAAACTGTCAAATGACATATATCATTACTGTCAACAAAGCGATGCTATATTGTTAACTAGAAATTAAAATTTTAAGCAGAGATTGAAAAACCGGCCCTAAGTACAAGAAGAAATATAAATGAGGATCTTTAGTTATCTTTATTCCAAACATTTATAATAGATATATCTCGTTGTTTTTCCATTATAATATACACAGATTTTTATATTTTTTTGTTTTTTATATTTATTAAAATTAAGGGTGCACATTATACATACATATGTGAATATTATGCATAATATGCTTTGTGTTTTAAATTATTTCCATTCAGTACTTACATTATAAAACTTGAACTGATTAAAATTCTAAATATGTAGATACACTGAGCACTGAACCGTGTTTTAAACTATATACTGTCTTTAGATGGGGACTTTCTGTTCGACCCGATAGGAAGAAAGTTCAAGTCGATATTTCATCGCGTAACTAACACAGGTTAGAAGCAGTAATAAATAAACAGTATGTATGTTTATAACAATGGTTATAATATTCAAAAATGATAAAAAAATATAGGATAGCTAACATTTAAATTTTAAACCATTCGTACACATCACGATACATGACTCACTACCTCTTTACTAGTAAGCTACCTAGTACCTACTAACTACACTACAATAAACATAGCCGATCTGAGCTTCAGTAATGATTATTTCAATATATTGGGTATATCCAGGTTAACCATTAGGAAAAACCATTTTATCATAGTCGCCAGACATCCTGGCACCATAACTGTATCTGGATCATTATTACATTTATGCATAAAAAATGAGGTCAACAATAATTATGTCCAGTAATGGAACGGATAGTTGAGAGCCGGATTACTGAATCCCGGAATTCCAGCTGAAATTTGCAGAAATTCCAATCACCGGATCGTCGGTTATTTTCATTAAAAGTGGTTAATTTCGGGTCGGGTTTGTATTTATAGTTGTATAAAGCTATCTAAAGAACTGACTTATGCAGGGTTTATGCTTATACCCTTTTATAGATGGTTGGGTAGTTTAGTGGTCAGAATTCATAAATTATTCGAACTTGAAGAAGAGATATTTCTGAAGGCTTTTTTTGGGAAGTACATTAAATATTTATTTTATTATTAATAAAATATTTAAAATTATAGATACATAATATGTAAAATATACACCATTTAGAAATAGTGACAATTTCGTCAATGAATTGGAAGAAACTCGAACATTTAGAACAGTAGGAGCAAAAGAATAGATGTAATTAGAATTTTTTGAGAGTACGACATACAGTGGTGGACAAAAGTATAGAAACTTTTAAATATTTCATTTTTTTAAAAATATGTTTATAGTTTTCGCAAATTTGAATCATATTTTCTATAGTCAATATATTGAAGAATATATTCACAAGAAATCTTTTGATATTGACTGTACGATTTAAATAAAATAACATATACTCGTTTTTTCGGTGGACAAAAGTATGGAAACATATTGAATATATGATTTTAATTGTCTTACTTTCAGTTGTATTTTGTCATTTATTTAGTAAGTTGATATGAAGATGGTGTGAAACAGCGCAATATTTAAATTTATTAAAATTCAAATAAAGTGGCCTATTAAAGATTTTGAAAAAAAAATCGCCGTATAGAAGTGTTAAAATTAATATAAAAATAGGTGGTCCAAGAAAACTAGAGCTAGAATTGACAAAAACCATTCGGCGTCTATCCGTAAGTGATCCTACTTTATCATCAAATGAACGTTCTGCAAAAATTCGGGAAAAATTTCATGTAGATTTAAGTGATCGCACTGTGATACGATGGCTATGTGATGTAGGATTACTAGGAAAAATAGCCGTTTAGAAACCTGTACTATCAAAGAAAAACAGGAGGTCCAAAATTGCATTTGCTGAGGAACACTCATCGCGGACGAGTGAAAAATGGCATACTGTCCTTTGGAGCGATGAAAGCAAGTTCAAAATATTTTGTTCCGACGGGGGTCAATATGTTAGACATCTTCGACATTTCTCGATATATTGACTATGGAAAATATGATTCAAATTTGCGAGAACTAGAAACATATTTAAAAAAAATGAAATATTTAAAAGTTTCCATACTTTTGTCCACCACTGTATGTTAAATACTATACTTATGTAGCCTAATATATGGATATGCGAGAGGTTTTGTGCTGGCCACAACAGATACATAAGGGTTTATTAAAACCATAATTTTAGTATGAGATAAAGAATATAAGATTGTCGTCACCGAAGTTGTTATTTCTAACATAATTTTAACCTTATGTTTGAGTAAAAAACTTGATAATGTTTTCTTTCTCTAGTTTTCATCTTTTTTTGCTTCCAATGAACCACTCATTTGTTAGTTAAAATTTACTGGCGAAAACTACGATGTAGTTTTATTTAACGCAATTTTGTGTTTGTGGAGTCCGTTCGTTGTATTTAATTTAGCGGACATTTATCGTAGCAGATATAGGAATCAATACAATACGAGTAGAAGTGGACCTGGGAATTGAAATGTTAGGCTAGGCAAATCAGTCATCTCGATCTCTCGTGAGGTCGTTAGATTGCGAGTGACCTTTCGTTGCAACAAACCGCGTATTGATTGTATCATTGCATGTATTTTTAGTACATTTTGAGGAAAAAAACTCTGCAGGGTATGCAAATATTGTTTCAAGGCAAAAAATGCAACCTATTTATTTTTATAATCAGCGACTGCTCGACGCCAAATTTCCAAGGAGTTGTGAATGATTTTGACGCCCAACTAACGCCTACATCTCACACGTACAAAGTTTAAATTCCGCAATTTATTTCGACTTTTCATGGAAATAAATAAATAGATATATCCATTACAGTGTATTACATATGTAGGTACTTACATACTAAGAAAAATTGAGTCTGCAATACTGTAATTTTGAAAGAGCGGCACATAATTCGAAGGTCTAGTATAACAAAGTTTTAACTGCAAGAAAGTAAAATGCCGAAGAAACTGATTTGTACTGATTTTAACTCCCTATTATTACATAGTATTGTTATCGAATTACCCTTTTAATATCTAACAACTGATTGAATTCTATTACAAGAATATGGAAGAAAAATTAGAGTGGTATGCTTAGTTACCGAAAATAGCTATTTGTGTATTAAGAGCGCAAAATGGAATATTGTCGATTGAGAGGCATTCATACATAAATTTTTATCTACAGTCGCCACAATGGGATCCTCCACCATAACAAAAATAATAAAAAGTACATTTTGTACTTACTACTACTCAATAAATAACGATTATATTTTTTAATTTTAATTTATCGTTATTTTCCATTCTTCTTGAGCTACTGCTTCAATCTAATCTAAGCATTTTTTACTTTCGTTCTTTGTAAATGAATGCCCTATTTTATTTCTGTATTCCGTTACACAGCCGTACGCCATTTTGCTTGGTTATATAATATACCGACAGAGCAGTCATATGTCAGAATGACCTGTGGGGGTGGTAAATGTGTAAGTAACTACAGCGCCAATTTTTTTCTGACTAAACATTCCTATTAAGAATGTTGACAAATGACATTTCTCAATATTTTATAGTTAGTAATTCGGTAAGCGAGCGCTTTTCTACTTTGTCGCGCAATGAGCGGCAAATTAGAATATTAGAATATGTAGTAGAAGAAAGGCACTAGGCAGTTAGAACTATGTATCTCAATTTTTCACATCTGTCATGGGATCAAAGAACTCAATACGACAGAAAATTATTATTTATTTATATTAAGAAAACATGAAAATAATAAATGAAAGCGTTACAAATAATAATAATAATAATAATAATAATAATAATAAAACTTAAAAAATAATAAATTTCTGATTGCAAAAAAAAATTAAATAATAGTAATAATAATAATAATAATAATAATAATAAAAGAATTATTAAAATACGTTTCAAAACTCATATTAATAATTAAAATAATACTACCTTTTTAGTTAATGTTCTGTATTGACATATAAAAAGTGACAAAAACAAAAAACAAGTAAACAAGAGGCGTGTTTCTTCGGACTGTGATTATGATTTTCTACATAATGATATATTCAATAATGATTCCTTCGAATCATGATTAAATTTAATTCCAAAGAAACAACAAAATTAACCTGATCGACGCGAAATCTACACAACGTCAAACGAACTAGCGGCAAACGTGAAATGATAAATCAGCTGTTTTAATTGAAGTAATACCCAAATCGAAAATAGTTTAAAGATGGATTGTGCTGAAGTAGAAATAATATTTTTGGTATGGAATACGAAGTAAAATATGAAAACAAGTTTCTTTAACTTTTTTGTAATATTAGAAAAATCGAAACCAATAATGAATGTTGGATCTACTGACTAGTAGTTCGAATGATTCTGATGTAGACATAAATTTGCACATTCCAACATTTCATTGTTTGCTTTTTCCGCCATTTTCAAATATTTTGTTATTTGAATCACAGTGATCATGCGAAAAGACTAATTCAGAACAGAAAGAGGAATGGCGTGTTGTGATCACAAAATGAAAGAGTGGGGATAACGAATAACGAACGAAGAAACAATTTTCTTTTTGTTCATGTTCACCTTGTTCAATTTTATCACGAATCACAGTCCGAAGAAACACGCCTAAGGTAACAAGAAAAGAACGGAAAAGAACTTAAAAAATAATAAATTTCTGATTGCAAAAAAATATAATTCATATATAACATTGTTTCATACTATATTTGGTTTTACTCAGTCATTACACCGATCATTGTTTTCAAAACATTCCGCTTCTCCGAATCTCTTTTTAGCATCTTTGGCTAAGAATGCTTCTTTTAAAGAAATTATTACTTTGAGATTTGAAAGTTTTTTTTCTAGGTATTTATTTATAAATCTACCACACTAGCGCACTAGCCGATTCATAGGTTGAAATCCTAGTATCTCAGTTCCGATAATGACATTCTGTGTACGAGCGCACATATTGATTCCTCAGGTCGCAAAAATTAACAGCAATCAGCCATCAGGCGTACGAGCTTAGTAGTACTACAGGCTACTACAGCCAGTCAGAAACAGGGATGCTGATGACGTCACCCGGCACGTGTGGTTAAATATGAATCCATGCAGTGGACTGGACACAGACAGGTAGGTCAGGCTGGGGCACCGGGCCATCGGAGGTAATGAGGGCAATCAGGAGGATAGGTCATGTGACGTACGTTACGTGGGTACACCTGTATAGAGAAAAGAGGGGGCAGATATTGACGCGTGGTGTCTGCGGTAATATTTGGTGGGTTAACGAAAAGATATATAGGGACAGTTAAAATTTTGAAAGAAGTCTGTTCAAGGATCTATGTCATCTGTACCGTAAACGAATAGACATTTACACAATTGTAATTTGCAAGAGCGCATCTTGCGGCAAAGCATAGAACTACAGGTTGCTATGGTTACCACTACCAGACAAAGACCTGTCATCAGCCATAGACCTCTCCATCGTTTTAGTTGAATAATCGAATGATCTTCAATATTATCAAACAAAAAATCTGTTGTGGCCAGCACAAAACCTTCCGTCAATTCGATGTATTTTGTATATATCCCATACCTAAAGTTCCTTGAAAAAATTCTGTATATTCTGTAAAATTGTAACACGAACACACTATTTTTTACAAATTCTATACCGAAAGTTCCTTTCCCTATTTTATTAGGGGTCGCTGTTTCTTACTCTTCTCTTTTAATCATTCCTGTCCAACGCATCTTCTTCACACAATTCTTCCTCTCTCAAATCTTCTGCTACACAGTCCTTCCATCTTTTTCTCTTTGGAGGGACACTCTATCACATTCACACATAACTTTCTGACCCTATACTTTCAACTTTGGTTTTGCATTTGACACTGATATCTGTCAATTAATTTTTTTTGAATATATCTGCTGTTTCCATAATTTTAGCAAAGCTGACTAATTTTTGAAAGTTAATATCTCTTAATGTCTCTTTAACTCTATAACTATTGAATATGAAGGAAAATGTATTATCAAACCGTATAGAGAATAAGATATTCTTTCATATTGATAATCACAAAATGTCGAAAAATGATATTTAACTGCATTTTTTCAAGAAAAACTGTTAAAAACTTCAAATAGGGGTACTTCCGGTGGATTAATTATAACCAAAATCTAATCAGCTCTTCATATCGATGTAAAGAGGAATACGAAAGAATTATAATTTTTAGAATTGTAGTATTGGACTTATCGTCGGAGAAAAATTTGTCACACACGGGCACACAAACGGACACACACACACACACATCATCTTAAAAATAGCAAATTCGTATTCTAGGGATCTTAATACGTGCTTATTCATTAAAAACTCACCAACGAATTTTTTGACCAAAGACAATACCTTCCTTACCTAAAGGTGACGGAAGGTAAAAAGTTACCCCACGCACATCTTGTGATGATAGAATCAGGAAGCGGGACGTAAGACAACGAGGGGAGGTTTGTGTGGAAGCATGATCTTCTATCTCTCTCTCTTGCATGTGATGTCAATTCTGTGTCTATTAACAAACTGGCATAGATCTATCTCTTTCATTTGCAATGACAAGAAGCGTATGCGACCAGGATAGATATAATACACATGTTTCAAAAATACTTTCGCTGTAACGTAAGTTCATTTATTAATTAAAATATATTACCTTAATTCATAGCCGTACGAATAAAGTAAATTACTATGAGTGACACTGAAACTGTCAGAATTTTATTTTTCACATATTATACAGGATGTTAAAAAATAAGTGTAACAAGTTATAAGGGCATATAGTAATAGTAATCTTCAATAGTTTCCGAGATATAAGGCAGTGAAAAATGAGTTTTTTCGGGGTTTACTTCTACTATCTCAAAAAGAGTTACGACTTTCATTAAATGAGAGTATTTGTTTACCTTTCAGAGGTCATCTTAGATATGTTTTTGTTTTTCAAAAAAAACAAAAAAAAAATCGAATAATTGTACTGAGAAAAATGTTGTGGCGACCTTGGCCAATATTTAGTTTTCAAATAATTTCGTAACTATTAGAAAGTGGAAAAAATGTTTCATATAAAATATTATCGCTTTTTTATAGTCTATTTACTGGAATAGACAAAATTTTATTCAAGCATTATCTTTGACAGTTTTTCTTCGATTTTAATACAAAATAGCCTCTTTCTCAAAAACAGTTGAAGATCAGACCCTTGTTGATTAAGTTTTTTTACTCATTTTGGTCAGTACTATATGCCCTCATAATTTGGTACACTTATTTTTTAATACACTTAATTTTGAATGCTTTTACTGGTAATATACATTTTTATAATAATAAAAGAGTAGTATCTTATGTTTTTGAATTCATACAATTCGTAGATGATCTTGATCGAACTTCTTAAAAAAAATTACTGCAGGTATATTTACGATAATTGGAGAATCTGCGAAGATGATTAAAAATAACAACGAACTGACAGTGTGCATTGAAAGCAATTTATTTTTAAGTTTACTTTTGAAGAAACTAGATTATTTTGCTAATGTAACGTACAGAAAGTCTTCTTCTTTAGAATGTGCAATTTAGTTGAATGCTGTAGTTTAAAGTAAATCCAAATCAAGTAGGTACAATATTTATACGAGTAGGTAAATGGCTGCATGCAGATAAAATGATTAGCATTGAATTCACCGTTGCTACGATATTAACAGAATAAAGCAATTACGTTTATCCGTACGTTGGATTTATGTAAAATCTTGCAAGAGGAATATCATATTTGCAGGTTGCTGGGATACAGCAAAGAATTTACAAATTGTAGTACCTACAAGATATTCGGTTCACTGCGTCTACAAAGAACCAAGAGAAATCCCATTTTGTAAGTTATCTTTTTCTCGATTTGGAAACCTTTCTTGGTACAACCTCACTGCAACTCTGTTGTGCCTCCAATTTCCAATTTCACCATAGATGTGAAGCATTCTTAACGTGACCAATTTTTTTTTTTTTTTTAGTTTACAACGGGACTGTTCAGGAAGGAAGGAACAATAAATTATGCAAAATATCAAAAAAAAAAAAAAATCATTGAAGGTCTAATGCCTTATATGTAATTAAAAGTCACATTTTTACTTCCTTGTACGAACTAAAGGAAGTATTGTAATCGCGAAAAATTTCGGTTTCCAGATTTCAATGGAAATATCCATTTTGACCATAACTGAATCCATTTTGACTAATTTCGGCGTGACGTCTGTACGTACGTACGTACGTACGTATCTCGCATAACTAAAAAACGGGAAGTCGTAGAAAGTTAAAATTTTGTATTTAGGACTGTTATAACATCTAGTTGTGCACCTCCCTTTTTGGTCATTACATAACTTTCGGAAGTGGTACTTTACTTGAAGCCTATAATAGATTTTAATGAAAAACTATATTAAAATATAATCCAAATCTTTTCAAATTTGGTATATAAGACTTTTATATCAATGGGAATAACATAATAGATTTTAGTTAAAATGGCCTACCCGGAAGTGGTATTTTACTTGAAGCCTATAATAGATTTTAATAAAAAACTATATTAAAATATAATTCAAAACTTTTCAAATTTGGTATATAATATTTTTATATCAATGGGAATAACGTAATAGATTTTAGTTAAAATGGTCTACCCGGAAGTGATACTTTACTTGAAGCCTATAAGAGATTTTAATGAAAACTATATTAAAGTATAATCCAAAACTTTTCAAATTTGGTATATAATACTTTTATATCAATGGGAATAACATAATAGATTTTGGTTAAAATAGTCTAACCTGAAGTGATACTTTACTTGAAGCTGTTATCAGTTTTTCTTGAAAAAATATCTGATGTGGACAACACATGACTTCCTTGTACGCCTAGCGTTACACTATACATATTTTATTAATAATTAAAATATGTATTATTACAGACCCAATCATTAAATTGCACGTATTGGACATAATTTGACATTGACATTAAATTCTTTATTTTTTTGTTATTTTTTGTCTTAATTCATAGCACACTTAATTACAGAAACCAAAAAGTACATATTTGTAAAATTTACATATCTCGCTTACACAAAGAGCTAATTTAATCATACTTGATATTTTCGACGGAGAATTCAATTTTCTAAAAGAATTTATTGTTAAATTCAAAATAACACCATTTTTTTAAAGAAAAACTGATAACAGCTTCAAGTAAAGTATCACTTCCGGTTAGACTATTTTAACCAAAATCTATTATGTTATTTCTATTAATATAAAAGTATAAAATACCAAATTTGAGAAGTTTTGGTTTATATTGTAAAATAGTTTTTCATTAAAATCTATTATAGGCTTCAAGTAAAGTACCACTTCCGGTTAGACCATTTTAACTAAAATCTAATATATTATTCCCATTGATATAAGAGTCTTATATACCAAATTTGAAAAGTTTTGGATTGTATTTTAATATAGTTTTTCATTAAAATCTATTATAGGCTTCAAGTAAAGTACCACTTCCGGTTAGACCATTTTAACTAAAATCTAATATATTATTCCCATTGATATAAGAGTCTTATATACCAAATTTGAAAAGTTTTGGGTTATATTTTAATATAATTTTTCATTAATATCTATTATAGGCTTCAAGTAAAGTACCACTTCCGAAAGTTATGTAATGACCAAAAAGGGAGGTGCACAACTAGATGTTATAACAGTCCTAAATACAAAATTTTAACTTTCTACGGCTTCCCGTTTTTCAGTTATGCGAGATACGTACGTACGTACGTACGTACATACATACGTACGTACATACATACGTACGTACATACGTACGTACAGACGTCACGCCGAAATTAGTCAAAATGGATTCAGGGATGCTCAAAATGGATATTTCCGTTGAAATCTGGAAACCGAAATTTTTCGCGATTACAATACTTCCTTTACTTCGTACAAGGAAGTAAAAATAGTGTTATTTTGATTTTAATAATAAATGCTTCAAATAAAAGTTTTAGAGAATTGAATTCTGTGTCGAAAACATCAAGTATGGTTAAATTAGCTCTTTGTATATGCGAGATATGTAAATTTAAAAATTATGTACCTATTGGTTTCTGTAATTAAGTTTGCTAAGAATTAGGAAAAAAATAACAAAAAAATAAAGAATTTAATGTCAATGTCAAAGTAACAGGCGTACAAGGAAGTCATGTGGTGTCCACATCAGATATTTTAAGGGATGTGAAGCTGTATGTGTTTTTCTCCTTTTATGTGCCAAATCACAGAACATTTTATAAAAGAGAATATATTGCAGAATTCCGAAGTTGATGTTAACTTTTACAAAATTCAAAATATAAAAACATTACGTATGTAAAAGATATGCATTCTAAACACAGTGAACGAACGCTACTGCTTTCAATCAAACTTGTGGTTGTGACATTGTCACAAACAGCTAAGAGTGTCTGTGAGATGACGTCTGACAATCATACAATCCCTATTGGCATACCAGAAATAAGCAGAATTACATAGTGATACATTTTCTGTATTTTGGGCAACTACTGGTAAGTACCTAGTAAGAATTCTCGCTCTCGGTGCTAATGAAATTAACACAGCCGGTTTGTAGGAGGAGGATTTATAGCTACCTTGACTCATCATTTCAGCTAATGGAAGGCTGGGAGATCTCGGGCAATCTGTCTTTATTCCGCACCTGAATACTTAACGACCCGACAGAATAAGAAAGGTTTGCTTGCTCTTTGAAGGAAACACTTTGATTTCCTAGAAGTACATCTTTTGTAGTGATACTGATTCGAAAAGCGGAACAGCGTCTGAACGTCTGATATTGTAACAATTTAAATGTATCGTCTTAATGTTACTGAGAAACAAAATATTGGTTATTATGTACAGTGGCTGATAATTTTTACTTTCACTCTACTTTTATCAGTAAAATGTAAAATACAAAGGATTTTAAAAAAATTAATCATAGTCTTTCAGAAAAAAAAGTAGTCATCAAATTTTTTAAAAAAATTAGTTTACTTCGCATAATTATTTGTGCTGAAAACAAAATATATACAAAGAATGAGACGCAAAATTATTCGTATATCTATATATATACAGGGTGTACATTTTAAAACGGGTCATAGGGCTATAACATAGAAAAACAGTTTTTTAGACGCCAAAAGTTTCTATATTAATTTATTGAAAAAATTGGTGCCTGTTGAAAAGAAAAAAAATACGATTTTTTTAATACCAAACACATTACATTTCTGTTTCATATAAAACCAGAAAATAAATTTAAAAATTTGTAAAATTAAGAAAAAAATATCATTAGCCATGAAACTGACAGCAACAAAACATTGTCCTTTTTTACTAACATGACAGGGGACAATTAAAGATAAAGTTATTAATTTATGAACTAATATAAAATAACACAAAATAAAGAAAACACTAGGATATTTATTTAACAAACAACTATTGTTTATTGTAATAGGTATTTACAAATTAAAGATGATCTACATGTAATACGAAATAAGTTTTAAGAATCGAGAAAAACTGAAAACTACATTTAATAATTTGTAATTTTTCTTCATGAGATAAATTATTCGTGATTTCTTCTTAATAATTTAATAAATAATGTACAAAATACGTTTATTAATGAGCTTCTTAAGTCAACAATTGTTTTGTTTCTGTCAGTTTCACGGCTAACGATATTTTTTCTTAATTGTGTAAATTTTTAAATTTATTTTCTGGCTTTATATGAACAAGAAACGTAATGTGTTTGGTATGAAAATTCGTAATTTTATACCTCCCACTACCCTTGGCAAGGGAGGTATAGGCGTATAGGGATCGTGTTAAAAATCACATATCGAGATTTTAGTAAATGACCACATTTTAAGGTCCCTAGAATCCAATTTTAACATTTTCACGATGATGTCTGTATGTATGTGTATGTGTGTGTATGTATGTATGTGTGTGTGTGTGTGTGTGTGTGTGTGTGTGTGTGTATGTATGTGTGTATGTATGTGCGTATGTGTAGGGATTTTGTCTTCGCTCTAACTCAAATACTATCATTCAGAAAATTCTGAAACCTTGTATTTATACCCTATTCTAATATGAAAAGAAGCCATTAGATTTTGGTGTAAATCGGATAACCGGAAATTAAATGCCATTTTTTCGCATTTTGTCGTTATGAAAATTAAATATTAATGAATTTTCTACAGGTATACATTAATACTTTTTCTATATATTTTACAGATAAATTTAAAAATAATTTTTTTTTTTACAAGTCCCGAAGCCTAAGAAAAACACAATTTTTGTTACACAGTTCATATTTCAAATTAATGTAACTGACAGTAAATGTCACTGTCAAAAAACTAATCACTTCAAATTAATAATGGTGACACTTTAAAAAGAAAATAGTAAATAAAGCAATAGTTTTATGCAATGGAACAGTTTGCAGCGTTAGTAAATCCGTAGGTATGTATTTAAATTAATAAAAATTAAATAGCGGGAGGTTTTGTGTTGGCCACATCAGATTTTTTCTTTATAATATGCACTAATTATTTTTTTAATAAATTAATGTAGAAACTTTGGGCGTCTAAAAAATTGTTTTTCTATGTTATAGCCCTATGGCCCGTTTTAAAATTTACACCCTGTATATATAAAATTATTTAACACATAATACGACATTTTAATATTAGTGCGTTACTCATTGGCTTTAATAACAGCTTCCAGTAGCCAAGGCATTGATTTTATTAAATTAGATGATTTTTTTTGTTCATTCTTCAGTCAGATTCGTCTCGAGTTCCTTAACAATAAGTGCTGTATGTTTGGGGTCATTATCTTGCTGGAATATATGTATATACCCTCCCAATCCAAGTACATCAGCAGAAGATCTGGATCCATATAGATTTCATTTACTGTTTTCTGAGAAAACGCTATTCTAAAATTCATGGTGTTTATTAACATATTTTTTCAAGAAGTGTAGCTTCTTTATTATGGTAGAAACATAGGACTTTTTTCGTACTAAGAGCCCATTATAAGCAGATGTCCGTAAGGTTCTGTGACTTGTTTTCGTTGAAATAGGTTTTCTAATTATTTGGGGTACTATGATCTTAGCTCTTAGATTTTATTCTTAGGGTTTCTTTTTATTTACCCTGCAATATATTTTGCATTATAAAATTTTAATTTTTTATGCCACGAAAGTCTATATTTCCCACCTCTCCTGCATTTTTATATTTATTACTGATGCTCTGAATAATCTGAACTGTAGAATACGTTTTCCAATAATTTCATCAACTTCCTTAAGCCTTAAAGTTTAAGGGATTTAAGGCAAATCCTTTTGAGCTAAAGTTGTTTGTGATATTTTACTATATATTTTTTGTAATACAAAAATATAAGAAAGAGGTATCATTCAAATAAACACTACTATTAAATTTCTTTGTTATTTTATAACAACTGTTTCCGCCTTTTCTAATATTAATTCATTCCCTTTAACCATTTTCCTCTGCACACCTATGCTCACGTAGCTCGGCAGAAGAACCGAAGACAGTGTCTGAACATTACCGCCACACACACAAAAATTGGGAATTATTTTTAATTTAATTATTGTCTTTTCTTCACTACCGGCTATACACGAGAAAGGAGCCATCAGTAGCTAACTAAAGTCTGAGAGTCGCTAATCGTAGCTAGTAAAGCCCGCTTTATCAAATAGTGTTAAGTGTCATAGCCTTTGCATCTTGGATTACTGCAGTCAGTTTAGGTTCATCTCGAACATCTCTTATGTGCAACAACAACTTCGAGTGACCGAGTATTTATGTGAGTAGATCCATATTTTTTCTTTCCTTCTAGTTTTAATATTGGAAGAGTGGAAACGCATCCACAGAACTGCACCCCACAGTTCACAGCAATGGATATATACATATAAAAAAAAATTCGTTTTTTTATAAAATCATGAAATAGTCCAGTCAATAGAGGTTTTTACCCTACAAAAGGTGGGGGAAAAAACGATTTTAACATGTTATTTGGGTCGAGACGGGGATGAAAAATTCAAATTTGTGACCTTGGGGAGGCTCGGCGTGAGCCGCCATCTTGGATCAAAGGTGCACAAAATCAGTTTTTTGCTATTATCTCGAAAACAGTGGCCCGTATCAAAATTTTACAAGAATACAAATTTAAAGCTCGTTACTTTTTGTACAAAAAGGGTTCATGCATTTTTTACCTAGGATGAACTCTCAAAGAGTTATGTTCAAAAATAAGTAACCAGAACAACAATTTTATGAAAGAAGATTTAATCACTCAAAATATACACAATATTAATTTTTTAATACTTAGTCTAATAGATTTTGTTATTTGTAACAGTTTACATTTGTCGTGGCATCAAAAGAAGTAAATTATCGATGATTTTTAAATAATTTTTGTCAGCGCTTTTTCACAAATTCATCAACCACTCTGACTCGGTTAAAGATACGGTACCGCGGTTTAAAAATTTTAATTCACTTTGGAATTCTCCTTCATGTCATGTTAAACGATTTTTGCTCTGATGAGCGGTTAATGAATTATTAACAATTTAAACTTATATGAAATTTCACTAAAATATTAAATATCTGCAAATCGGCTCAGTTTTCATTTTTTCTTCTGAAATTTCAGCACGTATTAATGCACAGTAAAGCTTATCTTTAATCGTGTCCAAATACAGGCCACTGTTTTCGAGATAATAGCGAAAAACTCATTTTTTACACCTTTGATCCATGATGGCGGCTCACGCCGAGCCTCCCCAAGGCCACAAATTTGAATTTTTCATCCCTGTCTCGACCCAAACAACATATGTTAAAATCATTTTTTCCCCACCTTCGGTAAGGCAAAGGTCTTTTTTGGTCTCCAATGACTGGACTAAAAGCCATCTCATTTAATAAATATAAATAAAATAAATAAATATATCATCATCCCCATTTCTGGGTGTGCCAGTATCTACAACACATGTAGACATCGGTAATAATGACGATATATTTTACCGAGTGGGCGCTTACCAGGCGTCACCTCACGGGCACTCATAGCTGGTGTGGAGAGTGCATCACAGGGATCACTTTTGTGCCATATAAAATTGGAAATATTTGGCGTCTGTCGGGATCGAACCCGGTTCTCCCAGGTTCGCAACCAGACACTCAGGCACGCGGCCACGAGACCCCATATTAAATAAATATAATAGATTTTTTTTATAAAATCATGAAATCCATATCATTTAATAAATACAGTAATAGAAAATAATTTAAAATATGCGACTTTTCATTCATAAATTTGCTAATAAACTTTCGCGCTTTTAAACACGGACTAAATTTGTGACGACCCAAATTCATACTCACACAAAGGCAATTATTCTCTCTCACACACACACGCTGCACAACATGAAACAGTATTCTAACCTAAAAATGTGACAGCTGACAGCAAAATATACAAGAGAAAATATTATTATTACTTTATATTTCTTTAAAAGTACTACAGTAGTATAAGGTATGTAAATAAACCATTTATTTAAATAAATACCAAACAAAATAACCATAGCTCTAAATTAAACCGGTAGAGCTCGACTGTCGTATCCGTGTAACTGTGTCGTTAGCCGTTGAAATATTTGAAATTAAACGCAACTTTTAAAAAATCATATCTCTGATTCTAAGGTCTTGTAAGATGTAAAACATACATGTACATGTTTAATTTGACCTATTTTTTCAAGAAAAAAATAAATCAGAATATGTGTAATAATCCCATTATCGAACAATAACTGTACGAATAATTTTGTCTCAATTTTTGCATATAATTTGTATTCAGCACAACACAAAGTAAACCAAACATTTTTTAAGTTTGTTAACTATCATTTTATTCTGAAATATAGAAGAAAGGCTATGATTCATTTTTTAAATTAATTCCTTATTGGGAAACTCGTTTTATTTTATATTTTGCTGATAAAAGTAAAGTGTACGAATAATTTTGAGAGCCACTGTATATGCATTCTTTAATACGGTCACAGCGTCTCGTAGTGAGTAAAATATAGTATCATTTGCATATTTGGAGCACTGCTTTCGTATGAATAAAGTTGAGAATCAATAGTTACTATAGCTCCGTACGTAAGTGTATTATAATTAGATATCCATTTGCATTGATTGAAATTAAAACTTCTCATAACAGATTCAACATCCAGTTGTGCTTCCAGCAGTAGCTTGCAAATGAAGCTGCCGGCCTAGCCGTCACAAAACTGTCACACATCGTAATTGGTCTTTAAATAGTTTATTTGATTAAGCGCAAAGCTGGTCTCCGATTGGCCAGATCTCCATGACCGGAGTACGGGATTGGTGAATGCAAGGGATGCAGGTGTGATGTAGTACTAGTAGTGACCTTTCGCGTACGTGGATGCACAAATTCATTGAAGCATACTGCAAATAGATTTATGGATTCTGTTGCATGAACTTTGGACAAATGTTAACGAGGTACCAAAAAAGAATTACTAGATGAGGATGAGTTAGGACCCTATATGCCAGGAGCCAGTAATGCAGTTCTTAGACATTTTATTAACACCTATGACACAATAAGAAAGCGTCAGACAACAATAAGAAACTGAACGCAAAAGAGTAAAATTTTTTCAAAAACATATGTTATCATCCTTATCTACCACCAATGGAGTACTATGCCATAATCAAAATTTAATTATTTTTGATAAGTGAAAATACACAAAAATAATGAATATTATTCAAAGATTCACTTTTCGGTGGCGAGCCACTGGTTTAGAACCTCAGACATAAACAAATGAACATTCTTAAACACAATAGCATCCCCCGGCCCTTGGAAGGTTAATCGTTCGGGATTAAGTGTCGTGCGGGTCTATGTGTGACAGTGTTAATAATAAAAGACAAGCAGTTTTCTGGAAGGCATTCTAATTATTTGGAGTAACGATGATCGACTGGAGATTGATGTGTGGAGAAGAAAATAAAGTACTCGGAAACTGCATTCAGTATGGTTTTATTTGATTAGAACCTACGTTTCGACTATTACAATGGTCTTCCTCAGGGTTAAATCAAGTCATAAATTATGAAGAAGATATTTGTAACTCATGTTAACAAACATCAAAATGTAATTACAACGTTATAAAATTGATGAAAACAACTTTTAAATCAAATATAAAGCAACGAACCAGATCGAATGTAACAATTTTATAAAACTGTTTTATTTCCGAGTACTTTATTTTCTTCTCCACGTTCTAATTATTGTTCTGGTATAGCGTTAAGGTGTAGATAACCAGTTGGTTGACTGGTATGTTGTACACTCTTTGTGTATTTGATATGCACGGTATTATGTGAGATATACATTGGTATTATTGTTTTGGCCGGGTAGTAGTTCCTAATTACCCGAAGGGTTGTATGGGACAACCCTGGGTCCATAGAGCCGTGTGCTCTGAAGGTGGCTAGGGTACATGATGAAGAAACACCAATGAGAAGCTGAGATTCGCAAGAGGTCTGGTGCTCAAGCTGAGCTCTCATAATGTGTCTGAGACCCATGGGCTGAGTCTGGGACGGACCTTATAAAATTTAAAACTATATATTTTATTACTGAAAAAAATGTATTTTATAGTTTTCTAATATTTAAAAGATAATTCAAATTCTAACCTGAACCAATGGGGTCCTATACCATAGTCATATTTTAAAGACGAAAATATACATGAATTAATGAGTATTATTGAAAAAATTTTCTTTAAATATTGACTAAGTCACAAACTACAAGCGATTGAACCTGATTACTAATTAGGTATGACGCGTTAGGAACTAAGAATTTGATTAGTCGCCTAATTTTAAAAAGGAAATTCGCTTATCTGCAGCTTTCACCTTTAAACCATTATGAAATGTCATGTTGATGTATAACCTAACAAAACATTTAACAATTTTGTGTTTGATGAATTTGTTTAATTATAACATCTAGTAATATTAACAATAAATGTATTAAAATTAAATCAATTTGTAATATTAATTAAATTAATAATAATATTAATTAAATTAATATTGAAACATAAAAACAGACAAATGCTAGCGCCATCCGTCGTCATATTTTGTGTCATAATATTGTCAAACTGTTTCAAAGTTCTATAATTTATTAGGAAGAAAATGTTTTTTATTTATGTTTTTTATACTTAATAATTATTTCTTCATGCATATAACGTATAAATTTTTATCACTGAAATATATACTAACTGGAACTCGCATACTCTATCTTTCAGCGTACGCTGCACTGAAGCCTCATTAAACAATAATGGCTGGTCCTGTTCGCGCACGTTCGTGCCGAACCGAACCTAGCCGAATAACTCGTATCATAGCTGATCGCTTTGTTTTCATATTATGCTTCATTTATTTAAACATGCGCCACACGAAATAATTTCCGTCTACTCACGAATTGTCTCGATGTTTGCCGACTACTCCAGCAGCAGGCTTTAAATATGCTTCACAGTCACGGTTCTTACGCGCATTCCAGTTAGTATATATTTCAGTGGTTTTTATACAAAAAGATTTCAGCTATACAAACATGAAAAAAATGGTTCCCTCTATAACTAACAGTTTGTCCATTGTTTGTCGATCACTGGTCAGTACCTGCTACGTCACGCACCAAATTTTTAAACTTTAAAAATTCATATCTCGCTTATTACGTAAAATTTTTAAGTCTTTGCACTAAATTCTTATTTCACCCTGTTCTTACAGAGAAAAAAATGGTGTAGGACCCCATTGTTGTTAAGTGCTACCAGTCTACCAGTACGTTGCTAAGCTAGTAACAGTTGCTACCAGTTCAGTATATAAAAAAATATTGTGAAGTTAACTTCCTATGGATAATTTATAATAATTTTTTTAAACGAAAATAAAAACTAAATTTAATCAATTTTATTTGAAATCGTCAATAAGGTGCACAAAAATTGTCAATAAAAGCTCCGAAATCGGCACTAAAGTAATTATATTATATACGACGATTTCATGCAATTGCAGTGTTGCCAACCTTATGATAATTGCTGTACATGTAAGATAATTTTTACGTAAAATGACAAAAATATGTACAAGAAGAACGAACTAAATAATTCCGATGAATACGTTTGAGATAAAACACATAATTTTGAGTGTTCTTTACGTTAACTATAAAAACCTATAAAATAAAAATTCCTTTCATTTTCACAATTTTTCTATTTCAAATAAAATTTAATATGCACCTTGGTACTATAGTTCCTTTTTAATACTCATAAGGTTTATTTTTCTCGGCCCTGAGTGCCTCGGTAAATAAATTCCATATTCGTGATAAAAAATAGAACTTCAGTGCCTTGATACATAAATAACTATTATTTAATAACTCCATCCCTTATTAATTTTTCTCATAGTAGCGCTCAATTTAAAATATATTTTCTTAAAAAATATAATTTCAGACTTACGGTCGCCATTGAAAAGATAATCTTTAGTTAAGTGGAGTTTTAGTTCTGGGTACTCACCTGCAACAGATAAAAGAAATATAAAGATTAATCAACGAATCGAACAAAAAAGTCATTAAATAAAAACATAAAAAACAACTGAAGTTTTATCACCTCAAAACAAAGACCTCACAAACTGATGAGGAATTTTACAATCTCCCTTTCCAGCGGCCATTAAAGTTGCAACTCAGGGAAGTACTGTCTTATTTGACTTTTCAAGGCAGTAAAAATCTGATAAGAATAAAAAAACTTTAAACATAAATTTAATGCACCCCGAAAAGCTATTAAATACATCTTGCACCGCGGTGCGTATCATTTGGAAATTTCACGTATATGAGAAAACATATTAGCCGTGAATTGCAAGCAGAAACAATTTGTTTTGTTTTTACTTTACAGTAAATAACAAGCTAATATCTTTATTATAAACTCTTCTAAATTATGGTTTCAATAATAATATTTCAACTCTGTTATCTTTGTAAGTCAAAATTCTGTTCAGAAATAATTATGATTTTTTCTATTAACTGTCTGTTTAGTCTAGATGTCAGCAATCTGGACATTTATAGTGTTGATAATTAAGTCGTATAAGTTGTAACAAGCCTACATGTAGGGTTGATAGTTGGTTATAAAGGCCATATGATACCCTGCACGGTACAACCCCTCACATATCCGCTCATGAAGATGATAACGTTTTTAGTTTTTTCGTCAGTCTTGTTTGTACTCTAATGAAGTAAACATGTAAAGTCGTTGTTTGTCTCTCATGACGAAAATTCATATAGAATTTGAGTTTTGGATATATCAGCATTTTTATGATTTGGATAAGTTTAAGCCTCATTTCACCGAATGTTTTAATGCTTAATGCATAATGATAAGTGCATAAGGCTTAATGTATTACGACAATTTACTAGGATCCCTTTCCAGCTATTTTGTTTAGGGACTAATTCAACAGAAATGTCACCATTTTTTTCCTTATTACTTGTTGTCTAGAAGACTGCCATTGCAGCAGCAATTTCTTCTCTTTGAATATGTTACATGCATAATTTTCTGTATCTATATTCATACCGAAAAATTAAAAATTTAATAACTATAAAATAGACTGACAATTGCCAGTTCAGGTAAAAGTTTGCAAACTTTTGTTCTTATACATTGCTCTTAGTTCTTAAGCATTAATCGTTATGTAAAGCTGAAAATGGTAGCATATGTGGCCATATGACAAACATTATTACGAATTGGTGGTAGATAGGGAAAGTAAAAATTCTTAGAACTTGCAGTCAATTAATAAAATTTATTCACGCCGACGTTTCGACTATACAATAGTCTTCTTCAGGGCTAGAATGGTCAGTCGAAAAAAGAAATCACATGTGGATAACGAAACATATAACATGGACTTTTAAAAATATAAATAAATATGAATAAATAAATAAATAGTTAAAAACAACATATCACAGAGAGAAAATCGTCAAAAAATATAAAAACTTGTCATGGATGAATACAATAAACATGGACCTACAAATAACCACAGTAAGGTATAAAACATTTATAAAAAAATCAAAGTTGAGGACTCTCTTTGATTTCTTTTTTCGACTAGACCATTCTAGCCCTGAAGAAGACTATTGTATAGTCGAAACGTCGGCGTGAATAAATTTTATTAATTGACTGCAAGTCCGAAGGATTTTTACTTTCCCGTATCTACCTCCATCCCAACACAGTCGAATATTGTTTTTTTTTTTAACTATTATTACGAATTGCGCTTAGTTATTAATTAAAGCTCTTACGCATTGGGGTAGTCAGTGAAAATGAGGTTTTAGTCCAATTAATAACAATAAATTATTAAAAAATCTTTCAGAACACATTATACATTAGGAATAATACAACCATATTAGTTTTGCTTTTGTCTCTTTGTAATTTATTTGATTAATGATACCGAAACGTTGGAAATAATAAATTTTACAGAACGAAAACGAAAAGGTTGTATTATTAATAACAATAAGTTAATGTAAATAATATTTGTGAGTAAAATTAGTACAAATATAAAGAATGTCCGTATTCATATAAATCCATATAAGTATTCATAAGTGTGAAAGTGTGTGCGTTCATCCTCAATGAAGTTGTCGTCAAGTCATTAAGCTATCTCGACATAGTTAAAAGTAATATTAAACAACATGTGTCATTGAAATGCAAGTAAATTTGACAAAATACATACAGACAGAATGTACTTAATATAATTTATTTTTTATTACTATTGACAAATTAAAATATATAATATTCCACAAGAGACATACATTAATTTTTATTTATATTAATGTATTCCATTTAATAACATAGCATTATAAAATATACAGATTAAAAACAGCTAATGATGACTAGAATGACAAGCAAACATATTTTAAATGAAGTAATGAGTTACAAAAAACTTCAGCTTTGTATAAACAACGGTGACGATTTTATCGAAAGTAATGTGATATACAAGAAAAGTATACGTTATTTCTGCTTTAATGAATACATATTTAATATGTAAAGGGTAGATATAAGTCATAGTAGGTGTAACCCCCATTTATTATGATAAAAAATACGAATATTTACCTTGTTACCTTGAATACATAACAATATTTGCTGCCATATATCAACTTACAATATGTATATAACAATATGTTAATTTTTCACACTAGAAGAAACTTTAATTTCATGAAATTATATAAGCGTGGTATTTTTAACAAAAGTCATTGTTTCACCGCAAACTTCAAGGTATAAATAGCTTTCACCTTCGAAATTTCTAAGAAATTTAGGTGCGTCAGTTAGTTGCCATTCCTTTTCTTCATAAATAAGAAGCAAATATGATAAGAATTCATACACAAACAGTTAAAATTTCTGAACAATGTATATTTCACCCTATCATATACAGAATGATGACTGGGCTCCTGATTATATACTCCATATCTCTGAGTTGATCCCCACGTCATGAATTTCTGATGCAAGACTTCCTAAACTGTTATCTAACATCTTTGTCGTACATATACAGCATATATGAAATATTTATTCGCTATCACTCTCGTATGTTTTACAAAGGGGTATACGCTATCACGCCCAACCAACGGTGAAAATTGACATAGAAATTGTAGTGTAACGGCAGTAGTAACGAAAGTCATTTTCAATTAGGTATTTATATTATTTGAATATTCATGTCATTCATGCAATGAAAGGTAATTTTGGAATTGATAATTTGGGTTTTATTGTGTTTCGGATAATTCGTTAGTTCTTGGTATTATATTGTGCATTTTGCTATTGTAAAGATGTCCCCTGTGGTGCACTCACCATGCCAGCAATGAGTGCCCGTGAGCTGACGCCTAGTAAGCGCCCGCACGGTACAAATATGTCATCATCATTACCGATATCTGCGATAAAGCAGATTGTGGCACACTCAGAAATGGGTAATATGCCGTGATGATATATTTATTTAATTATATTTATTTTATTATAAGAAATTTTGATGCTGATGCAATTAATTAAAAAATTAAACAAAAGTTTTTCCATGGTTTCATTATTAACTAAATTATATGTATGCAATTTATTTTTAACAGCTGCCCTCTGTTAACTTCATTTGTTATGGATTGATCAATTATTTATTTTGAAAATTATTTTTAAACAGAAGATGATTGTGAATAGAATAGTATACGAGCCCTGCGCCAAAAGAATTCGCCTACATCCCTTCTCTTTACAAGGTAGCTACACATTTATTACTTATGATAGCGCATTCTATGTAAGCAACTCTAATAACATAAAAGTAAGTCTAGGAATAATAATTGAATAAGTGTAAACAATTTCCTTTTATATGAAAAATTATAATAAATAGATGTGGGCGAATTCTTTTGCCGCAGGGCTCGTACATACTTCGGTGGCAACTTCATTACAGCTTCGCGTTATATTTGACATATCTACACAAACCCTCGGCTGCAATGAAACATCTCCCACCTCGGATGTAATACACTATTATTAACACACAATTGATTATTTTAAGAAATAAATAAATAATGCCAAGTAAGAACGTAACGTTTGTATTTTGAATGGTGACATTTACCCTTTGTAAGAATATTAATAATTAATTTTTATGCTCACAAAGTCTAGACTGCCTTTAATAAACTTATTATTTATGAACTCCACAATTCTTTCTCGAAGGAATTTTAAAAATATTCACTTGATTGAATATAAAGTACAGTGTTCTGCTGCAAGCCAAGAAGTATAATAAAATACCATTAAAAATTTATTCTTTTAATCCGGGCTAATATAATACGTCTTCTAGTTTCTAGCTCGTTTTCATGCACTATACATTTTTATGAATTATAAATTAGGGACATTCATTTTTTAGACTAAAAATTAACAAAGAGATACAATTTTATGGTCTCAAAGAATTCCAAAATACATTATTACAGCAAGCATTGTAAAAATTAAAATTTATTTTTAAATCAAATTCGACTACTCGCTCTTTTACTTGTCGATGTACAGGTGTCTCATTTTCGATGCTTTTTTAGGGTATCTCGGGAAATATTAATGATAGAGCAAAATCGTTTGCACATTCCACAGTCAACTTTTTGAGAAAAGTTTAATAGTCACCACAGGAATTTTCGATCTTCTTTTGTTTCTGACCTACAGGCAAAAACTTGTTTTTCGCTCATTTCGAAAATATCTTATAACTCATTTATTATGGTAGTTAGAGAAAAATTGTTTTAACAAATTTTATACCGTTTTTTAGGTAAAATAAAATGGCGTAATTAGATTTTTTGGAAACTTCATAATTCTTGATATAACACAAACTTATCTCATCTTTTGCTTATTTTTTAAGCTTTTCAATGATATATAACAAGTCTACATTCTTTTGTTTTACACATGAATAAAAGAGGATTTATTAATTTTTTGGGGTGAAAAAATTGAAAATTATTAAGAAACAAATGAAAAATACTGTAATAGTTCATCATTTGTTATTTTGATTCCATATCTACTAATTATGTTTTCAAAATTATCCTAACTAATTATTTTCGGATTAGTTAAATTATTATTTATCGACGTCGCAGGTGACACAATTCGAAAAAATATGCTTTTAAAGTAAATAAATTAAAAATATGTGTAAAACTAAAGCAGATAATATTAGAAATAAACAAATGACGAGCTATTATAGTTTTTTAATTTATTTCTTAATAATTTTCAATTTTTTCACCCCTAAAAAACAATAATTCATCTTTTATTCGTGTGTTAAACAAAAGAATGTAGAGCTCTTCTTAACGCCATATTAAGGAGTAAGTAGTGACCTTAAAACGTGCTTATTCACGAAAATCTGGATACCAATACCTCTCTTAGCGAGAGATAAACATAAGAGACCGGCTCATTTTCAATATTACTATTGAGACCGATGTATTTCAATAAAGTAGAAGGTAGAAATGAATCACTTGATACAAAAATCGGCTGTTGAAAAGAAATTATGAAAGTTAAATATACAGTATGATATTCTTGTGACTCCATATATGCGGGGATTTAATTGTGTGTCAGGCAGCTGTAGCTTTTGGGATCATTACTTTCCATGCACATATGTGTGAAATGCTGTGAATGCAGCGGCATAATGCACGAACCTACCCCAACACGATTCGCTTGAATCCAGGCTAGCTGTAGCTGTTGTTTACTGTGTATACTGCACAGGCACACACACCCACCCACCAACTATACACAACAAGCAGACGCACATATCAAAATGGACATCATCGGCATAGGGGATTGTTTGTAATACATTATCGGATGCGAGTGAATTTAATGCAGGGGTGATTATTGAAAGGGATGTTTCATTTCACAATTTCAAATGTAAATAATTTCATAATGAGACGGTACGTTACCAACCGAAAATTCAATTTTAAAACACTCTTCCATATTCTAAAACTGGAAAATTGTTTGGTGGTCGTACATGTACAGTACGAGCACTTGAAAGTGGAACAAATGATTTACGATAAAAAATAATCAGAAGTAATATCACAAGACCTCCTGATTTTATCGATAAATTTTTATTTTGCACGATTTTTTTTTTGCTTAGCAACAAGCACGAAAGCAAACTGCATGGTAAATCCCGACTCCGAAGGAGGAGGAGTTTTACCTAATGTTAGTTTGCTGGAGTGATTTTGCTTAAAAGCAAAAAAAATGAGTACTTAAAAATAAAAGTTTATCTGAGAAAATCTGAGAGGTTGTGTTGTATTTGGTGAGATAAATTCCAAAGACAACACAAAATGAAACTTGACACATTAATTGTCACACTGACAATTATAAACAATAACAACTGTTTATTTACTTGGTAGCGGGAAACTATCGGGGTAACGGGGTTTTATCGGGGTAACGAGGTTTTATCAGTATAATACTGTTCCCATTGGATGAATTTTCAAGTGTTTTGCATCATGATTGGTTAAAAACTAGTCGTTGGAATTTATCAAATAAATAAATTGTCACAGCATAATACCCATTGCTGGGTGTGCCAATTTGTTTGCACACAACTCTGTGTGTGTGTGTGTGGAAGATGGACGTCGATGACAGGTAAAAAGACAGTAGCGTATACAAGGGGAGGGATATGGGGTTCAATCCCTCTATTGAGCAACAAAATAGTTGTATATACATAGAAATAAATAAAAGAATAACACCGAAAAATACAAATTATTATGTTTTTTACGTTTCGTACGTATTGATTGTCTGAAAATAGGTTAAATGGCTTAGTCATTGTTCATCATTTATAGAAATATTGAAATTTCTAGCGAAGAAGTGTTACAGGAACTACTCAAGAGAAAAAGAAGATTAAATTTTGAGGTAGTTATAAATTAATAAATAAATATATCATCACGGCATATTATCCATTCCTGGGTATGCCAATCTGCTTTATCACAGATATCGGTTATGATGATGACATATTTGTACTGTGCGGGCGCTGACCAGGCGTCACCTCACGGGCACTCATTGCTGGCGTGGAGAGTGCACTACAGGGGTCACTTTTGTGCCATTTAAAATTCGAAATATTTGGCGCTGGTCGGGATCGAACCCGGTTCTCCAGATTCACGACCAGAGACTCAGGCACGCGGCCACGGGAGGTAGTTATTAGTAATACTATTAAGTGTTATTTCTTTATTGTTACTCATTGTATTTTTCTTTCATTATTAATAAACTACTTATATACTTATTTATTCATATATTTTATTTTAAAATAAAACAATCTTAAATTAATTCAGGAAAAACTATTAGCAGCTTCAGGTAATGTAACACATTAACCAAAATCTATTATTTTATTCCCATTGATATAAAAATCTTATATACCAAAATCGAAAAGTTTTGTATTATATTTTATTAAAATCTATTGTAGACCTCAAGTGAAATAAATATGAAATTTCAACTTTCTACGTACATACAGACATCGACGAAATTAGTCAAAATGATAATAATAATTTGTTATTATTTTGGTAAATAAATAAATAAAAAATCTGTTGTGGCCAGCACAAGACCTCTCGCCATTTCCATATTAGACTATATAAGTATTGTATTGCAATTCGCTTTCGAACCGTCGTTTGAAAACAAAAAATTACAGAACTTTACTCAAATATTGTTTTTTATTGTATTTAACATGTTTTCTGAACACATATAATTCTAATTATATCTATTTTTCATTGTATGAGGAAGTTTCTAAATGTCAGAGATTCTTCCAATTCATTAACTAGATTGGCGGTATTTCTGAAGGACATAAGCATTTTACCACAATTTTACCTATAATTTCAAATATTTAATTAATAAAACAATAAGAAAAGTTAAATATACTTCCCAGAAAAAGCTATCAGAATGTCACTAAAACTGTTGATATTTGACAATGACATGTGTCATGTTATAAACATTGGAATTTGTCAACTGGTTTCCTTAGTGCCTTGGCCTCTGCGATTAGTTTACTCTATAAATTATAGTGTCTTTATCTCTAAATCTATACAAGATATAATAAAATTTTTAAGTGTATTAGATGGAGAATTTTATGTTCTGCAATATTTAATAAAAAACAAAACTCCCAAAAAATTATATTTAGAAGAATTTTTTTAAGAAACTACTACTTTCGGTTCTTCAATTGTTACCAAAACCTTTTCAGCTCTTTCCAGGAATGTCAGATTGAAGAAACTGCAGTTAAATGTTTTTTAAGTCTTATAGTTTTTGAGGAATCGTCCCTCCAACATCCATACATATAAACACACACACACACACACACACACACACACACACACACACACACACACACACACACACACACACACACACACACACACACACACACACACACACACACACAGAGAGAGAGAGAGAGAGAGAGAGAGAGAGAGAGAGACATCATTTTAAAAATGTTATAATCGGATTATACCTTTATAATATTGTTACAAGTTCTTACTTATATTAAGTTTATATTTATTGTCAATCTTAAAATTCTATAAGTTGATTCCCTTCAGACACTATTTCATCTATCCTCATAGGAGAAGCGACACTAATTACATTGCGCCATTAGTATCCCCTCACCAAGTTTTGCTGAATCTTTCCCTACATTGATATGAATTAGCCCGCTTTGCGTTCCGGTCCCGTTGGCCGAGTTAAGAATATAGTTTATCCTTGAGCTTCAACACTCCGGCATCCATATATCAGCATTTCAATTCAGCTGGTAATGAAAGAGATCTTTGTCGAGAAGTAATACGTTTCCTCCCGGACAATAGATCTTCGGTGTGGCTGCATTTATTACAGAATGCATCGTCTTGCATCAAGAGAGAAATTGCCATAGAATGAGGAATTTTCAATGCGGGTGAATGTTTAATGTCATGGGTAATTAAAGAATTTTTATTAAATTGATATTGCTACTGGGGTCTAATTACTTTCAAATCATCAACAATGATATAAAGAATGAATCTTGGTCAAATTAATTGTAATTACTTGAAATCCCAGTCAAACAGTATTTATTCTCTTACAACACATTATTTTTCTCTTACAACACTGACGTTTCGATGCACACATGCACCTTCTTTTGCGTAAAGATTTTACAAAATATTACTTCTCATATACACAAAATACATTCGTTCTTTTACATCCAGTTTTACGTCGTACAAAAATTCATAAAAAGCACACACACATCTGTTTCTAATGCCGAATTTGACAGCATCCTCGTAAATTAATCTAGTTTCACAAAGCCAACGATAAGCTAAAGGAGCCTGCAAACCTAATGAGCAAATCCGCAATTATTGGTCCATTTTCCACATCCAAACATCAACTTGTAATGGAGGGTTATACACGGTGATTAAAAACTTTGTTGTGATTACCAAAAATAAGTTCCAGTAGCAAATTTTTTTGTCAATATAGGACCAGCAAGTATATTTGTTACAGTTACCAAGGTAAATTTGCTGGTAAAGAATTGTTGTGGCAACAAATACAGTTTTGTTATATATAACAAAAGATATTTGTTATGCGAACAAATAAATTAAGTTACCATTAATAACTATAAATTTGTTTTAGAAACTAATTAATTTTGATTGATATATAGAATGAAGTAGTAAGGTAAAAATTAAATACACGCGTATTATATTAATTTTATTTATTTATAATTTATTTATAATTATAATCTATATACACGTAACAAATATTATATAAAAAAATTGCACATGAATACCTTCAAATTTCTCAATAAGACACTAATTGCCATTGTTTTTAAAATATCTTTTACAAAATCATCCATTTTTATTGACGGGCACAAGAAACAAGCACTTTTAAAACATAATTTTCGACAGGCTTAACTGCACAAGGAAATGCGACACGACGTAGAATAGTATAACACGAACAGTGAATTATGCTGTATACCAGGGAATACCCTGTCTACACGAAAGTTTTAGTTACCTGTACAAAGTATATGGCGGGAAAAGAAATAATTTGTAATCTTTACAAAATATAATGTCACAGGAAAAAAAAATTGTCCCAGTAACAGATGATATATTTTTAATTGTTGCAAAATGATTTTGTAATCGGAACAAAGTAACAAAATGACTGCTTAGTACTACTAATAATAAGTGCTGCCATGACTAATATTTTACAGCAAATAATACTTTTTATATACAACAAAAATTGTTTAGTTTTGGAAACTTAAAATACAAAGTTCTTCGTATACACGGCATATTTTCGTGCTGCCATCTATTGATATTTTCCTTGAACTACGCGTAACTCACATGTAATACAAACAAATCGCTGTCATGATGACGGTTGAAACAAGATGCAGGCCACATATGAAAAATGAAGTGAAAGTAAGGTCTTTTGCAACAGTGACTCCCAGTATAATTATACAGAATTCATTACAAATAAGAAATTCTTTAAGTTTCCACATCCATCCGAAGATGTTTATTTATGTAGAACTCAAATATCAAAACAAAAGTGACAGACGTTAGAACTTTAAAAATGGCGATGATTTGTTTGTATTATGATCTTCCATCTCAACATTTACATCAACTCTCTCTTTCTTACGTATGACGTCAAAAATATAACCCTCCATTCTTTATCATCTTTCCTGTAACATGTGTCACTTAAGTTAACTGATAAAAAAAAAATTAATGTATATTGAATCTCCTTATTAGTACAATTAATAACATAGCTTAAATTATAACACTCATATAATATAGAGCTAGTGGCCCTTTTTCTATACGACGAAGATTACTCCTGATTTGCGCATGAGCCTTTGGCAAGTTATAAAATTTATTTTGCATACTTATTGTAAAATGCTGCTCCTTAATTGTTTTCATTCTGGGGCTCCCATTCATCGTCGTACACCTTTCTTGTAAGTAACGCCGAAAAAGTTACGTTAGGAGGATTGTTTTCGCGGCTACAAACAAATGGTATGTTTTGCCTCCAAGCACTGCGCTGTTGTTCGGGCATAGTGGCTTGAAACTGGGCCAGACAAAACTTCATATCTTCGTTTATTATACATTGATGAAATCAAGAAACTTCGGCAGACAATTTTATGTATAAATCTATAACACGTGCAAAGTATTGTATTGAGATGCCTGCTTCCGAATTGCACCATACATTATTTTATCTCAAAATTTGTTTTCGGTTTAAATCATATATTAAAAATCTTTTGGGCGTTAATTATAAGCAAGAAAGATGTACAACAATCTGTAGGAAGCCCAAAATGGAAACGATTAAGAAGAAGGATTTTTCAAAAGGTAAGCAAAATTCATTTAACATTCGACAAAGACTCGTTTAAGAAGGAAACAAGCCACTAGCTCTATATTAACCCTGGAACGTCAATCTGAGGTCTAAGAAACCCAACGATTCTCAAAATTCTCTTATACATTCGCTGCATTCGCCTAAACTCGATGCCAACTCTTTGTAAATTCAGATTGGCACTGTCACCAGTGGGTACAACAATTATCCGGCTATTATTTGGATAAGTTATCTTCAAAATTTTGTATGGTTGGGTTTCTGAGACCCCAGTGTGACTAATTATGTTACAGTTAATTTCGAAATCTATCTTATCTTCTAATTATTGTTCTGTTTCATTTTTTTTTTTTATCATAATCATTTAATGTGTGCATAGCTATATTTGTGAGAGTAAATTAATCATAAATATTTAATTATGTTTTTTTTTTTCTGAGTAAAAGAATTTGTTAACGATCTAAGTTTAGTATGAGTGTTAGTTTTGTTTTTTGTTCTTAAATAACTGTTTTCAGAGTCCAAAATAAAAAAGTCAAGTTTTGGAAAAATGCTAAACAAATACGAGGGTTGCCTTTTATATTTCGGGATTGGACAACCCTAGAGTTGCAATCTGGCAACTGACAGCTATATCGTAAAGTTTGACATTTTTGAGGTTATACGTACTCAGAACGTTTTGACATACGAGCGCTATTTGTGTTGTTTACAGTAACTTAAAAGATTCATCTCGGCCAAAAAATGGAATTAAATCGTGAACATTTTCGTGCGATTATTTTTTACAACTTTCGACCTGGATTAAGTCAACAACAGTGCATCGATGAACTTAATTCAATTTTTGGCGATGAAGCTCCATCAAGGACCAGTGTTTATCGATGGTATGGTGAATTCAACCGAGGTCGTAGTTCACTCCAAGACGAATTTCGTGAAGGTCGTCCAAAATCAGTTGTTGTTCCGGAAACCATTGATGCTGTGCGAGAACTGATATTGCAATATCGTCATGTGACCTATCGTGAGATTGAGGCAACCTTAGGCATTAGTAGGACCAGCATACATTCAATATTGCATGAACATTTGACTGTCAAAAAAATTTGTTCGCGTTGGATCCCACACAATTTGTCAATCGCTCAAAAAAAGGCTCGTGTCGATTGGTCGAAAGAAATGCTCAAAAAATACGATCGCGGTGCTTCGAAACACGTCTATGACATCGTGACAGGTGATGAATCGTGGATTTACGCGTATGAGCCCAAAAGTAAACAGCAGTCGACTGTATGGGTGTTTCAAGATGAGCCAAATCCCACAAAAGTTGTTCGCGCACGAAGCACTTCCAAGCAAATGGTCGCCTGTTTTTTCGGAAAAACTGGACATGTCGCAACCGTACCACTAGAACAACGCAGAACAGTCAATTCTGAGTGGTACACAACCATTTGTTTGCCAGTTGTCTTCCAAGAAATCAGGAAAACCAACCGCCGAAGACGGATCACTCTTCACCACGACAATGCGAGCTCTCACACATCGGCTCAAACAACTGCATTTTTGAGCACTCAAAACATCGATTTGATGAGTCATCCGCCGTATAGTCCTGACTTGGCACCGAATGACTTCTTTTTATTCCTGTACGTAAAAAACAAAATGAGAGGTCAACGTTTTTCGACACCTGAAGAAGCGGTTGATGCGTTCAGAATGCATGTTTTGGAGATACCTCAATCAGAGTGGCAAAAGTGCTTCGACAATTGGTTCAAACGCATGCAAAAGTGTATAGATCTTAATGGGGAATATTTTGAAAAACAATAAAGCTATTTTCGATGATTAATATTTGTTTTTGTTCTCTAATTCCGAAATATAAAAGGCAACCCTCGTATTCCATACTAAAAATCCCTAGAAAAATAACATCGGGTTATGAGAAAATAGCTTCTTTTAGGGTTTTCCAGACCACAGTGTGACGGTCGTGTAACTGTGAAAGTAGTGTGACTGTGCAGGGTTAAATGTTAAATATGAATGTTAAAGCTGAAGCTATGTTATTTTGTAGTAATAAACAAATTCAATACACTTTCATTAAACCACAGCGTGGTCCATTCAAATTTTTGCCGAAAACTTATGTGACATGTACATAGTAGGCTAGTAGCGCATCTTCCTTCCGCCATCGCCATGTCTGGCGCATCGCATCAGCTGCACGGCAAATGGCAACGGCAGCGCAAGGGCTAAGGCTGTGAAGGCTGCGAGACAGACGCTCCACTAGCAGCCTGCCAGACCGAGATCGAACGCGGCCGTGACGTCACCCCCCGTGACCATAGCAACGTCCGCGAGCCGAGAGAGACGCCGCCCGACCCCCGCCCTGCCATCCGCAAACGCCGCCAGAGCACACTATGCGAGCGAGATGCACTCGTCGCGATCGGGAAGCAAATGGAAGAGGTGGACGAAAATACCCATATTTTGAAGAAGGAAAATTTCAGTTTTGTTAATACGAGTCCAAACTGCACAAATTGTTGCGACTACTTACAATATCCTTCGTAGAAATCCAGTGCTTACTACTAACCCCATAGATAGTATATCTGCCAATAATTTTTGTTTTACATACTTTCTACAAGAAGAGGACCCTTAAAACTGCCCAATTACTTCACGGGTCAAAATTTTGTAAAATATGAAAAATCAAAAATAAATATGTTGCTCATACCGCTACGTATCTCAGAGTGTTGTCACCATGAGAGAGAGATAGTCACATCTAAATCTGTGGAGTGGGGAAAGGACTTACTCTGATCTGTAGGAATTTCTACAAACATTAATAATTTATTTTTCAATTTTACATTGTAATTATAAATAAAGATATGTACATACGAGAAAAATATTTATTTATTTAATAATATCAACGAATTACCTATAGAGAAATACATGTACGTATATTTTGAAATGTAAGGTAGATTAATCATTCTTTTTTCTTATATTATAAAAACAAAATAATTCTAAAATAAATCAAAAATATGTGACAATAATAAATATTTTTATTTATTTTGACGTTTTAAAATGTCATTATTAACTCCATTGCAACAACTATAAGTAATACTTTTTTCACATGTGAATTAAAAAAAAAATTAAATCACTCACAAAATTTTAACTCACTCTGCAACAAATAATGCATTTAAAATAACATCAGGTACGAAAATAACACTCACCATAATATTTAACAGACATTATCAGCCATTTTCATTATTTTTCACGGCACAAATGACAGAAAATAAAGCATTTTAAATACATGACTTGACGTCTATTAGCGACGATTGTTATGCTCAGCCTACTCAGTTTTTTATTTTGCCAAAATTCAATAGTATAATGGTTTTTATTAGTATTTCGTCAAAATTGAATAAAATATTGTACAGACCACGTGAGCTAAGAATGTTTATTCACTCGAAGAAATTAACTCACTCGCCCTTACGGGCTCGAGAGCTAAACTTTCTTCTCATGAATAAGCATTACCTTAGCTCACTTGGTGTGTAAATATCTATTATACCTTAACGATAAAAATCAACAAATTAAATAAGTAGAAATTTAATTAAATATAAAAATATATTTATTCGTAAAGTTTCAAACCGGCTCGTTATAATTAATAATACTTATAAACTAGCCGAAAGAAATTTATAGAAATTTTATACAATTTCCTGTTCTCCTGTTCATTTTACGGCAAAAATTGTGGAGTGCATTAAATAGTTCAGAATTAATTAAAAGTTGCAAAGAAAATGGTTTCTATAATATTTGATTGTTCAAAATTTCTGGTAGGTACTTAATTAGTAGTAATAGTAATAGCGATGACTTAACAATATGAATTATAGGTACCTACAAAAGTTTCCAAACCAGTGTAGCTGTGACAGATGTAAATAAAGACAATAATAATAACAGAATGACATAACGTAATAAAGAATAGTACGACTATGATTCTGCAGTGTTTTTTATTACTTTTCCTGTTGGTGCTCCTGTTATTCATGACACTAAAGAAAGCTGGAGGGACAAACGAGAGTATTCCACTCCGCTCTGGAGCTGTTTTGACCTCTGGCATGGTTTACATGCTGAGTAATCTTAACTTTTCTGTGTTTACTTTGTAGTTTCTACTGATGATGAGAACTTAGTTCTCGAAATACGTATATAGTTTTTAAATTTATTGTTAAGGTTAAGGGGTTTTTTCTTTAGTTATATCATAGTATTAGTATTATAAAATATTTCTAATCGTAGTACCGCTTTACTGAAATTCTGATAACATTCAACATTCCTCAGCGCGTTTTTATTTCGTCTCATGGACTTCAATCTAGTTGTATCTTGTGTTGGTGGCATCTTGTTCGTGTTGTGTTGCGGCTAACTGATTGAATTGTCCGCTGCCACCAAATTGTCGCACTGTGACCGCACTGCATTGCTCAGCGGCACGTGCATTCAGCTCAGTTGCCACACGACAAATTTAAATAATTAAATACAAATCGGCATTCCTTTTTAAACTATCTACATCACAAACAAAACTTCATATTCACATCATTTAATCATCCTACTGATTGCGACAACTCTAAACACAATTTTCATTTTATATAACTTCTTATGTATTTTCTCTGCGTCGTAGCAGATTCCTTATGTTCTCCTGCTAACATTAAGTTGGTAGTAGTAGTAGTCTGCGTGCGCCATACGACTTCGCTCCTGCCTAGAATCTCCGCAGGTGTCTGAAGCCCAATTACTGGGTAATTTATCAAACGCTAAAAGGATTACACCAACCGCTATACCATTCACACTGCGTTTTTATTCTTCAAGCTCAATTGAAAAATAGATCACTCTTGCTGTGCTAATCAAATTGCGAATATTCTATATAAACACTAAATTTGAAAAGCTGAAAATTATTTTAAACATATTTATATATTACCTTCCGTCACCTTTAGGTAAGGAAGGTATTGTCTTTGGTCAAAAAATTCGGTGGTCAGTTTTTAATGAATAAGCACGTTTTAGGGTCCCTACTATACGAATTTACTGTTTTTAAGATGATGTCTGTATGTGTGTCTATGTGTGTCTGTGTATGTCTGTGTGTGTCTGTGTGTGTGTCTGTGTGTATGTGTCCGTGTGTGTGTGCCTGTGTGTGACAAATTTTTCTCCGACGATAATTTCAATACTACAATTCTAAATTCTAAATATCTGATGTGGACAGCACATGACTTCCTTGTACGCCTGTTACACTATACATATTTTGTTAATAATTAAAATATGTATTATAACAGACCCAATCATAAAATTGCACGTATTTGACATAATTTGACATCAACATTTTTTTTTTTTTTGTTCTTTTTTGTCCTAATCCATAGCAAACTTAATTAGAGAATACAAAGAGCTAATTTAATCATAATTAAAGTTTTCGACGCAGAATTCAATTCTCTAAAACTTTTATTTGAAGCATTTATTACTAAAATCAAAATAACATCATTTTTCTCAAGAAAAACTGATAACATCTTCAGGTAAAATATAAATTCCGGTTAGACTATTTTAACCAAAATGTATTATGTTATTCCCATTGATATAAAAGTCTTATATATCAAATTTTAAAAGTTTTGGATTATATTTTAATATAGTTTTTCATTAAAATCTATTATAGGCTTCAAGTAAAGTACCACTTCCGGGTAAACCATTTTAACCAAAATCTATTTTGTTATTCCCATTGATATAAAAGTATTATATACCAAATTTGAAAAGTTTTGGAATATATTTTAATATAGTTTTCATTAAAATCTATTATAGGCTTCAAGTAAAGTACCACTTCCGGGCAGACCATTTTAACTAAAATCTATTATGTTATTCCTATTGACATAGAAGTCTTATATATCAAATTTGAAAAGTTTTGGATTATATTTTAATATAGTTTTTCATTAAAATCTATTATAGGCTTCAAGTAAAGTACCACTTCCGGGTAAACCATTTTAACTAAAATCTATTATGTTATTCCCATTGATATAAAAATCTTATATACCTAATTTGAAAAGTTTTGGATTATATTTTAATATAGTTTTTCATTAAAATCTATTATAGGCTTCAAGTAAAGTACCACTTCCGGACAGACCTTTTTAACTAAAATTTATTACGTTATTCCCATTCATATAAAAGTCTTATATACCAAATTTGAAAAGTTTTGGATTATATTTTAATATAGTTTTTCATTAAAATCTATTATAGGCTTCAAGTAAAGTACCACTTCCGGACAGACCTTTTTAACTAAAATTTATTACGTTATTCCCATTCATATAAAAGTCTTATATACCAAATTTGAAAAGTTTTGGTTTATATTTTAATATAGTTTTTCATTAAAATCTATTACAGGTTTCAAGTAAAGTACGACTTCCGCAAGTTATGTAATGACCAAAAAGGGAGGTGCACAACTAGATGTTATAACAGTTCTAAATACAAAATTTTAACTTTCTACGGCTTCCCGTTTTTCAGTTATGCGAGATACGTACATACGTACGTACGTTCGTACAAACGTCACGACGAAATTAGTCAAAATGGATTCAGGGATGCTCAAAATGGATATTTCCGTTGAAATCTGGAAACCGAAATTTTTCGCGATTACAATACTTCCTTTACTTCGTAGAAGGAAGTAAAAATTATAATTCATTCGTATTCCTCTTCTTTACATCCATATGAAGAGCTGATTAGATTTTCGTTATCATTGATTCACAGGAAATACTCTTATTTGAAGTTTTTAACAGTTTTTCTTAAAAAAAACTCAGTTACATATTATTTTTTGACATTTTATGTTATAAATATTAGAGAAAATGCTGTTCTCTATACGATTTGATTATACATTTGCCTTTATATTCAACAGATATAGAGTTAAAAGAGTTATAAAGAGATTAACTTTCAAAAATCAGTCAGCTTTGATATTTATCGGGGAAACAGCCGATATATTCAAAAAATTCTAATTGACAGATGTCAGTGTCAAGTGCAAAACTAAAGATGAAAAGAATAGGGTCAGAAAGTGTCATAGTGTTCCTCACAAGTGACATGCAGAGGAAGACCAAAGAGAAGATGGAAGGACTGTATCGCAGAAAACTTGAAGAAGAACTGTGTGAAGAAAATTGCGTCGGACAGAAATGAGTGGAAGAGAAGAGTAAGAAACAGCGACCCCCTAATAAAATGAAGAAAATAGTGTCAAGTGCAATTTACATGTGTATGTTAATGTATAATTTTATTGAATGTATATAATCTTTTCAAAGAAATTTTTATTATGGGATTTGTACAAAATACATTGAATTGACAAAAGTATTATTTAACAGTACGTTTATTTTATAATTATCTACTTGAATACCAGATATTTTCTTATATAGATAAACTTCATAATTTTGCCAGAAGATGGCCACACACTCAGGGAATGTACACGTCATTTTTAGTGACTTTTAACCTATGTTTTACGTGTTGGACGACAGATCATATTTTATTTTTCTTTTCTCTATCAGCAAATTTAAGACAAGGTAATGAAACTAATGAATCTGTGTGAAAATATAAATCTTTTTAGATAAAAAATAGTAGTATTGCATACAGAGTGTACTTGTGTACTACCGAGAGTGTACCGCTAGGGCAAGAAAGACTGTGATTGGTATTAAAAATACACGTCACACACGGGAAATTTGAAATAAGAATCTTTTTTAAAAAAATTATATTCAGAAAATAAATAAATTGGAAAATGCGCAACTACCCTATTGTCAACAATATAAATGTCAAGACTAAAGTCACAGTTAGTAGAAAAATTGTTATTGAAACTATAATGTAGAAGACTTTATAATAATAAAGTTATTAGCTTGTTATTGCTCTGCACTCGCCTTGTCACAGCAATACCGAGTTATCTTGAAATTAATAATAATAAAAAATATTTTTAGACGACCATTGTGATAAGTATGACATATCAACGTAGTATCCTAACACTGAATGTTGAACTTATGACATTAGTGTTACGATATATTTCATATCGTAATAGTTGACAAGGTTGCTAGGTTACTATGTCATTATTTTCTGGCTATATGTATATATTATTCATTTGTCAGCTGTCCGTACGTTTGAATCTAAATTTCAGTTTTGTAAAAAAAGTAAAATTTATTTAAGCTCGTCTAAAAAATAATGTTCATAACTTGTATGAAATACAAATATCTTAGCTCGTAGGTATTGACTTGCACTCCGCTACGCGTCGTGCGTCAATTTACACTCGCATGATATTTGGTATTTTTCATAACTTGTAACGAAAATAACTATATCATAATAAGTTAAATTATAATCCACCCCTTAAAAAAGCATTAGTTTCTATATCACCCTGTGTGTGTGGGAGGAAAATTCATGCGTAGAAATGATAAATTTGCTTATTTACAACATAAAAATATTTTGACAGTTTGTTGCTAGGCGACATAAATAAAACAACTTTGAGAAAAACTGGTACGCTAGCGTATTTGCAACATAAATTGTCGTCCAATCATAATCGAATCAAGAAAGAGAGGAAACAACTAAACAAAAATCACAGCCCGCGTTGAACAAACAGCGGAGCCGGAGACTGGAAGGCACACAGCAGCAGCAGAATGCGAATGTGAAAATCAGGGCGGCGTAGCAAACAAAACAGTGTACAAGTATGGCGCCGGGCCGTGGCCTTACTTACCAGATTACATGTAAGTAGCAGATTTGCGATGAGCTGTTCGGAAAGATATAAACGCTGCTGTCGTAAACTGGACAAACTAGCACACTAGATGAAGAAGACATCCGGATTTCGACTTCTGCCTGTTCGTCCCAGCATGAGAAATATATGTAGAGGTGTCTCATTTTCGATGTTATTTTAGGGTATCTCGGGAAAAATCGTGTGTACATTCCAGGGTCAACTTTTTGAAAAAAGTTTAATAGTCACCACAGGAATTTTAGATCTTCTTTTGTTTCTGAGTTACAGGCAAAAACTTTCGCTCGTTTCGAAAATTTCTCATTACTTATTTATTATGGTAGTTAGAGAAAATTTGTTTTAACAAATTTTGTACCGTTTTTTAGGTAAAATAAAATGGCGTAATGGGGGATTACACCAATTTTTTTTATAATTTCATCTGAAAATATTAGGAAAACAAAGATTATTGATGAAAATCCGGTGAAAAAAATCCTATTAATAAGCGAGTTATGGTCTCCCGAATTTTGAAAAGATTGACGTGACGTCACATTTATGTGTTTTTATATCAAACTGTTTTCATCATGGACCTAAATGTTCTTGAAATATATGCTATTTTAAGTTATATGTACATAAAAATAAATGAATATTATAACACCGTATAAGTTTACATTCTTTATAATTACAGGTGTATTTAAATTATTAAATTTAATGCAAGAAATTTATGTTAAAATAAAAACTGTAGTACAGGAATGTTAGCCCCTCCTTTCGAATATGAATTTCTTAATTTCCATTGGTAGTAATCCCCACCTCCTAACACGCTATTTGTAATGCATGTATAGGCGGTTTCTCGGTCGCCAATCAAAATATTTTCATATTAGTGTCGAAGCGCTATAACAAAAAACCCTTTATTTCCGAAATATCTCAATTATACCATTTCATTTTTTTTTATTAATATTCGTTATTCAGCATATACATTCGTATTTTTTTACTATTTTCCTTTAATTCGATTGAGCCGTAATCCCCCATTAGATTTTTTGAAAACTTCATAATTCTCGAGATTTAACATAAACTTATGATTTTTTAAATTGCAACCTATATTGAAAATAGTCTTATCTTTTTGCTAATGAATAAAAGATGAATTATTAATTTTTGGGAGTGAAAAAATTGAAAATTATTAAGAAACAAATAAAAAAAATATATATAATAGTTCATCATTTGTTTATTTTGATTCCATATCTATTAATTATGTTCTCAAAATGATTCTAAAGCAATTATTTTTGGATTAGTTAAATTATTATTTATCGGCGTAACAATTGGTTTTGACATAATTCGAAAAAAATAGTTTAATACTCGTAAATATATTAAAAATATGTGTAAAACTGAAGCAAATAATATTAGAAATAAACAAATGATGAACTACATATTTCCTTTCACAACGATAATTTAAAAAATTAACTAATCTGATTTAAATGTGTGTAGTACATAACACGAATGGAAGCTAGAGGAGTAAGAGAAAGCATTCCACGTACTGTGTTCCACCAATCACCAACGTTTACAAGAGAAGTGGGGAACAGTCGATCAACTGTAGTCTCGAAATAACGTCATTGTGAAATAGTGTTCATACCACTGTTCTATTGGTTAGTCTAGCAGTTATATACTGACTGATCAAGCGGTTCATGTAATGCGTATAACAATTTATACTACAATATTCTTAATCGAATTCGCTTTACAGAAATTCTGATAACATACATTGGAGCATTTTTCTTTCGTGTCATGGCCTGTAACGTAGAAGAGGAACAGGACGAAATTAAAGTCCTCGTATGTGGGGTGGTGTTCATTACTTATTACTGCTTTCGGACGTGGTCGTTCATCTTCTAATGCAGAACCAGACACTGACTAGACTAGACTGCCCTGGTCGTGAGGCACTTACTACTTTATTATCTACAATCCATACAAGATTCACTTTACTAAATCAACACCCACATACGTGATCCGATTCAATCGAGAAACACTAAATTGAAGAAGCCTAAATTCCAAGAAAATTCATTGGTTTACGAGTGGTCGTAATTTCAATCTGAGATTGACAACAATTTCAGTTTAATCTCAAATTCGTCACAGTTGAAATATATCATTACTTAATAGCAGTTGTTGATTTTAAATTTTAACCTTAGAGACGCGTGTCCATTAAAATGACAAATCAATCACCCAGTTCCAAATTTATAATTTAGGTAGGAATTTTTTTTTTTTTTTTTTTTGTTGCGTTGATCTTATTACCGAAGTTCAAGTTTGCAACACGAGTGAAAAGCGAGCAAGGGTTGTAATCATCCGAATTAAGAATTGCCATTGTAGCATGCTGTATACGAGGTGTGGCAATAAAGTAACGGGGTTGATCTTAAAACATTGACTATTCAAAAAATTACGTAAAATAATATCGCCACCTTCAATGTGCAGGCCTTTTTACTTCCTTGTACAAAGTAAAGGAAGTATTGTAATCGCGAAAAATTTCGGTTTCCAAATTTCAAAGGAAATATCCATTTCGACCATCCCTGAATCCATTTTGTCTAATTTCGTCGTGACGTCTGTACGTACGTACGTATCTCGCATAACTGAAAAACGGGAAGCCGTAGAAAGTTAAAATTTTGTATTTAGGACTGTTATAACATCTAGTTGTGCACCTCCCTTTTTGGTCATTACATAACTTTCGGAAGTGGTACTTTACTTGAAGCCTATAACAGATTTTAATGAAAAACTATATTAAAATATAATCCAAAACTTTTCAAATTTGGTATGTAAGACTTTTATATTAATGGGAATACAATAATAGCTTCTAGTTAAAGTGGTCTAATCGAAAGTGATACTTTACTTAAAGCCTGTAATAGATTTTAATGAAAAACTGTATTAAAATATAATCAAAAACTTTTCAAATTTGATATATAATACTTTTATATCAATGGGAATAACATAATAGATTTTGGTTAAAATATTCTAATCGGAAGTGATACTTTACTTGAAGTTGTTATCAGCTTTTTTAGAAATAAATGCTTCAAATAAAAGTTTTAGAGAATTGAATTCTGCGGCGAAAACATTAAGTATGATTAAATTAGCTCTTTGTATAAGTGAGACATGTAAATTTAAAAATTATATACTTTTAGGTTTTTGTAATTAAGTTTGCTATGGATTAGGACAAAAAATAACAAAAAAATAAAGAATTTAATGTCAATGTCAAATTATGTCACATACGTGTAGTTTTATGATTGGGTCTGCTATAATACATATTTTAAGTATTAACCGTGGGGTCCCGTGGCTGCGTGCCTGAGTGTCTGGTCGCGAACCTGGGGGAACCGGGTTCGATCCCGACCGGCGCCAAATATTTCCAATTTTAAATGGCACAAAAGTGACCCCTGTGGTGCACTCTCCACACCAGCTATGAGTGCCCGTGAGGTGACGCCTGGTAAGCGCCCACACGGTAAAATATATCGTCATCATTACCGATGTCTACATGTGTTGTAGATACTGGCACACCCAGAAATGGGTAATGTGCCGTGATGATATATTTATTTATTTAATTATTAACAAAATATGCATAGTTTAACAGGCGTACAAGGAAGTCATGTGGTGTCCACATCAGATATTTTAGTTAAGTAGTTCAAAAGCTTCGCCGGTTATTCTATAACAGTATCTCGGGTTGAGTTTGGTTCCTTTTAACGCAGTTTTATATTATGAGACTACATCAGGTGAGTACGGGATATGTACTAACACGTTTTGTATTTCGTCAAAAATGTCTTGCGTTCTGGCGCGTTGTCATCATAAAGAATCCATAGTCGTTATTCTTCTCACCAATGCATGACGGGTTATCAAAACCTTGTTGTAGATCCATTGGTTAACGAACTGCCCCTCGATCACTCAATCCACGTGAACAATTACTAGGATTTTTTTTTTAAAAAACTGCTTGTGAACGGGCGAGGCGCTAATCGTCTCTGATTTCTTTTTTTTTTCCTCTTTAAACCACTAATCTGCTCGAAAACTTGAGTACTAGATAAACACTCATCACCATCCATAATTTTTTTTCAACAAATCGTATGTTTCTGTACCTTATTATTCCCTCTGGAATTTATACGTTACGCATCAAACAAAAACCGTATATTTAATAAAGATATTATAATATATTATAAAGCAATTTATTTTATCTTTCAAATCATAGAAAACGTTTAGGTGATGCAAGAATTGGCTTTGTGTATCACCACACACACCCTATTTGAAACGATCATCTTTTTATCTAGGTTTTTGTGACAGTATTACTTAGAACAGGAGAAAATAAACGTTTTCGGCTAAGTTTAGTTTATTCTCACACAAAGGAAATGGCGTTGATGTTTGTCTGCAGTTGGTTATTGCTCGATGCGATGCAACTTCTTATGCAGGGGGTTCAAGATATTTTTGGGCATTCATCCAGTGTACACCGTTTCCCACTTAACTAACTACAAATAACTGTGACCTATGGGCATATGGACTCATTGACAAATCTAATAAGAATTACGAAAATAGAATTTTATAAGCTAGGTTACACAGTACTATTATTTGTAGGACATATTTGAAACATTTTGATATTTATTAAATATATTTATACTTAGTTTCAAAATAATCTTTTATTTATAAAAATTGTACAATGTACATTACGAGATTTTATCTCATCTTCAGGCACAAAATTAATGATATTAATATAAACAAAAAACAAAAGCATGAAACAATTTATAAAATAACAAACATAAGTGACCCCTGTGGTGCACTCTCCACGCCAGCTATGAGTGCCCGTGAGGTGACGCCTGGTAAGCGCCCACACGGTAAAATATATCGTCATCATTACGGATGTCTGCATGTGATGTAGATACTGGCACACCCAGAAATGGGTAATATGCCGTGATGATATATTTATTTTATTTTTACAAACATAACAAAATTGAAAATTTATTAAAATATTACTAAAATTTTGAAAAAATATTAGGATCAATAGTGGAGAATTGTTTATATCCAAAATTTCATTCATTAGATATATATATATATAGGCATATTACCCATTTCTGGGTGTGCCAGTATCTACAACACATGTAGACATCAGTAATGATGACGATATATTTTACCGCGTGGGCGCTTACCAGGAGTCACCTCATAGCTGGTTTGGAGAGTGCACCACAGGGGTCACTTTTGTGCCAATTAAAATTGGAAATATTTGGCGTCTGTCGGGTTCGAACCCGGTTTCCCCGGGTTCGCGACCAGACACTCATGTAAAGAATTTTTTATTTCGAAAGCTTCTAAACAATTTAGTTTTTTACTTTTATTTTCTATATGCAGTAATTTTAAATTTTGAATTGAACAAAAATGTTCATTGTTAAATAAACGTTTTGCTAAATTTGAATTTTCGATTTTTTCAATTTAAAATTTAAAAATATTTTTGCATCAATGAAACATTTTTTCTCTTGAGTTTATCTTTTTTTATAATTCTCCTAATATGTATAACTAGAACCTCATCACTGTATTAAAACAATTAAAAATTATTTAGCAAAACAATTAGTAGTGTATTTCGAGTAAACAACAACCAGTAGGGTGCGTATCTGATCTTCCTTATCTGTATCTAGTATAATGGCACCGAATTAATTCATTTCCATGTAAATTACCAACACACCTTCAATCTCTCCCATCATCGGTATTAAATGAACATAAGAAATTCGTGTTTCACTGCTTGTACCTGGCCTATTCTAAAATAATTAAAAAGAAATTGTCGGCAACGTAGCGTGCTGCGCTGACTCCCCAACTGCATAGATAATACCTACAGATATTACCAACATGTGTTTCAAAAATCCCTAGACATGCAAATCACTCCTTACTCATTACTTTGAATTTCGCGCCAATTTTGACGCAGATCATATTAGTATTCACCTTGTGCTCGGCCTCATTTGCATCAGGATGAATAAATATTTCATAGGTGCAGAAATAATCTGCAGGTGAAAAACTTGGCACGAGAGGAAGTTTTCTTTTTGCGCGAGATTAGCAGGCGCAAATAACGGTACTTCCGGTTTTCATGTTACTTTTTATTTTACTGATAAACACTAGGGAAAATCATGTAGAAAATATCTAATTATATGAAAAATTCATTAACTTTACAATAATTCTACACCTTGTTTAAAACTTGTGAATGTGATAATCATCTTATGTTCAAAATTTAAAATTGTTGTAGATAATCATTTTATACACCCTTGTTAGACAGACTTTTCATAAAATACTACTTTTCGATAAAGATCTTTTTTAACTACATTTAATTTAACACGGTTACATTTTAAACTGCATTTAATTTATTTTTAGATAAACAAATGTTCAAAATAGACAAATAGACATACAGAAAATTATACAGGGTGAACACTAGTTTGGATTGGATGGAGGTAGATACAGGAAAGTAAGAATTCTTCGGACTTGCAGTCAATTAATAAAATTTATTCACGCCGACGTTTCGACTATACAAAAAGAAACCACATGTGGATAACGGAACATACAACACGGACAATTAAAAAAATAAAAAAATAAATAAATAAATAAATAAATAAATAAATATGAATAAATAAATAAATAGTTGAAAACAACATATCACAGAGAGAAAATCGTCAAAAAATTAAAAACTTGTCTTGGATGAATACAATACGTATGGAAATAAAAATAACTATAGTAACGTCTGATACTGATGCGTTGCTATGGTTATTTGTATTTCCATATGTATTGTATACAACACCGCATACAATCTCTAAAGCAAAATAACTGAAAATGGCCAAAAATCGCAAAAATCTAAGGTGTACCCCTTACGATTTTTTTCAGATTTTGGCCATTTTCGGGGGTTTTCAAGCTTTTATTAATAAAAAATGAACCGGTTGGACAAAAATTATGAAAATTACTATACTTTTGAGTTATTGCCCAAAAATGGGCAGTTTTGAGCAAAACTTTGAATCTAAATATCTCGAGAACAAAACAAGATATCGAAAGCGGTTTCAAAATTTGGAATCAGCGCATTGAGAAGTATCTAGATACATAAAAATTAGATTTTTGAAAATTTTGAAGTTTTTTTCTAAATGTGGGTTATATAGACTTTTGGGGCAATAATTCAAAAATGGGAAGAGATATAAACTTGGTAGTAATATTATTTGATTGTAAAGAGAATGTTAAGTAAGTGTACGCATTTTTAGAGTATTTGAACAACTATACCTTCCTTACCTAAAGATGACGGAAGGTAAAAATACCTATCAGACTTTAAAACTAACGAGAATTCAAGAATGATTAAATTATATGGTAACTTTCCGTGCCTTCACTATCGCAAATTTATGAATCATTTCTTTCTGACTTGATTATTTCGCAATGGCATGTTCAATAAATTACACAATTTATTTACACAAAACTAACTTTGAGGGGTTCCAAAATTTAGTAATACAGGACAAGTATATATTCCATACATTGATTTTTTTGTTTATTTATATATTTGTCTTTAGTTTTTATATTTTTTGGGCGCCCCAAAAAGCCAGGCGCTCTAAGCCAGTGCCTAAATGGCTCACGCCTTAAGCCGCCACTGCCGGAGCCTGTGCTTTAAAGATAAACATCATTCCTTAGTTAAACAATTCAGATTTCAAATGTATGTAACTGATAGATAAATGTTACTGTTAAAGAACCTATCATTTCAAATTATTACTGGTAACGTTTTAAAAACAAAATTGTAATAGTAAATAAAACAATAGTTTTATTATACGAATACAAAGGAACGTAATATAGTTTGCAGCACCCATAAATATATAAATACGTATATTTTTACTTTATTGTACAATTTCGCAGTTGCGGCAAAGAACTTCCAGGAGGTATAGTGCTAGCCACAACAGTTTTTTCTTATTCTTATAACCCATTTTATAAATTCGTAAATTTGTGCCAAAATTTATGCGGCCTACGTTATGACAGTATGTCTATTTAAAATTGTGAAGAAACTAGAAACATACCTAGATAATACACATTGGAAAAATTTGTGTGTAAACTTAATTCTGAACAACTTTACACTTTACAGTTATTGCAGTAAAATTAAAAGGAAAGCAGGAAATTGCATAAAATTAAAATCATATACCGTGAGTATTTTTTAACGTGAAACATTGGGTTTGTCATATGCATGGTTACTTGACATTTGATTGACAACAATGTATTTGCTAGTTCCATTTAAAATGAAACATAGGGAGCGAATTTAACATTTGATACGACGTTAATAGAGGTTAATTTTGTTTAAATAATTATACCTGCATTCTAAATTAAAATTAGTTGTATAGAAAAAATATAGTGTGCACCTTGTGCCCGAGTAGTTTTCTGACTCGGCTAAATTTCTTACAATATTTAAATATAATACTTCTGTCAAATTCATTCCCCATGTTTCATTTTAAATGAGACAGACAAATACATTGCTGTCAATCAAATGTCAAATCATAACTTATAGGAAAATTCAACGGTTATCTGTCATATTGACAAGATGTCATTAGAGGTTAATTTTGTTTAAATAATTATACCTGTTTTCTAAAAATTAAATTTAGATGTAGAAAAAATACTATGCGCACCTTGTGTCCGAAATATGTTTAGTGCTCTCGAGTGGTTTTCTGACTCCGCTAAATTTCTTACAATATTTAAATATAATACTTCTGTCAGATTCGTTCCCTATGTTTCATTTTAAATGGAACGGGCAAATACATTGCTGTCAATCAAATATCAAGTCGTAACCATGGATATGACAAACCCAATGTTTCACGTTAAAAAATACTCACGGTATTAATTTCCTATGTTTATGTTTACCCCTAACCGCCACCATTCGGTACAGACATTTAATATGAACAACTAATTAACTAATGATACCATTATTACATATTTTTCACAAAAATAATTCATAAACGATTGACAGAAAAAAAGCAATGCTAGTCATCACCCTTAATCAGTTAATCAGTCAAAGTGTTTTCAATACTTTTGTACTCCAAAAACTATTTCTTCAAAATATAAGTAATTTTATTTCTTTCTTTTTAATTTTGCTGATTCCGCATGATATTTTCTATATTCTTGTTCTTGTTGTAAGAATAATTTGGATGATAGTTTTCTTTCATTTCGTTTCCTTTCTGCCTGGTTCCTTTCCTCTGTTAAACAAGACTCGAGTATTAATAGATATGATGATTCACTTAAAATTCTCGTCTCGCCGCGATGTTTGGGTTTGACTGGACCGTCGCGTCTGCATTGGGTAAAACCCACCATCCCAGCCAGAAATCGTAAATTACCAAGTAATGGGATGGAAATGCTCTGCTTTGTACAGAAATAAGAAAATATGCATTTACATATAAATTCACCACTAAGTGGAACATGCTTATAAATGTCTTATACTTATTACATTATTCTATTAGTAAGAATAAACGTTCGGTTTTCCGTTCCAGACTTAATATAAAAACATTCAGACGAATTATTTGACGGAATAAATAAATGTCACCACGCCTTCTTTCAATGTTTACGAGTTTGATAGCTCTACATGTTTGTAATATGTGTGTGGAAAGTATTCCAATTAATTGTTATTATCTAATGAACCATGAGCGTTGCATTGGTGCAATCTACCACTCTTGGTTGGTGCTGTTCGCGTATTACGTATAACAAGTCAGAGTAAAATATTTCTAATCATAGGGCCATTTTACGGAAATCCTGCTAACCCTTAAAATTCCTCATACCTGTTTTCTTTCATGTCATCGACTGTAACTAAGTAATAACTGTATCTTTATGGTAATATTAATACCATAATGGCATGTCAACCACAGTTTATGAAATGAAACAAAAAATGAAAACATTATAATGCTGTTCATTAATACATACAGATAACGTAAGTTAACACTGTTTACTTTATTCTAAAATAATAAATAGGGATGCACTCGATTTCGAACTTTGGTCCGGCCCGGCCCGAAGCCCGCCTCGATTTCAAGTCGATCATCGAGCCGCGCTGAAGATATTTTTTTTATCGGGCCGAATCGGGCTAATAATTTGTAAAAATTGGGGCGAGTCGGACTTTTGATTTTGGCCCGGCCCGAAAAATTTTATAGTTCAATCAAATGCAAAGATTCTTTACTATTTTAATGAAAATTTATGAAGATAGTAAAAGATCAAAATGATTTAATAACATCATACTTCATATCTTAATAAATAAAAATGTTATTTTACATTTTCTGGTCGCGAACCTGGGGTACCGGGTTCGATCCCGACTGACGCCAAATATTTCCAATTTTAAATGGCACAAAAGTGACCCCTGTGGTGCAATCTCCACGCCAGCTATGAGTTCCCGTGAGGTGACGCCTGGTAAGCGCCCACACGGTAAAATATATCATCATTACCGATGTCTACATGTGTTGTAGATACTGGCACACCCAGAAACGGGTAATATGCCGTGATGATATATTTATTTATTTTACATCAAGAATTCAAGGTTATTCACTAAAGCACAATAATAATACTATTGTGATATTAATATTACTATTGTTACTACTGGTATACTTAAATAAAAGCGATTTTTGTTCCTACCATTATGATTTCTTGTCTTATTTTTGAGCAGAAACAAAGTTAGTGAAAAAATCCTTATGTACCTAAATAATATTTTTTGTATAAGATTTGTGAAAATTTGTTTCAATTTTCGAACGCCTTTGGTAAACAAAGTGTTAAATACTCGTAGGTCTGTAATTTTTATAACAAACTTACACTAGAAGTGTCCCTTTTTTAAACAACTTTTGTTAACAAAGGTTGAACCTTATAAGGATGTAGAGGTTTTTTTTTAAGTTTGACATGAAAAATTTAAACATTTCGCCTCACTTAAAAATCAAAATTAGGAATGCCGGATGCATTTAATTTCGAGCTTAGGCCCGGCCTGACCTGAAGCTCAACCCGATTTCGAGTCAATTTTCGAGCCGGGACAGCTAATTTTTTGTCGAGTCAATCTTCGAGTCCGGCCGGCAATTTTTATTTTCGAGCCGAGTCGATCCAAACCTCAAAGCCCGGTCCGGCCAGTCCGTATGCATACCTGATAATAAACATGAGGATAAAGCACATAATCTGTATATTTTTTCCTGTTTATCATATCAGTCTGAAAGTGACAACGGTTAATGAGAGAATTTCAAAAAATATTATTTATTAATAACGTCTTCATTTTCTGAAACTGGTAAACTCTTGAACAAACCACAGATGTTATAAATCATAACATGCCTTAAATGTGTTAAAATCCTCGCCCTACGAAAATGACATCTCCGGCAGTTACGATAGGCAAACAATCCTAGGTATATGTTCATAGCTATTACTATGGAAGTAATTTTTTTGTTTTGCCCTTTATAAAATTGTTGAGGGATGGAAAGGCCAACTGTTGAATAATTTAAAGGTAAATCCAAAAGGCATAAATGGTCCACGTGTATGTAAAATTTTTAAGCCCTTTATAAAACTTATGAAAACAAAAACAAAAAATTATTGGATATTTCGAACAGAATCTATTTTCTAAGCTTTATAATCTTCTTTACAAATCGTTTGCTGTGAAAGCAAACTAAAGCCAATCTACTCCAATTTAAGAACAATAGACAAAGTCTTAATCTGAATGTAATTGAAAGAAATCTGTTAGCAATTAGTGGTCGATTCGTTTGTGATTCGTCGATTTGAGATCCGATCCACACATCGGACATAGGACACAATGCCGGTGTGACAGAACAAAGACGAGTGGTCAGTGACCAAACCAAACCTCAAGCTGACCGGTCGAACGAGTCTAGTGCTAAGAGGGTGGGCGGGGGGAGTCAAGAGGCGCCCTGGGCTTCCTAACCTTCCACGGACATCTGTTGAATGGGAGCTGGAGCTCAGGATTTGTTTTCGTCGGAGTAGGCGGGAAAAAGTCACCAGGAGGACTTGCAATTGAAAAGACACTAAATAGAATATAGCCGTGTTTATTCGAGCTGTGATTGGGATTAGATTAATCATGATTGTTTTGAAGCATAATTTAAAAATTATTTCAAGAAAACAACAATTTAATATGAACACCACCTAGCGTCAAATGTCATATGTAGACAAATGCAAACTAAACTATACTATTTTATTTTCTGAACAATTTACTGTGAAGTGTTATAGTCAGCATAAAAAAGACTATATCGAAACAATGAAAAAACACATTCGAAAATGTCGGTGCTCAAAAACCTATTGTCGTCAGCCATTTTAAAAATTCTGCTCTGAGTTGAATCCGCACGATCACTTAAACAGTCTGATTCAGAGGAAGGGGAGGTTGTCTAGTGATCACAAAATGAAAAAGTGGGGGTAACTAACAGAAAACGAAGGAACATGATTCTTCTTAATCATTATCACTTTCATCATTTAGATTGTGAATCATAGCCCAAAAGAACACGGCTAATGAGTCTGTTACAGTAATCTCTATCTCATATTAAGTAAAATGGCGCCTGCAACTGTCAGTTGAGCTATCAAACGCAATGTCAAAAATATTGCAGTTTAATTTATGTGAGTAAATACATTCCTCGATATACACCGTTTCTTTCACTTGACCCTTGATTCACTGATGATGCGAACAACAAAATAACAAGTAAATGTATATTTATTTCTGTCATGCGTATGGTTTCCTACATTCTAACTTCGATACGTATGTCTGATAGCTTCATCTTTGTCTTATTAACACATTGAAAGAAATATACAGTCAGAAAAATTGACTGTCAGGTCCAGTCAATTTTTCTGACTATAAGCCTTTTATTAAATATGAGCGTTAACGCTTAAGCTATATTAATTGCAGTAGTAATAAGTGGTACTTTGCATGCTACTACGCAACCTAAATTCTAATAAAATTAGTGAAGGTGCCCTTATGACTTATCGTCGCGAAATACGAGAAGTATGAATTTAATTTTGGACAAAAAGTATATAAAACATCAGAAATTTGTGTTTGACATTTTAGATGTGTCTGTATGTCACTGTTCATAATTTATTGGTAATATATATCTCTTCTTAAAACAATTTTAGTTTTTAGGTAAGTATAATCTTAGAAATTAATCATAAAATAGAGTAGTATTGCAGTGTAAAAATGGAATTGTTCATCATAAATTGTACAAATTTAGGTTAATATATGACTTGCACACAAAACTGTTTGAGACCTGCTGGTAATAACGTTTCCATCACTACCAATACCATTAAACTATGACGTGAAGCTCAAGTGATCGTAATCAATGTATATTTAACTGAATGCAGTCACAAACATTTATTTAAATCTCATGCACGAGATACACATCTCATTATTAAATTATCCATTTATTAATTTAATTACAAGGTATTAAGAGCATCCAGTTATATAAGGTTTTATGTATCATAAAAAGTGTAACATGTTAAAAGGAAGTAAAAAATTTCCATATGGAGCTACGTGAAGCAGACATGTTAATGTTAACGCACAAACTGGCTGCAGTTCAGGATTAATTAAAATCAACATTAATTACGCGATTGGAGCGGTTGTAATATAATTAGCGATTTGATTATGTTGCCACGTGTCTCTTAACACAGTGGATAGGAGGCATTGCAATGCGTGTGCATATCTCATTCGATACGAGTACACATAAAAAAAATTTAAAAATCTTATCAATCTAACAGCATTTATATATTTATTCAATTTTGACGTTTTAAACTGTCATTATTAACTCCATAGCAACAACTATAAATAACACTTTATTCACAAGTGAATTAAAAAATTTTAAATCACAAAATTTTAACTCACTCTGCAACAAATAATGCATTTAAAATAACATCAGGTACGAAAATAACACCATAATATTTAGCAGACATTATCAGCCATTTTCATTATTTTTCGAGGCACAAATGACAGACAATAAGGCATTTTAAATAGATGATTTGACGTCTATCAGCGACGATTGTCATGCTCAGCCTACTAACCGATCATTTTTTTTATTTTGTCAAAATTAAATATTATAATGATTTTTATTATTATTTCGTCAAAATTGAATAAAATATTGTACAAACCACGTGAGCTAAGAATGTTTATTCACTAGAAGAAATTAACTCACTCGCCCTTAGGGGCTTGTGAGCTAAACTTTCTTCTCATAAATAAACAGTACCTTAGCTCACATGGTGTGTATATCTTTATCGTTTTGCACTAATGACGTCATTCCCGGCTAAGTAGTTGTTGTTACAACACATGCATAGTTCATTTTAAATAAAACATGTTACAAAAATCCAGTGTAAGTTTGTTAGCTGCCACCACGCTGTCACTGTCAAATAGTGAGGTTATGTACAATCGCAACTGTTTATTTGTATACCGGGTGTAACTCGAAAACCGGGCCATAGGCGTTTTACATAGGAAAACAGTTTTTCCTTGTCCAAAAGTGGCCTATTATTTTAGACAAAATGCTTCAAATAAATGTAGTAAATTAAATTCTGCACCTAAATCAATAATCACGTTTTCTTTTTCATCTTTGCTAACCGAGAAAATTGAATTTAAAATTTTATAAAACTTACTTAGTGTTAGTCATGGTATTAAAACAAAATTTCAATTTTTTGACATTTTACCTGTCAGAAATTATAAATATAGTTTTCATCAAAATAATGCTACTATCTTCTATTCCTATGAATAATTTCCCATTTTCAGTAATAATAACTTAAAGCAAAGCGTCTCTGATAAATAAAATTATACAAACAAATATAATAATATAATTTTACCTCAGAAACGTATTTTTCAGATTGCGAGATATTTTATCTGTTAGAAAAGCTATCATTATTGAAAATTGAGAATTATGAACTGGAAGAGAAGATACAAATCATTGAGTAGTATTTATGAAAACTATATTTTATGATTTTTGACTGATTATATAAATGGAAAACGATTCATGCACTCAGTGTAAGAAGTTCTAAATTGTAAATTGAAAACGCTATAAGTGAACTAAACAGAAAAAGCGTGACATTTTGGGTGCATCTTTCGTCAGTTTAACAAATAAAAAAAATGTTAATATTTGGAAATATCGGAGTAATTTTTTTAATGTGAAATGTTTTGTTGGGGGAAGTTGTTGCCGGACGCCCCTGCCACGGCGCTCGACTTTCAATTATTTATGAAAAGTATGAACGCGAGCGCGATCATAGCGATATCTTGCCGGCGAAAGAGAAAAACGAGCAAAACTTTTGAGAAACGCACTCGTAAACCACGGTAATTACCGAATTATCGTAAATCGTCTGCGACGAGTGAGGGAGACAGACTAACCACCCTCTTATACTTCCTGTCTTTCTCTGACAAACACCAGTCAACTGCCCGCAAATTATTCATGAGCGCAATAAAATCCTAAATATACAAAATATAAAATTCGCCAGACAATAAACCGAGTTACGAGTTCCATTAACATAGGAACAGGAGTTTATGAATGGCTGGCATATACCGGAACTCTTACTTGCCCACCGGAAGTAAGGTTACCACGGAACGAGAACTTTACTATAAAAATAAATACCACTCCTTACTCCTTGTACATCTACCAAAATCTCGCCAACTGTACAGTTGCTTTACCAAGATTATAGTTTGAAATGAGAAGCATTCTACATTTAATAATTCAGGTCCGGACTGCCCATCGGGAATTTGGGAAATCTACGCAGAAAATAATAGAAATATAGAGAAAACTTCGATACGCCCCTGAGCAATTTCTATATGGTTTATATCGAGTGCTTTACAGAAACTACGAGTATAAAACTATAAATATTATGATTGTTCCTTCAACACTTCTAATATGACTCACTTTATATATTTTTATGTCTTATTTGTTGAAGTTTCTACAATTTTAGCAAATATTTTACTTGCTAGAGGCGTTGATTTTATCAAAGAATATCAACAGTAAATTTATTTTCACAAAGTTTCGTGTGCGCATTACTTTATTAAATTCAAATAAACTAAAACGTATACATAAAATATAAAAAATATTATACTTTAATATTGTATTGAATGAATACGTGTTACAATGTTACAAATTTATAGGGTATGTAAGGGATACAAAATAAACTTAATTTTACTAAAAAACTCATATTCGGAAACGCAACCTTTTCGAGCTATAGGCTCTTAAGAGTTACTATCTAATTTCAGTTCCCTGTGACCTAACAATTTGCTTATTTTAAAAATTCCTGCAATGATTTTTTGTTAAATAATATTATTTATTTTTCTACTTTTTTTGTTTTTGTAATTCGTCTGCAACATTTTATACTACAATACAGTGTGTCCCATTTAGAGGTGCCACCATTTGGATCTCGAGAACTATAAGAGATACGATGTCGGTTAAATGGAACTTTTTGTGCGCCTTTGGGAGGCCATCACAGATGTGCTTTTGTTTTTCCAAAAATTTTCATAGGGCACCAAATAATGACGAAAAACTGAATATTGTTGATTTTTTCTTTTTCTAAACTAGTAACTGAGAAAAACGTTTCAAATATAAAAGATAGATATTTTTATTAACTAACCAGTGGCGTAGGAAATAATTTTTTATATCCACAAATTTTCGAGATATAACACAAACTTATATTTTTTTAAATACAACCCCTATCTGATTTTAGTTTTAAAAAAATCAATCAATTTTTTTCTCTTTTCAACGATGTAAGGGTTATTATGTTTTATATTCGTTTTGTCTTCAAAATGATTATTTTTTGCTTATTTTATATTAAATTTATAATTATTTTGAAAATATTGGTAGATTTCTATTTAGAAATACTCCTTGTATTTATATAATTTATTTCATTAGAAAATTTTGCTCAAAACTCGTATCAAACTAATTTTTATATTTTGTATCTGGTCGCTCTTGGCACATAATAGTGTAATTTGTAATTATGAGTTTAGAATGAAAATATTAAGTAATAAAGGCATAAAACAAATTATTTCGATCAAATACAATATAATTAATAAAAATAATAATGTTTTTTTGGGAAATAATAAGAAAGTTCAGGAAAATAAAGAGAAAAATTAAATTTTAGGAGCAAAACAAATATAAAACATAATAACCCTTACATTATTGAAAAGAGAAAAAAATAATGATTTTTTTGAGACTGAAATCAGATATGGGTTCCATTTAAAAAATTATAAGTTTGTGTTATATCTCGAAAATTTACGGATATAAAAATTTATTTCGTACGCCACTGGTTATCTAATAAAAATATCTATCTTTTATATTTGAAACGTTTTTCTCAATTACTAATAGTTTAGAAGTTATTTGAAAAAGAAAAAATCAACAATATTCAGTTTTTCGTCATTATCTAGTGCCCTATGAGAATTTTTGGAAAAACAAAAGCACATCTGAGATGGCCTCCCAAACGCGCACAAAATGTTCCATTTAACCGACATCGTATCTTTTACAGTTCTCGAGATCCCAATGGTGGCACCACTAAATGGGACACACTGTATATAGTTTTTTTTTTCTGACTGGAACTTTCAATGCCGGGAGCACGAGGAAGGCCAAAGAGAAGATGGAAGGGCTGTGTCGCAGAAAATTTGAGAGAGGAAGAACTGTGTGAAGAAGATGCGTTGGACAGGACTGAGTGGTAGAGAAGAGTAAGAAACAGTGACCCCTAATAAAGTAGGGAAAAGCTGAAGAAGAATTATTTATTTTTCTAATGCATATTACAATAATTGCTCAAAATGGCGACCACCAACTTCATGTATGCACTGCACCTTAGAAACAAATTTTGATACATTCGTTAAAAACGCCAGGATTTGTTCAAATTTCTTATGCTAACAAATAGTTAAAATAAACAAAATAACAAACAGTAGTGATAGGTCACAGTCAACTAAAAGTAAAGAAGATAATTATTCTTTTGAGAGCCTGTGCTCGAAAACGGTGCGTTTCCGAAGGTAAAAAATTAAATTCAAAGACTTCCCAAAAGTTTTTTTTATACCGCATAGCATAATGGGGTCCTCCATCATTATTTTATTATTTATGAAACTTTATGAATATACAAAAAAAATTATATCAACTTACTGAGGCGTGGACTGCAAATTTTCTCGAATTGGTATCTTTACGGTACTCACCTGTAACAAAATAAAGTCACATTAGCATTGAAACATTTAGACAAATTCGGGTAAACAAAGAAAAGTTGGGGCCAATTAATCTGAATAAAACTAGAGCAGTAACTCTAAAACTTTTACAACCTCATTTACGAGCTATTAAAAATAATACAGTCGTGACACACAAACAAAATCAACAAAAACTAATTACAAAGTTAAAAAAATTAATTAATCATTATTATAATTTCAAATAGAGTGTTCTGAGAAGTATGTACACCAATTTTACCTCTTTACTACGCACTAAATACTCAAGATTCCTACATATTCATTAATATTGACATTGGAAATTTTAATGGTGTCAATGACATAGCATACTTCAAGGAAAGTTGTCTACATACATTCAAAACATTTATTTTCACCAAGAGAAACACAAATTGAATAACATGAAATATATGAATGTAATATTGGACATTTTTAATCCATGTTCATATAGAAAACATAAATGAGTTTATATAAATAAAATAAATATAGATATATCATCAACACAGCTTATTTACCCATTTCCGTGTGCCAATCTGCTGGCTTCTGAGAAATCACTCGTTAGGGGTGAATGTAAGGAATTTAACATAAGATTTTAGTTTTATGCAATTTTCTGCTCTCATGTTCATTTTACGATAAAATCTATAAAGTAAAAAGTTGTTCAGAATTAAAAGTTGCATCATACAATAGGTAGATAATTATTTATGATAGAAGTGTGAAAAGTGACATTTTATTTTGTGAGGGTAACTAATTCACTTTTAACACTCATGTTAAAAGTAACAATTATCCGTCACACTTTTAACACTGGTGTCATAAAATGACATTTTTAACCCTAAAAACAAACAGTCTACCTTCAATGGATTTGTAGAAAGTATATTAAAAAACGAGTTTATAAGACATGTTATTTTCGCCCGCGTCAAAATTTAGAAAACGAGCACTGGTGAATTTTCTAAATAACAAGTGCGAAAAACGTCTTAAAAAATGAATCCTTTAGACTATGTTTTATAATTTGTGTTTTATATACTATAGTATATTAAAGAACGAATGTCATAATTGCCATTTTATTTTCTGAGAAGTTAGGAACACGACGCGCAACGGAGTTATCCAACCCTTCGGACAAAATAATCGACAATTAGTTATTTATACTATTTTTTTCTATTTTGCACTTCCTATGCATTTTTAAATGAAAAGTAGTAATGTCAAAATTCAGGGAATTTTGTCAGTTGGCGGTATTAATATGACGTTTGATAATTCATTTGACAACTCTAACCTTATTTTTGTAACTCCATACGATATTTTTTATTTCATGCTAAATTTACTACTTTATCTTCTTTTTATTCTTAGTTTTAAATCAAAATTATAGAAAAATAAAATTCTTAACAATTGTTTGTGTTCGTTTATTTAACGAGATTTGACATTTGATATTTTTGAAATTCCTAGCCACCAACCTTATAAAAATAAATTGTACTATTCTATTACATCACTCGAATGAGCTATTAACTTACTCCTTTGTGTGCTGTAATAGCTTTATTACGGATGCAAAATATATAAAAAAAACAGTTAAAAAACTGCTGTATTAAACCGAGTTCATTTAGGTAAATTTGTACGTGTAATGTTGTAGTTGGTAACATTGGAATGATATTTATTCAATTACTTGAAAGTTCATTTTAATTCTGATTTAAGACATTTGAAAATTTAAGTAAATGTCATCTATACTTGCCGTCAAATAATTATGGACTGGAGATTTCTACGCTGATGCCAAATTTCTTAAATGTCTACCTGTACAAATATCTGTAATCTGTCAATGTCATTTTATATTCAGACATTTTCGTTAGTACTTGTGTGCGCTTTTTATCCTATAAATTGCATTATATTTAGATTTTTGAAACGTTTAGGAAAACAAGATTTAAATGAGGAGGCAAAAACAATTATTGCCAACGTACACAATTTTTTCAAAAAATTGGCGTTACATCCTGAAAAAAATTGTAATTTATTAAATAACAAGAAATCTTTGAATTTGACTGCAGAAACATGTTGTGTTGGCTGATTTACTATTCAACTAATAATCAATTATTCTTACCTTTTATTTAGATTTCACTGGTTTTCGTATTTTAAAACAAACGCATAAACGCAACCTTAGCTTGATGTGTGGAAACTGTGGTCAAAATATAAATATAAATTTTCCACATAGACAATTTATTACTGTCTCACCTTACTTATTTGTTATAATATTTTCTTTATTTACGATATATTTTAATTAGTTTTAAATGTATTATATGACATTTGCGTTCATTCCTGGTCATGTCAAGTTACAAGCGGCAACACCGCTGGGCAAGGGACAGGGTGCGGAAAGGGGTAAAAGTTGAACATCAGTCCATAATCATTTGACGGCGAGTATAGTACCGACCTTTTAAAACAAAAAATTGAGTATCGAAATGAAGGCTCTTTCGATATGCAACTGGGTTTCGTAATGCCTTCATTATGAACGCAATAAATATATATATATAAAACAGTTGTTACACTTTTTAAATAAATTTCTAGTTAAAAAAATTATAGTAATAAACTAATCCCTATTCATAAGCTTTAATCCAATCCATGAATAAATAATTATTTAAATTTGAGATTTATGTTATCTTATTAATAATTCATTCAAAATGAATATAATCCATCTGTCCCCAATGCTCCCACATGTCCTAAAAACAATTGCATAACTTGAAAAAATGATTGACACTTGTTTCTCAACAACTGGTTTGTCCTTTCACTGTGAGTCTGCATTGTGTCTGGGCCATAGTCGGATGACTCACTATGGAAAGTTCCAAGTTAGACTGTGAGGCTGCTGCAATGCTCTTTCTTCCTCTGCATTACGATAATGCACTTCTGCATTTTTAATTTCATTCTAATAAGAAATGAGTTGAAAGGAACGCTCGAGTAGTTGTACTGTTTTGTTTACTTTTGTGATAAAGTTAAAGCTGAAGTTGCATGTTTGTTTCTAAAGAAACATTGTATTATTTTATCATATTTGGAATAGAGAAGTTTAACTCTGTGTACAACGGAGGATTCTTGCACTAAGCAAAAAATTAAGAGGAATTAAAGTTTGTGTACTCTTTGCGATTGCATTGTTTATTCAAATGTGACAATGGTGCTGAAGGGAATCAGATTATGAATATTGCGCGTGATTTAGTGAGAAATTACACAATATCCGAAAAAAATCTGTAGACTGTAGCCCAATTAAGTAATGTCAACATTTCGTAATTTTGTGTAACAGGACGAATTAAAGTTAACTTGACTATACCAAAAATGTTTATCAAAATAATCCCTACTATGTCACCAGAAAATGTAACAGGGCGTCCTGTTACAAAAATATAAACAACAATAAACAAAAAATCTGTTGTGGCCATCACAAGACCTCTCGCCATGTCCATATTAGGCTATATAAGTATTGTACATATTTGACATTTCTGATACACACAAAAACACATATCTTCTTTACATATTTTTAAATTTTTTAATTCATTCTATTCACTCTTATTCTTCTAATGTTCGAGTTTCTTCCAATTCATTGATGAGATTGGCGGTATTTCTGCAGCGTATATGTAATATATGTATCTATAATTATAAATATTTAATAAATAATAAAATAAGAAATATTAAATGTATATCCCAGAAAGTCTTCAGTAATGTCTCAGGCTTTCTGACACTCACATTTATCTGTCAATTACAAACATTTTAATTTTTCCACTTGTTCCATGGGATGCGACAACTTATTTTATATATTTATATGTCTCTATCTTTAACTCCATAGAAGATATAATAAAAATTTTAAATGTATCGGATAGAGATTTTTATATTCTTTAATATTAGTTATAAACAGAAATTTTCAAAAAAAAAATTTAGAAGATTTTTTTAAAGAAACTATTACTTCCGGTTGTCCAATTGTTACCGAAATCTAATCAGCTCTTTCCAGAAATGTCAGTCTGAGGAAACTGCAGTTAAATATTTTTTAAATTACATTATTATTATTATTATTATTATTATTATTATTATTATTATTTTAATTGAAGAAAGGGGTGGAAGGACCAACCGATGAATGGTTTAAAGGTGAAAACAAAAGGCATAAATGGTCCACGTGTATTGTAAAATTCTTTATTACGCACGTTTCGGGCTTAGGGCAAGTCCATCTTCAGCAATCGTAGAATATACAGTATTAATTAAAATTTTGTCATAAAAATTACTATTTACTTGTGGTTGTCCAATTATTACCAAAACCTTTTCATATCTTCCCATTAATGTTAGATTTAAGAATACGTAGTTAAACAGGTCTTAAGTATTTGAGGAATCGTCCTCCATCCAGATACACAACACACACACACACACACACACACACACACACACACACACACACACACACACACACACACACACACACACACACACATCATAGTAAAAATGTTATAATCGGATTCTAGGAACCTTAAAACGTACTTATTCACTAAAATCTGGTTATGCATTTTTTAGCATGAATCCAATATCTCTTAGTGAGAGGTAAAAAGCAGAAACATTCATAGCCTACCTACTTCGTAAATTTTATAAAAAAAATTTACCCGTAATCCGTAGAAAAAAATATAGTAAAACATTAAACGTTGAAGACACTACGTGAAATTCATACCTTCTATTCACAAATAGGAAAAGACGTCTTCTCGTTTCGTAACATATAAAATAACACAGTTGGCGTTGCGTTGATCGGGCATCACTTCATCATCTATCAACCATCACCTCTCTTTAACAAATTAAATTCCGTGGAATGGAACACAAATTGAAATAGAAACACTTAGCCTGTCCGAACTAATTCTCTAGGTGAAGTTTTCATCAGATGTGTAATTGTGTTGGTGGTAATTGGAGACGTTGATACGGCAGAGCCAACGCCAATGGCTGAGCTGAGGAGATAGTGAACGCCGATGCGATGGTTTTATGAACAGTTTTATGTTTTATGAGTGAGCTGAGAGACGACTACCGGATGTGATCATCACTACACTTGTTCCACAGGAAATATGACTTTGATAGTGGATGACAATGCTGTTACGAGCTGATTCCCTATCACACCACTCATCTCGAACGGCGATTTTCTCAAGATGAAAAGATCAAACCGAGCCAGAGGATGTTCTCACACGCCCGGCACTATTTCACACCATATATCTACTGTTTTAAATATTTTATTAACAAAGTTATTAGATTCTTTACACATAAATCACTGCTTATTCTAATTTTTTATATTTTTCTCATACATACAGTTTAATTTCTTTATTACATTATATAGTCCTTTGAACCCGGGAGTAAAAATCACACTTGCTTTTGCTTTTGTGCGAGAAGGGACTTTTTCATCGCTTACATGAAAAAGTTGCCCGTTTGGATTATATTATTATGATTCATTTTATCTTGTAGAACCCATATCGCAGTTTTTTTTTTTTCATAATTCTCAGGCAAGTGTCTTTAAAGATCGGTCTAACAATCACATTTACCATTTGACAGACAAATCTGGAATAGGAACTCGGCGATCATCCGTAATAATGATAATCCATTTTCTTAATAATCGAAAAATGTCGAGTTTTAACGTTCGTCTCACTATTTCCAGGATTTTTATTCTGCAATATTGTCTCGTCGTTCCTTGAGGAATATTAGTTTTTTTTTGCATTTTTTTTTTCAGTATTTAAAAATACCATACATATTAGGAGGGTAATTGCCCCTCCTTTACTCTCCCCATATATCCGCCATGTTCGTATTCTGTTCTTTTTACAAAGAATATTCTTTTTACGGAATACTGATAATTTGTCAATCGTAGTTAAAGCATCTTCAATTTTATCCAATACTTGTATTAATTAACGTTATTTAAATAATTAAAAATATCTGTTAAATAGTTCCACCAAGCACACCACATATTATTTTCAAGATCTTGAACGAAAAATATCTGATGTGGACACCACATGACTTCCTTGTACGCCTGTTACACTATACATAGTTTGTTAATAATTAAAATATGTATAATAACAGACCCAATCATAAAATTGCACATATTTGACATTAACATTAAATTCTTTATTTTTTTGTTATTTCTTGTCCTAATTCATAGCAAACTTAATTACAGAAACCAAAAAGTACATAATGTTTAAATTTACATATCTCGCTTATACAAAGAACTAATTTAATCATACTTGAAGTTTTCGACGCAAAATTCAATTCTCTAAAACTTTTATTTGAAGCATTTATTGTTAAATTCAAAATAACACCATTTTTTCAAGAAAAACTGATAATAGCTTCAAGTAAAGTATCACTTCCGGTTAGACTATTTTAACCAAAGTCTATTATGTTATTTCCAATGATATAAAAGTATTATATACCAAATTTGAAAAGTTTTGGATTATATTTTAATATAGTTTTCCATTAAAATCTATTATAGGTTTCAAGTAAAGTACCACTTCCGGGTATACGATTTTAACTAAAATCTATTATGTTATTCCCATTGATATAAAAGTATTATGTACCAAATTTGAAAAGTTTTGGATTATATTTTAATATAGTTTTTCATTAAAATTTAAAATCTACTATAGGCTTCAAGTAAAGTACCACTTCCGGGTAGACCATTTTTACTAAATTCTATTATGTTATTCCCATTGATATAACAGTCTTATATACCAAATTTGAAAAGTTTTGGATTATATTATAATATAGTTTTCCATTAAAATCTATTATGGGCTTCAAGTAAAGTACCACTTCTGAAAGTTATGCAAAGACCAAAAAGGGAGGTGCACAACTAGATGTTATAACAGTCCTAAATACAAAATTTTAACTTTCTACGGCTTCCCGTTTTACAGTTATGCGAGGTACGTACGTACGTACGTACAGACGTCACGACGAAATTAGTCAAAATGGATTCAGGGATGGTCAAAATGGATATTTCCGTTGAAATCTGGAAACCGAATTTTTTCGCGATTACAATACTTCCTTTACTTCGTACAAGGAAGTAAAAATGTTTACATTTTGAAAAAAAAAACAAAACATTTATTTCCTTAATTGTAGTATGCGGGAAAGCATCATTTTCCTTGAGAGAGCTGCCTAACTTCTATGTTAACAATATTCCGCAATTATACGGGCAATGTTTTTGCAATAAGTGTTTGTCTATGCAAAAAGAAATGGTTAAAATAAATCTCAATTTTGTTTTGTACAAAAACTACAAATCCCGCCTTCTACAATCAATGGGGTTCCATCAGTACACATTTTTACACGTTTTCATATTACAAAAAAAAAAAATTCTGTTGCAGTTCTCACTAGGTTCATTCATATTACCTACTTTTTCATTCACAAAGTATATGTTAAATTAAAATTGCCAATAAATTTCGTGGAACACTTTCGGAGTGGTTAAGGAACACCGGTTGAGAACCACTGCTCTAAGGAATATAGAAAAAAAATAACATAAAGAACAAGAAATTAATTAATAATATTATGGCAGGCCACGCAAATTGTTAAGACAAAATATTACCGCGAAAACGTTCACCAAATATTTATTTGCCGATAAATTCATCATATCTGGAAAGATTGAGTAGATAAGTGTAGTTTGAAGAAAAATCAGCCATAACGCACAAAAATGAATTGAATAATCTGAAACACCAGGACGAAAATGTTAAGCACAACACGCAAGTCACAAACGAGGGACGTAGTTTATTCTTTAATGAAGACATAACAAAGTTATACCGTAAAATCATAAACTAAAATAATAAACACTACAAACTATGATTCTTCGCTACTTGTAATCTTTAGTCTTTAGTGAATTCATAACAGTTATTTTTATTGTTTTCATTAAAATTGTAGATTTATTTAAGAGCTGCAGGCACACGGTACATAAATAAATAAATTAATAAGTACAGGTAGTTCTAAAATAACGAAGTATGAGAAAACGCGTATTGCGGCTGACATTATAAATGATATTAGTATAGATAAAAAATGAAGAAGCATTTGTAAAAAATCGTGTACCCCACTAATCCTTCGTCTATATAGGGTGTTAATGAAAACGTCTTACTAATTTATAGGGCATGTAGGGGTTGCAAAATAGACTAACTTTTACTAATACACTCATATCCGTTTAAAAGAGTAATTATCTACCTTAATTTTACTTGGCTATGACCTGTTACTTCAGTTAAGTTTATTTTAAATTTTAGACCTATCAAATTAGTCTATGAAGTTCAACAGTAGTACAAAAGTTCATGCGCATCATAACAATGTTTTATGAAATTATTCGTCGAAGACTCCAGAAATAATGGCAGTGTTCAATTCTAAGTTACCATTTCGAATTATTGTTCTCTTACCGGTGTTTGTGATCTTCGGACTGTATTTCTTGGTTGTTGTCTGTGGTGAATTGAGTACATATTCAAAGGCAAATCTATTTTAAAGTAATACGTAAAGATGTGCAACGAATATTCATTTCTTGTATGCGTGCGGCTGTACCTGTCATATGTTTACAAACGTTTTCACGAAGCATTTAATTTGCTAGGGAACTGGAATGCTCATCTCATAAAAATAAATACTTTCAAAATGACACTTCATTTTGTGGTTGTTTAGGATTCTAAGAAATACATTTATAACCAAGTGGATGATCCTTTGTGTCTTAACTTGATTTATTTAAAGCCACTCCCGTAAAAACTAAGAGCACTAACTTATTTTACCTTCCCATACCTCACACCAATGTCTAAATCTCCCATCCACCGCATGTGTGCTTTTATATTTCTCTTCAAAAACCACCAGACTTATTTATTTAATATGTGCTACTTTCAATTTTTGTTAATTGTAATTTGTAATGTTTGGGTTTGACTGATGTTTTTGTTCTTTTCTATTCAGTCTACCTGTCCTGTAATTGGTTTTTCTGTAGGGCTGATACATTCAAATAAATAAATAAAATTTCGAATAAAGTATTAAGAAAACACATTTCTGCGTCTGAAGCAATCTTTCGGCAATTATCAGACGCCGGCCGTGCTCAGCTAGTAACCATAGACGCGTTTCGCTCTTGTTGAAGCTCATCAGTATGGTGTAACTACCCTCTCTTTGTAGGGACAATTCCTAACTAAGCACGGCGAGAAATACAAACATCTCATATAAGATAGTTGGCTTAAGAGGTAAATGTAACCACATGCAGAGCCATCTATTGAAGAATCGCCAAAAAGCACTGGCAGCTATTGAAATAATAATAGTATAATAACTAACTCTAAGTGAAACAATGTTTAATAAAATAAACAAATAGTATATTATGTGGCAAGTGTGTGAAGCTGACATTTTTACATGAGGGTGGAGATTGCGACACGAGCCAAAGGCGAGTGTTGCAAACCACCCGAATGTAAAATAGGCTTCACACACGTGTTACATACTATACTTTTTCTATGACCTTGCAATAAAATATATTTTTTCTTCACATTGTCATTCTTTTAACGTTAAGCCTCTGTATTATCGACTTGTTTAACCATTGTTACCAACGACACGGGTGTTTAACAGCTTTGTTTTATTAAAATACAATTCAGTTTGTAATATTTAAAATAATGAACGGTGCGTGAAGTAACACTTCACACACTGTGTGCAAAAAATCAAACTTCACACATAAATTTGATACGTGAAGTACTCACTTCACGCACGGGAGTAGAAAAAATAGTTATTATAGATCTCTAAACAAAGACCTGCAGTTGATTGAGCAGATGTGTGAGAACATGAGCACATCACGAAGAACGAAAAAAGAACCTCTGTGCATGTTTTATGGATTGTTCAAAATTGCATCCTAAATATGCCAAATTTAAAAGTTACATGCATGGATAAAAAACTCTTTATAAATGAATTAAGTCGGTAACTATTATTTGCTTGGCCAATCTGTTATTGAAGATATCATCAAGGAACGACAACCAATTATTGCGAAGTATGTGTATGCTTGCGAAGTGCATCGTGCGTGTATTTTGCTGCCATTGTTCACACTGGTAATTCTATTCTTGTTAACGTAATTCAATAAAGTTTATACTAATATATTATGTACTTACTTATTTTTGTTAACCATGAATAATTTTGAAAATTACAACACTTTTAATTTACGAAAGATTAGTCTTCATGTAATTTGAAACAAGTTTAGCTCTCTAGGGTTATTGTACGTTGGAGCGACGTGAAGGAGTAAAATAGTATCCAGACTTGTCACTTGTTATCTGTGACGTCACTCACTATTTGCTAATCACTGACACACTTTGTATTTGGAACATTGTCACGAGGTTTTCTGACATATCTACAAAGATAACACGCCATCATTTCGTAACTTCTAACATAATTCGAAGTTGCTTAGCTTACAAGTTTGCCGTCGCGTCCATAGTTATAAATTTTTTAAACAAAATTCTCGTTATGTTTTATCAAATCTTCTGTCGTATGTGTTCTGTGGACTATTTGTTCATTGGATTGGTTGAAATCCACCCCTATTCCTGAGTGTTTCCGCGACACGTTTTCTCGAAATTCCTTCGTTTTCGGCCGTTTCCACGTGGTTCAGAGAGAAATTTATATCGCACCCATAAGACTGGAATATTTAGTTCATAAATTGCGTCGCATGACAGCAATATAAGGTGGTATTCCAAGATAGCAGATAGGCTTCGCTGCCTCGGCTCTTTCTCACTCTTCTACGCAGAAAGCGAGGGTTATAACATAGCCCAAAATTCATGCTAATTTGCTAGGGAGTGTTTTGTAGTTTAAGAAGTAAAAGATGTGAGAATTAGAGGAGGATGCTAATTTACGACCAAATTTACTTGCAAATAGAACGGAACACAAGAGAAAGAGAAAGAATAATTTGTGAGGTTATGTATATAGCAATTTAGTGGAAATTAGATTCATATTATATTATGTTGAATTTATAAAAGGTTTTTGAACCTATAAACAAAAATGAAAGGTTTTCCAAACATATCGCGGATCTAACATGGTTGTAACTGCAAGTTTTTGGTAAAATGAGATTATTGTATGGTTAGGATCGAACAGCCATTTTCCATCTCTTTCTTTTATTAGTTTTTTCATATTGCTGCCTATTTTCGAGATAGTACTGAACCGGAAATTGAATCAAACATGTAGGGACGAAGTTCCATATATTTGCAACATAGTAAAGATAGAAATACTTTAAAACAAGTAAATCCTGAGCCAAAGAAGCTAGAGAGAGGTTCAGAAATTACCGTCAAGAAGCGGAATGCTTTGAAAGTGACAGCTGTAATGACTGAAACTCCAAATATATACACAATATTAAATTATTTTTTTTTTTTTGTAATGGAGAAATTTATAATTTTTTAATTTATTTATTATTATTAATATTTGTAGCGCATAAATTAATTACTTTATAAATAATAATTTTCTTTGTCGCATTGAGTTTTTTTTTTTTTTTAATTTACGCAGATATGTAGAACTTTGATCCCATGAAAGATGTGAAAAATTTTAAGTGTGTACATAGTTCTAACTGTCTAATTTTGTAATATTTTTTTTGCCCTCCTGAAGTGTAATGGGAACTTTACAATGGGGGATTACACCATTTTTTTTTTTATAATTTCATCTAAAATATTAGGAAAACTAAGACTATTGATGAAAATCTGCCAAAAAAATTCGTATTAATAAGCGAGTTATAGTCTCCCGAATTTTGAAAAGATTGACGTGACGTCACATTTATGTGTTTTTATATCAAACTATTTTCATCATGGACCTAAATGTTCTTGAAATATATGCTATTTTAAGTTATATTTACATAAAAATAAATGAATATTATAACACTGTATAAGTCTACATACTTTATAATTACAGATGTATTTAAATTATTAAGTTTAATGCAAGAAATTTATGTTAAAATAAAAACTGTTTGGAAACTGTAGTACAGGAATGTTAGCCCCTCCTTTCGAATTTGAATTTCTTAACTTCCATTGGTAGTAATCCCCACCTCCTAACACGCTATTTGTAATGCATGTATAGGCGGATTCTCGGTCGCCAATCACAATATTTTCATATTAGTGTCGAAGAGCTATAACAAAAAACCGTTTATTTCCGAAATATCTCAATTATACCATTTCATTTTTTTTTATTAATATTCGTTATTCAGCATATACATTCGTATTTTTGTACTATTTTCCTTTAATTCGATTGAGCCGTAATCCCCCATTGTATACACAGCAAGTGTAACCTACATTTTACGCTTACTGTGTTGTAACTTGTCTGACTATGCGGTAAAATAATCAAAATACACTGGACGTTTATGGATATTTAGAAAAGTAACCATCTTTATTATAATAAAGTTCATGTAAAAAAATACTACCTACATAAGTTATTTTTTTACTTTCACATTTCCTATATTTAAAATTAATTTATATAAACCAAAATCCCGTCATTATTGTAAAAATCCGCCGTTATCGACATAGTCACCGATCGATATACCTGTCAAATACGCGACGCGAACATTGCTGAAATGTCAAATATCGACACCTACCTATTATTTATTACGAAGCAAACATGAGCAAATAAATATATTATCAGTCATAAACAACGTCTATTATTACAAATAAATTTTCGCTAGAAGAAGTAATCTAATGAAGGTAAGTAAAATCAAATTTGGAAATTGACTTAATCCCAGTATTTTAAACTAACCCTTTTCAGAAGTACAACCTAAGTGATTCTCAATATCGTCGGCCAAAAAGTTTGATACAATTCTCGTGCGTGAAGTATTTTACAGCGATCCAGCTAATAAGGCACTCGCCTTAAGGGCTCGTGCCTTAAACAAAGCTGTCGCGCTGTAAAATACAACTTACACGCACTCGAATGTAAATAACTATTCGGTAACTACATATATTGCGCCTGGTTTAAGATTGCAGTTGTCGGCCGAGTTTGACCAAAACGGTTTACGTACGCATTAATATTTTCAGGTTAAATACGAATCTAAGTTTTGTTTCGATTAATTACATATTACAACAATCGATACATTCAGACACATCATTTGAAGATGGAACATCTTCAATATCATCCATTTGAGGACTCTTTTGATTAGAAATGCGAAATTGCATGAATAAAATATTTTTGACAGATCTTGACAGGTTGACAGGTGATGTGTGTTTTGCATTTATATTAATTTTGTACCTTATATTATTAGTTTTGCACAATTATATTTATATTAAAATTATTTATTTCACATACGTTCAATTTAGCTAGACAAATTTATTGTACACAAATGCAGAAGAAAAGATGCAATAACATAATATTAAATCAAAAACAATAATACACCTTTCTTCACAAATAATACTTTATTCACAAAATGTACATTTCGACTGCGAAGCAATTATCATCAGTTGTACTACAATGGAAACATAATTTATATCTTCACGTTACCCAAATACTTAATTAACATAATATTAAGACAATCTGAAATTGACTCGCGTTTGCATCAGTCACAAGACAGGAAATGTTGTTCTATACCATGCTGCACTACATTCTTATACCACACAGAGTATAAGTATACCATATTGTAATATTTGTAGTTTTTTAAAATACCTCGTAGTACAATTAAGTTGAAATAATATGAAAAGTTACCGCTTTCTCGAAGTGGGGAAAATGAAGAACATTTGTATTTTTATAAAGTTGATGATGGAAGTTTTCCAGCTTCCGAAACGTTCCAATACATTGAATATGTGTTTATAAAAATACAAATGTTCTTCATTTTCCCAACCTCGAGAAGGCGGTAACTTTTCATATTATTTCAACCATATTGTAATATTCTTATCCATTATAAAAGTTTAAAAAAAGTTAATTCGATAACAATCGCAATGATTAGTAAAACTGTTCCAACATCTTCATTTTCGAGTGTGTCGCTGTTGAGTGTTACCCAGCGCCGCCTGATTCATAGCAAATTATAATGCAATAGATAAACAAATCACTCGTGTGACGTTAATGTTGTCATTAGCCATTCCCTTTAAATTTTATTAGGGCCACAGTGAATACGGGCCATATATAACTACCCCACAAACCTTTAACCCTTAATTTATACAGATAAATATATCGTTCCGCACACACTGTTAAATTTAACCCATACAGATTACTAACTCTATCAGCGAAACAAATTATAGGTACCTATACCACTTCACTAAAAATAAGTATATTGTCTACTAGGTTTCCATATTTACTTAATTCGTTGAATGAAATTAATTTGCTTTGTAGAAAATACAATTTTAAATTTTAACAGTGATTTCAGAACTGACGTTTAATAAGTAAATAAATATATTTTAGTAGTATTACAGTTTTTTGATTTATTTCATTTTTTAACTAAAACGTTAGTTTTTTCCAATAAATACAAGCTAAAGGCAAAAGTTAATTGAATATTTACAAGTATGCATTGATAATCTTTCTATACAGGGTGTCTTCGGAGTATGAATTTTAGATACCAACACGAGAAAAAATCCCAATAAACAACGCTTCCTGAAAGAGATACCGAGGATTTATTTTAAGCGAAGCATAGTGAAATAGCAAAAAACAGTTCGCTTTTACCCTTGTACCCCATTTTGTTCATTTTTTTGGCACAAATGCGACTTAATTCATTTCATCCATTTCAATCCAACATTTAATTATTACACCTATATTATACTGTATAAATAGTATTGGAAATCCTTATGTATTTAATAAAAATATAATATTTTAATCATTCGTTGATTCGTTATTGTGTTTTTAAATAATAAAGAATTATTTATTGAATGCAATGCCTTTCATTTTGAACATATGCCTTCTAAGATTCTTTTTATAATTAAATATTTATTATCCAATAAAAAAGTAAATAAAACTAACCTACTATTTCCTGTTTATATATATATGACATATCCAAAATGTATATAACTAATGTCAAAAAACTAGTCATTTCAAATTCAAGAAGAAAATATTAGGATATTAATTTATAAAATACATAATAAATAAATCAATTTTCTTTTTGGAATTGAAAATAGTTAACGTGACTATAATAAATAAATTCGAATTAAAATTTCTGAGATTCTGGAGATGTAAATATTAATAATACCATTAAAGGTTGCCAAATAGTTATATTGTTATAATATTTGCCTGCATAGTAGATGTACGTAGGTATGTAAGTACGTGTTTAAATTAATAAAAATTAGAGGTAGTGTATTGGCCACATAAGATTTTTTTTTCAAATCTAGTACAGTAAAATTTTTGAAAGAAGTCCGGTCAAGGCCATCTACGAATTGTATCTATGAATTAAGATTTTGTGCTGTCAAATTTAGTAGTGTCTTTTACTTAGTTTTTATGAGGGTACATAATATCTTGTGTACCTCATAAAAACTATGTAAACGACACTACTAAATTTGACAGCATAAAATCTTAATTCATAGATGCAATTCGTAGATGGCCTTGAGCGGACTTCTTTCAAAATTTTTACTGTAACACTGTAGTCTCAGCAGGAATATGTGTAAGAACAGAAAGTGAACCGTTGGTCCATGACTTGATGGTTAAATTATCGAGGTACTCCATCGCGCCAAAACTATTTAAATCTTGGGTGCACGAGAATTTATTCTTGATTGTTTTATACAGTGCCTTTCTCATAGCAACAACCCGAACCATTGAAGTTAATTTAGCTCTAAGGCCAGGTTATATTTGTTTATTTGTTGATGTAGACGAGACATTTCCCTGTTAGTACAGTCACCGCGCTGGTGTTAAGTACCTGTAGTCATGCCTTCAATGTTGGCAGCCTGTCAAACAGACCGAACATTAAACCTAACTTTACTTCAAGGACAGCACCGGTTATCTATCTAATCACCCACCAACCATTTCCGTCTTCTGTAAGGGTCACCAAATTGTTTGAATTTTTACGAAGAAATAAATAGATGTTTCAAGGTGAAGCGGTAATTTTAACTAGCAAAACATAATTCGACAAGGTAGCTAAGTATTTAATGCTTCCAGTTAAAACAGTTTTGATGTATTTATAGAAGTGGTAACTAATAATGTGTTATTAGCTATAAATTACTTAGATTTGTGTTTCTTCAACTTCATTGTGTAACTAATGGCCGTTTGCACCGCTTCTACTTAAGTATAACTTAACATTAAGTAGAACTTAAATTTTAAAAATGTATTGCTCCGTTTGCTAAGGCACAGAATACATTTATACAGTAGCGACACTCCTTGCCGGCACCATTGTTGTTGCTATTTTACGTTTATAACCTTGAACTTTAAATTTGTTGGCAAATTTACGCGCGAAATTTAAATTGTTTTAAATGGTAAAAGGAAAATTAGAACAAAAAATAATAAAATTTTAATTTTATTAACGAATTAAAAAGAAACCAGATAAAATTATGACATAGTTATATTTTTATTAAACAAATACCTGAATTTTACAAATTCATTACAATGCAGAATTTTCTATATCTTTGATGTGGGAAACAAACGTCAGACTCGATGAATATGTCCCATATATCCTTCTCCATCAAATCTTCTGCTCCACAGGCCTTGGGCCACATTTTACATCTATATTTATTAAATGAATATACATTTTACATGATATGGTAGTCGTTTTACATAACTTACATTTCTGGATCTTTCGGAAATGAAAATAAACTTACATTTCCCTTTCTCCATTTTTTAAATCTATATATACAGTCTTTATATGAACAGACAAGTCCTCCCGATTCTACTTTCTTCATTTTATCCATTTCATTAGAAACTAACACCACTTCTAAAATTCACAAACAGTTCACAAAATGACATATGTCAAAAGTGAGAAGACGTGTTTGGTTTGCTTGAATTAGCCATAACCCTACAATACATGGGCGTAACATGCTGAGACAACATCTCTTCCAGAATACATGAATTATAATGATTTTCCTTATGATAACGAATTTTCCTATATCGTTTATTGAAAAAATAACATTTATATTTTATTAGAAATCAATTTGTGTTTCTCAATATACTTTTATTATTGACCCCTAACGGAAAATGTTCTCGTCGAGATAATGAAAAGAACAAAGAATCGTAAGATACGAAGATATGCCGAAACAATCCGATTTTATCCGATTAGCCCTTTAAATTTGTTGGAACTCTTTCTCTCTCTAATTTTCGTTTCTCTCTCTGACTGTCGCTTCTGCTTAAGGTACACTTACTTTAAGCCTAAGATTTCTCTGGCTTAAGGTGCACTTATCAAATTTGACAATGGTTGTGATTGATTTCTATGATGATGAATTTTAATTTTAATTGAAGTTTTACTAATACTAGTTTATCACAAGCAATATCAGTTTAATTTTTGAAAGGAAAATCCAAATATTAAGCGATCTGTCACTTTTACTATCAGACTCTCCAATGCCTATGGTGGCGGCATAGTTACAATATATAACCCCGCCTACTCACATTTATTTGTAATTGTTTGTAATTTTCATTCCTACTTAAATTTTTCATTAATAAAACAAGCATTAATATTAATAATAATAAACTTTGCAAGTTTTAAGTACTAAACTGTAAAAAAAAAAATCCAATGAAATGTCAAACTAACTGCCTTCCTGCCTGGAATACCTAAATCAAAAACGTTGACTTTTTAACCAAATCCTATTCTTAGCTAATTTACATATGCAACAGAATAAAATTTAAGGTGAACCGTAATTTTAAGTAAAACTTAGCAAAGGACAAGATTACATCGGTGCAAACGGCCATAAGCTAATGAACTGTCTAGAGTGCAAACAGATTTCTGCAATAACGATGTATTTGTGCCACAGACGTTATTCTATGGGCACTCAAAGCTATTGTGGTGTATGCTCTACTGCTACTGGATTGTAAGTCCTTGAACCAGATTTGACAAGTCCAGACTTTGTTATTTGCACCGTGCCATTTACGCCTTCTCAATATGTAATAAGTGGTAAATTTTTGCCGGAAAAAAATTCAGATTGTTACGAAAGCCTATCAATTTATCGAGTGGCACTGACAAAAAAGCGAGTGATATTTGAACCTCACGAGATAAATTAGCAATCGGAAAATTTTGCTAGAAGAAAATTTAACCACGAATAGTATTTGGATGATTTTGACAAGCATATAAAAAATACATTTCTAGGCACTATTAAAACGTCAAAAAGAATCGCTTATCAAAACTCACTGTAAAAATACAGCACCTTAGTTTTCTTGTGGCGGTGTATGTCAAAATAAAACTTGGTAACTGAATTTGGACTGATTTATTAATTTATGAATGAAATGTAAAATAGTCAGTAGTAATATAACGAGAGTGAGAATAAATTGAAAATAATTTGACAGGTTTATCGAAAACTTATTGCCAGGCAATACTCACGAAAGCCCGTAGGACCTGAGTGGCTATTGCCAAATGACAATAAATTTGAGAAAGAAAATGGAGAATTATTTTCTAATTTATCGAATCTCGAATTATATTTAATTAGATTATTTTTTGATCTACAAATTTGTTTCAAACAATGGAAACCCACTGTCTTGATATTGTGTCGCCATCTACTGTCGTTATTAACTAACTTCATTCAGTTACATGGTGTAGTTGGCAAGTCTGTTTCTACAACTAAAACATAACTCTGACAGGGCAAAATGAATACAAATAATCGTCTTCATACCGAGTGATTATTCTATTCTATTCTATTATTAATTATGGTATTTCCAGAAGTGGTTTCTATAATTTTTTGATTTATTTCATGATTAGAAACATCACTAATGCCCGGTTTCACCATTGCCGAATAAATTTACAAATAGTTATCTGACGAATAAATTTTATTCATCGGTTAGTCAAAGTTTTGTTTCACCAAAATCGTTGAATAGATAGTTATTCACGGAATATTATTTTTCTTTCCATTATTTTGCATTGAGTGTACAGCTAACAAGTTCATCTCCCTGGCAAAACTGTCATGTTCGCTGTCAACGAAAATAATTTTTTGATTTGTGTCATTGAAATCAAATGAAAATGAGTGAAAATATAAATAAGAAGAGGGAAAGAAGCAAAAAATTCCTTCATGAAGAAAAAAAAATGTTTAAAAATTGTAGTGGAAGAATATTTGTATATTATAGAAAATAAGAAAACTGAGGATGTGTTGTCAGGAGAAAAAAATAAAGAATGGATTATTTTTGCACAAAAAAATATCCTTCTTAAAAGAACTGGCATATTTCTTTCATTTATTGGCTCCAGATGATGCTGAATCATATTTAGAATTTCTTAAACGCATTGTTTTGATAATCAGAATCGCATGCGAAAATCTACTTCGTCAAACTGATTATAAATTATGATCATGTGATTATAGGGATCATTCCTTTTTCGCCTGAATAACAATTTCTTCACCAGAAGATGTCAACAATGATGAAGATGAGATTCTAATATTGACGGAATTATAAATAACAACTAAAGATAACTTCATTTTTCATATTTATCTATTATCCGTTTTAGTTTGGTACTTTTTGTAAATATTCTTCTGATCGCCACTGAACAATTATATTATAACACGCACAATAAAAATGTCAAATGTCAAACTATTCGTTGAATAAATATTTAACTGGGCAAAAATCTCCAGATAATTTAACTGACGATTTATTCGTCGAATAACTGCTAACTGACATCGGTGGAACAAAAATATGCTATTTTATTCGACGAATAGCTTAACTGATGAATAAACTATTTATTCGTCAATGGTGAAACCGGGCATTAATAGGTGCTTTCATCATTTTATTTATATGTTGATAACTATCTGATAAAACAAAAGCTACAGGGATTATTCCCGGGATAATCGCTAGAGCTTTATCCTCACTATAATAATAGCAGGTTTGGTTAAAACGCTGACACGTGAGAGGTAATAAAACATTTCATTGGTTTTAAGAAATGTCAAAAAATAATCATGAGAATATTTGTGAAACGAAGTATTTGTGATATTTTGTTTACGTAAACTTGTCTTCTTGTTTTAGGTTATTTATTTAACTGTCATTTTTGATTCCTTAATTACTAAGATAAATTTTAGAATTTAATTTCAATATTTTCCATATGCAATTATATATTAATAAATGCATACACATATATACCCTAGTATATGCCGTCTACTGAAATCTGTCGAAGTCCAGAAATGCAACTTGTAATATTTGTGTTGATTTATTCGAGTTTCTTGAAATGCTGTGTCCCCGCTTGAATGTAACAAGATATAAATGTAATAATAGATGAGTGTGGTATATTTAGACTTATGCTGTAACAGTTGCTAGATAACTTGGCCATTGTAAACCAGAAGCGAAGAGCCTCCTACCAAAATTATACACACCAGTTGGCTGCCTGCCCTCGAAACTTCCACTGTACGAGTGCGTACATCACAGCTAACTGGCGGCCAACATTCGCACCTTTCCCATCGCTTCAATGTATGAACACTATAGGAACACCCTATCTTCTACATGGGACAACCCCAGGTAGAAAACTAGCTGCAAACAATTAATCATCTGCAAAATTCTCTACATATTCACATGTAACTGGTCCATGTGATTTGATTCAACGCTGATTTCAGTGATAAGTGATCCAGTTCTATCTAACCCTTCGACTTTCGAGACTAGTTCTCTACTGCCCGGTTTCACCATTGCTGAATAAATTTACAAATAGTTATCTGACGAATAAATTTTATTCATCGGTTAGTCAAAGTTTCGTTTCACCAACCAAAATCGTTGAATAGATAGTTATTCACGGAATATTATTTTTCTTTCCATTATTTTGCATTGAGTATACAGCTAACAAGTTCATCTCCCTGACAAAACTGTCATGTTCGCTGTCAACGAAAATAATTTTCTGATTTGTGTCATTGAAATCAAATGAAAATGAGTGAAAATATAAATAAGAAGAGGGAAAGAAGCAAAAAATTCCTTCATGAAGAAAAAAAAATGTTTAAAAATTGCAGTGGAAGAATATTTGTATATTATAGAAAATAAGAAAACTGACGATGTGTTGTCACAAGAAAAAATTAAAGAATGGAATATTTTTGCACAAAAAAAAATATCCTTCATAAAAGAATTGGCATAATTCTTTCATTTATTGGCTCCAGATGATGCTGAATCATATTTAGAATTTCTTAAACGCATTGTTTTGATAATCAGAATCGCATGCGAAAATCTACTTCGTCAAATTGATTATAAATAATTATGATCATGTGATTTTAGGGATCATTCCTTTTTCGCCTGAATAACAATTTCTTTATCAGAAGATGTCAACAATGATGAAGATGAGATTCTAATACTGACGGAAATATAAATAACAATAACAGATAACTTTATTTTTCATATTTATCTATTATCCGTTTTAGATTGGTACTTTTTGTAAATATTCTTCTGATCGCCACTGCACAATTATATTATAACACGCACAATAAAAATGTCAAATGTCAAACTATTCGTTGAATAAATATTTAACTTGGCAAAAATTTCCAGATAATTTAACTGACGATTTAATCGTCGAATAACTGCTAACTGACGTTGGTGGAACAAAAATATGTTATTTTATTCGACGAATAGCTTAACTGAGGAATAAACTATTTATTCGTCAATGGTGAAACCGGGCATACATAGTGTACGAGGTGTGGCAATAAAATAACGAGATTTATTTTTTAGGCTTCCCTATAAATTTGGCAACATTGCAGGGTATGTCATATTAATTTATCTTCTTCCGTCCAACCACGGTTAAAATTCCTAGATAATTAGGCAAAACATTGAGCAGCAGTCTTTGATTTAAGTGGATCGCTTTCTTGTACTTCGTCGGAATCATGTTAGCGTCATTATGAGTTTCTGCGTGAAACTTAAATAAGCCTCTGCAGAAGCATGTGAATGCTTGAAAAAAGTATATGGTGATGAGTGTCTACCTAGTATTCAAGTTTTCGAGCAGTTTAGAAGGTTTAAAGAGGGAAGAAAAGAGATCGGAAACGATTAACGTCTCGGTTTTGTACTGACAAAGTTTCGAAATCCAAGTAACTGTCCACGTGGATTAAGTGCCTGAGGAGCAGTTCGTTATCATGTATACTACAAGACGGTTTTGATAACACTTCATGCACGGGTGAGAAGAAAAAGGGTTGAAATCTGAAAAAACGACTCATTGATTCTCCGTACTGTCTGACATTTCTAATGAAATACTTAATCACCGATTTGGTACATCAACCGTACTGACCTGAGCTGGGCGATCGTATGACGTAAAAATGACGTCACTCTAACATTTCGGTAGTGCTTGCCGTATTGCCTGGCGATTACGTGACGTCATTTTTACGCCATGCGAACGCCAGGCGATACGATAGAGTCCCAGCACTAACCTAGAGCCATGTAACTTTTTTTTATTCCCGAAATTTCAATCTGAGTTAAAAAAGAACCAAATTTGAGTCCAAGAAGAAGTCACAAAAAAACCCGTTGTTTTATTGCCATACCTCGTATGCTTTATTCAAACTCCTGAATTGTACACGTAACAATTTCTCAGAAAGAGAACCTACAATTCTTATGTCCATTATTTAGTACATAAACTATCATATTCATATGAGTAAATAAACAAAACAGACAATAATTGTTGCAATGAAATGCGTAGCAAACGATAATATTTACATTTAATCACAACGTTCGCGTTTTCTTGCAATACCAGTGTTGTTATTAAAAAGAATGAGAGCAAATCTAATAAAACCGCAATATGTGTCTACGTAGACAACCGACCACTGCATCCCTTGCAGCAGCTAATGAAATACCACGGGCCTTCAGATTCAACTCAATTTCAGGAAAAAATTACAGACTAGCTGATGACTTTGTCAGCAGCAGAACACTTATTGCGTTGTGCAAGGAACGCCAATGCCAGTACAGGTCTGATTGACCTCAAATGCAATCAGGAAAGAAGAAATATATGACATGAAAGACGAAGTAGGTAACATTATAGAAAATTACTGCTGTAACATGTGTCATATAAGATTTCGGAAAAAAAATTGAACAGACGATACTGTGATTCAAAGAAAGTATATTAAATGTACTTATTTATTACTATAACAATTAATATAGTTTAAGCCTTAACGCTCATAGAGCTAATGGCATTTTTTTTTTCTATACGTGCATAAACGTAAAGTTTGTAAGGTCCAAGTTTTGAATATAGAACATAATCATAATTAAGAGATGGAGATATACATATAGTTCTCCTTCTTTTTTGTTCGAAATTATAACCTATTAAATATTTCGTTATACTTGCGTGAACTGATTATTTGAAATGGATAATAAAAATCAGATAGAATATGCAGCCATAATTCAAAAAATAAAATCAGTTGCTTTAATAGTTTCAACATTTATTGCGGATTCTGCAAAACAAAAGTAAAATTCGTTGTTAACACCGGTGGTGGGTTCATTCAAAATAGAAAACGACAGTTGCACGGCGACTGGGATAATTTGCTTCGTATAAATAAGAATGAATGAGAAAATCTTATTTTTCAATTCTTCAATAACAATAATTTATTAAACTTCTATTAAAAATAGAATTAAAAAGAATAGTTCACTCCGTCCCATTATTACACGTGTCACTAAATACATAAAGAATTTACAATCGAAATACTAGGAATTTTTTGACATTACAATAGTCACATACACAATGGGCTACTTGCGTACCTTTTTTTTATTTCACATTTTTGAAGAGAAACTAAAAACTTGCTACCCATATTTTTTTTTTGACCAAATTTTTATTAATTAGCCAGAAAAAAAAAATAATTAAATTTGATTATTTGAATTCCCGCCATATATGACGTAGAATTACGCCGCATCAATGAATAGTCGTAAAGTCACAGCGTGGTGCCGTCCCATAGTAATGGTATGTTTGTGCGGGTAATGTAGATCACCTGTTTGACGTTTCAATAATAGTTTGAAGGTTAGTATTTTAGTTTATCTTTTTGGTATCGATATTTTAAATTACAAGTAACTACCTATGTGTTTATTTATTAAGTAATTAATGCATTTGAGAGCCATGTCATCTATTGATAACATTCTTAAACATGCTTCCCCTCCCCCAGTCCAATATAAAGACGTCACAGAAAATTTTCTTTCTTAATTTAGTAAAAAAACAAATAATTATTTTAAAATAAAATTTATATTTTTATATATGTTTTCAATATAACATTACGTATATAGTGACAGAAATCGGATTTTCAATACCACGCAAGTAGCCCATTGCAATTTGCACGAGCGCATCAAGTGGCAAAGCATAGAACTAAAGGTTGCTATGGTTACCACTTCCAAACAAAGACCCGTCATTAACCATTGACAGTAAACTCCAGCCATCGTTTTAGTTGAATAATCGATTGATCTTCAATTTTTCAAATAAAAAAGTTGCCCCAGGCATATCTTCTGGTTTCAAACTCATTTTTATTAAACACAACGAACAAATCACAATAAAGAATTAGGTTAGTACTGAATGACAGGTGCAAACATAATGACAGATAGTATCAGTTAGCGGGACGTAAGACAACGAAGGGAGGTTTGTTTGGAACATGAACTGCTATCTCTCTCTTGCATGTGAGGTAAATTCTGTGTCTATTGATGTCAGTTAGATGTCGCTACTGTCGATTTACGAAATGAACCATTCTCAGGGAATGGTCTAAAAAATTACTACTAAGCGCTATGAATTACGCTTGCATTTGTGTATAACTTTCTATCCATTATGCATTAGTGAAGTAAATAATTGGGAAAAAGACTTAAGTTTAGTCTCCTTCTCCTTAATTATTTTCATTCTTAGGCTGTTACCGATTGCTGTATACCCTTTTCAAAATGTAGACAAAATAAGATTTAAATTTGCCAAAGACTCATGGGGCAAATCGTATACAAGAAAATGGGAGACTAGGTATATTACTGAGTAAGAATATTAAAAAAAGCTTAATCTATAATTGTTTTTTTTTTTTACAATGTATAATAAATTAATATGACACACCCTGCAATGGTGCCGAATTTACAAGGAAATAGAAAAAAAAAATCCCGTTATTTTATTCATCTCGTATATTATGAGTTTTGGTTGGTAAACAAAAAAAAATTGGAACCCCAAAGGGTTATATGATTAACAATGTGAGTAATCTATACCTAAATAGCAATATTGAAATGATCAAGTCTATTTGTGTGTATGAGTAGACGATAATTCGTTTTTCGTGTCATTTTTTAAAGGTTTCCGAAATAAATATTTCATTCTGACAATCAAATATGAATATTCACTTGCGGTGGTTTCTTTCGTTTCCTGTTCATAATTTAAATACTATTGTTAGTATTCACGTTTTGGTTTCAACCCCACGTCATTTCGACTCATTTTTCATTCGGTTAGTGGTAAGACTTTACATTCGCTAATTTATCATAAATCAACACTAATTATACGGTGGTTTCGCGAGAGAGTATTTCATTTGATAGACTTGTAGATTCGGAAAGGAGCTGACAACATACAACGAGGTTCACTACGGCTATGGGTACGAGTCAATTTTAGGAATTCTACTTTCCTTTTCTATTCTTAGAATATACCTTGCGGTTAGTAAACCATTAGACGTTCGGTATTGGATTTTCCAAAATGAGTTTACCTGAGTTTAAGCGGGATTATGAAGGTTTTGTTATAACTGAGGATTTATGTTGCAGATGTTTTGTTATTGCTGTCCCCATAAATTTTAATCTATGATTCTATTGTTAAATATAAGGGTATTTTGGATTAGTTTGAAGAAAACGACCAAATATCAGGTATTCTAATAAAACATTTCAAAATTTCTATGGTAGCATTTGAAGATTCCAAGAAATATTTTGGTTAATTTCTGCTTTTCCTAACTGCATATATTCAGGTATATATAATATACTCATACAACTTTCACGACAAAGAAGATAGAAAACCTTTCAAATTTAATTATTTACTTCTTAGATGGCTAAAATTGTTATCCCAAGTTAAACGCCTATATGTTACGGATTCTCGTGTTCACCTACAAAAGTAGATTTATTTTGTTACCAAGTAATATCAATATCATATTATATTTATATGGTTACTTGGAAAAAGTACGAGTAGATGTCACTTTTCAGGGATTTTCTGTTTTTACATAAATGTTTCAAACTTTAAATAGTTATTTTTTATTCTATATAGATTGCGACAAGTCACTTTTGCATTCGAGTTATCAAACAACGTTTTTGCGAAAACTATGTTCCACAATTAAAGAAAAATTTTAGGTTTCAAATTAATTAATACCTTAGTGTGACAGCAATGTATCTATTGTCTTGTATATAAAAGGAATTATTATAAATAAATGCTCAATAACCCCTCTATTGAGTTTCCATGTCTACGCCTTTTAAAAAAAATACCAATTGGATATCAATATTTATCAGATATAAGTAATTTAAAGGTGAATATATTAAAATATGAATAGAAAAAACATGGAAACCCCTATTGGGAATTGGAACATTAAATATATATTTTGTAAAATAAAATTATTTCTTCTAACGCAGTGGTTCTCCACCCGTGTTTCCCCGAACACTGGTGTTCTGAAAGCACTTCGAAAGTGTTCCGCGAAAATTTTAGCAATTTTAATTTATCTCTGCTTTATGAAATAAAATTAATATGCTTACGGCAGGTTTCGTAATAAATATAAAGTCACTTTACTTTTAAAGTTTGATCTAAGAGTGAAAAAAGCGTTCCATAATTTCACTTTAAGTTAAAGTTCTCAGTTTAAAGTCCTTTACCATAAAATCATCTGACAGTTCCTTTAACTTAAAATGAAATTATGTAACGCTTTTTTCACTTTTAGATCAAACTTTAAAAGTGAAGTGACTTTATATTTATTATGAAACCGGCCTTAATAGTCTAACCAATAAAAATAAAGTGACAAATTTCATTAAATTGACACCCTTTATCTATAAAAAAAAAATGCAGGCTGTAAAAAAACCAAAGTGTAACATCTTTTGAAGTTTCAAATTAATTAATATGTCAATGTGACAGCAATATATCTAATGTCATGTATATAAGAGGAATTATTATGAATAAATGCTCAATAACCCCTACTGAGTTTCCAAGTCTAGGCTTTTAACAAAATAACAATTGAATATCAATATTTAATCATTTGAAGGTGAATATAATATATTAAAAATGAAAAAAAAAACATGGAAACCCCTATTGGGAATTGGAACATTAAATATAAATTTTGTAAAACAATAAAATTATTCTCTCTAATGCAATGGTTCTCAACCGGTGTTTCCTGAACAGTGGTATTCCGAAAGCACTTCGAAAGTGTTCTACGAAAATTTTTGGCAATTTTAATTTAACTCTGCTTTATGAAATAAAAATTAATATGCTTGGGGTCAAATCAATAAAAATAAAATGACAAATTTTATTAAATTATCACCCTTTATTCCATCAAAAAATTGCAACATCTTTAGTTGCTCCAGAAATATTTGCATCAAAATTCATAATATACAAATACCAACGTTGGGGAAACAAACTAAAAATGTTTGATTGTACGCAAAAATTACATAAGTATTCCAATTTTTAAACTTATTGAGACAAGTTGACCAATATTTATATGACATAGTTCTAAAAGATTCAAGTAAAAAAGTTAGGCTATGTTGATTTACATAATATTTATTTCTCAATTTTGTTTTTCTTTTTTGTCTACTGAGATATTTATTTATTTTTAATTGAAAACAATAAATAAAATATTCTATTTTATTTATCTAACATAAGTGTCCACTGTTCTTAAATAAATGTATAATTACTACCTTTACTTAAAACGATTTTGTGTTTCATTTACCTGGCATTTTAAAGAATCATATTCCACTCCTCAGAAACTTGTAGCAGGTAATCCATCCAAAAGCAAACAGTCTAATTCACATATTCACTATTCACAAATCACAAAATAATCAAACTTCCACGTGAGGAACTGAATTTTCACACCGAGTTGACAATTAACTAACCTAAAATTATTTGCTACGGAACCCCCGACAGCACATGTTCAGCATTTCAAAGAACTACTCCTAGTTAGAGTAAAGAAACTCAAAGTTAGCGTCGTTATCAGCGAGCAATCAACGTACGTAGTTTTCGTTATCTCGTACACAAATCTCTAAAGAAAGTTCGCACAGAGTGAGGTTAATCCCAATACCTAACACCTGGCGTCTACGGCCCGACTTGCCGAGCTATGAAGAGAGAATCGTCATCGTCGCGGAAGTTGAGTCGATTCAGAGGTGGGAAGAGATGCTTGCCAACCGATCTAGTGCCAAAGAATTCAGTTTTATTTATATTTATAGACGTTCTTATTAATATTTCTGTCGTTTATTGCAGATAAACGACGGAATCGTTATTGTTAACGTATCTGATTGAATGGGTAACAAATGTTTGTAAACTGATTAAAATTAAGATAATAACAATACGTGGGTATGAGTTCAATGTTTGTTTTGTGTAGGATTGACCTATTTTAAACGATGTAAATTTAAAATTAAAAGTATCGGACTTCAAACGAAAGGATATAAATATATTTAACATATGCAAAAAAAGTTTTGGGAAATGAAGTGAATTTTTAACGTTTTTGGGGGATCAAAATATTGGACAGACGACTATTTCTCGATCTATTTGAGAATGTGAAGAAGATTTAGTATGTATTAATTTACCAAATCGAATTATCAAGTTCTCAAGATAATGTTAGAAAAAAATATATCATACCCCAGATAATACTGATTTTTCTCTTCCATTTATGTAAAAGAAAAATGGCAAAATGGAAAATCTCTTTCTATGAAATTATCAAACGTTTTAGAGTTTTGGTTCTGGTGTATGCAGGTTGGTATGGTAGTATGAGTTGGCGGATCGCGGATTCGCGAGTCGCGCATTGTCTGGAAAGTTTGGACTTTGGAGATATGACAATGGAGGAAACGATAGCAATGCGGGTACGCCTGCAGCGGAAATAGACCGCGGGCTGTTTAGCATCCACCTCCAGGAAATGGACACTGGACTGGAGATGGAGACGCAAAACCAGAGGTTCCAACACACAAACGAGATAAGGATTTTTACAATTTATGTGCAAACCACGATGAAAAATAATAATAATAATAATACGAATCAATGCTGTTTAACTGAAATTTCCAGTAATTGTTAATACCTAATTTTTCATATTGTTTAACAAGTCAAACCAAACTACGAGACAAAGTACGAGTATAACGTATGTGACAAAAATTTTGAGAAAAAGTTACACCTCTTATCAAAACAAAGATTTGCAAATTTTTAGGCTTCTTTACTTACCGACTAAAATTGAACAAATTTTTATACATTGTAGCCGAATATAATTTTTAATTATGTTGCTGATTATTGCTTTAGCGAAGAAGGGAAGAACTGATCAACTAGGTATTTGGTGAAACAGCAATTTTTGCACTAGTTTATACGAATAAATGAACAAATGTCAATTGTGATCTATTAAATCTGATATTAACAAGCTGGTTGTTTGAGATAATGAGATAACATCAAGGTTTCGACTAATATTTTTTTATGAGTGAACTACTCGTACTCCACATTTTATTCCTACAGTAGTCCTGTTTTATTAAATAAGTTTCATGTTTTAATAAGTAAAGTATTGCAGGTAAAACCTTCGTTTTTTCAATAATTTCACTCTTCAATTTTCCTGGTGTGGTCAACACAATACTTCCCGCTATTTAACTTTTATTAATTTAAATACAAGTACCTACCTACATATTTACTAATCCCGCAAACTATATTAAATTCCTTTGCATATATCTCTTGCTTTGTATGATCCATTTCGTTAATGTGTAGTTGTAAACTAATATTTGACACTTTGATAACACGTGCCTATTGACAGCTGTTTGATTTATAGTGCTGCAAACAGAGCAAACTGAAATCGGATCATCTACACATCTAATATTTATGTATAATGGAAAATATATTATTTTTACAAACCTTAATCAATAAAATCTCCTTAACACGGTTTCATTAATAACTTTAATGTAATTGCTTCCTGACAGTGACATTTGTTTAAATATGTCAAAATTGTTATTAAAATATTGTTTTTATTTGACGCATGGGCAAGATGATGTACAAAAATAAATAAATTTTATATTTAAAGTTATTTACTAAATACTATTGTCGTACAATTAAAAATTGTACCATTATATTCAATTTTTATTAGTAAAAAATCTGATGTGGCCAACACAAAACCTCCCGCTATTTAATTTTTATTAATTTAAATACATACCTACCTACGTATTTACTAACGCTGGAAACTGTTCCATTGCAGAAAACTATTGCTTTATTTACTATTTTCGTTTTAAAATGTCACTATTATTAATTTGAAGTGATAAGTTTTCTGACAGTGACATTTACTGTCAGTTACATTCATTTGAAAAATGAACTATGTAACAACGGAATAGTTTTTATCTTAGGCTTCGCGACTAATAAAAAAAATTATTTTTAAATATATCGGTAAAATATATAGAAAAAATATTAATGTATTCCTGTAGTAAATTCAATAATCTTTAATTTTCATAAGACATAAAATTCGAAAAAATGGCATTTAATGGTATTTTTTGAAGAAAAACCATTATGAGCTTCAAGTAAAGTACCATTTCCGTTTATCCGATTTACACCCAAATCTAATGGCTTCTATTCCTATTAGAATAGGTTAAAAATACAAGGTTTCAGAATTTTCTGAATGATAGTATTTGAGTTAGAGTGCAAACAAAATTCGTACACATACACACACACACACACACACACACACACACACACACACACACACACATACATACACACATACAGACATCATCGTGAAAATGTTAAAAATGGATTTTAGGGACCTTAAAACGTGGTCATTTACTAAAATCTCGATATGAGATTTTTAGCACGATCCCTTACCAAGGGTAGCGGGAGGTAAAAATGCTGAAAAATTATATTCAATGAATTTTTTACAAGAAAAACTGTTAAAAGCTAGTATATATAATACTTCTAGTTATCCTATATACACTAAAAACTAATGAGCTCTTCCCACATTAATATATAATGGGTATACAAAATTTCAAAATTTTCTGATCAAAAATCGGTTTCTCGGGACATCAAAACGTCCTTATTTACTAAAATCTCTATATGCAATTTTTAGCACGATCCCTATACCCCCCGTACCAAGAGTAGCGGGAGGTAAAAAAGTTCAATTTCTACACTTTTCTAGTATTTTTAATGGTTTAATATTACTAACACCTCAAATGTAAATACAAACGGGTCCGCGGTATGAAAATGTTAAGAAACGCTGATCTAATTAATTTTCACGCGTTCACCTATTCATATATTAATCGTGCATCTTTAGTTTGACCCTTCTGATCTTATATTTCGTAAAAGAATACACTTACAATGTTGAAATACATTTTAAACATAGTATATAAATATAAACACATATAAAGTCTTTTATATATCTAGAACGTGGTGGTAAAATGGTAATAAACAACCCCATTCATTTTCCGCCATTTAGATGCACAGTCACACTTTAACTCCATCTGGTAGAAAATCTGCAGCATTAGAATACAAGCATTGCGATTGAATTTCATTTCATACACATACCTGTCTTCCTCGCGTTACATTTAACGGTTATGTTTGTGAAACCACGGGAAACGCTCGATCGGTTGTCATCGCAGTTATCGCACGTATCTATTTCCAACAAGAATCCCAACCTAATTCCGCAAAAACTGCCTCCTATAACTACCATCAACCCGGCAAGAGAAAAGAGAAGACATCGATTCAAAATGAGGATCAATTTAATAATAATGGATTTACGGAGAGGAATTTTGTTTTCGCCTTTTCAAGGTGTATTTTAAATAAAAACACTGTTTTTATTACAGTTGTGGACGTTTCGAGGGACCCAAGGCCCTCATCATCACCAATTTTAAAATATTTAATTAAGTTATGTTTTCGCTAGTGTTAATATATTGTTTACATATTGACCCAAGAGTTATAATTGGAATATGCTTGCGTATAAAACTCTTGGGTCAATATGTAAACAATATATTAACACTAGAGAAAACATAACTTAATTATTTTAAAATTGCTGATGATGAGGGCCTTGGGTCCCTCGAAACGTCCACAACTGTAATAAAAACAGTGTTTTTATTTAAAATACACCTTGAGAAGGCGAAAACAAAATTCCTCTCCATACATTCATCATCCAAGGTACCAACCAAAAGAAAAATAATGGATTTACTTATCCAAAGCCGCAACAGTACGAATATATCTGCGTACAAAACAGACTGGCACATTCGGCTATAGGTAATATGCCGTGATGATATATTTTTTTTTTCTTTACCTTCCGTCACCTTTAGGTAAGGAAGGTATTGCCTTTGGTCAAAAAATTTGGTGGTGAGATTTAATGAATAAGCACGTTTTAAGGTCCCTAGAATACGATTTAACTAGTTTTACGATGACGTCTGTATATATGTGTGTGCGTATGTGTGTGTGTGTGTGTGTGTATGTGTAAGAGAGAGAGGGATACAAAAATTTCTTCTCCAATACCACAATTTTAAAAATTATAATTCTTTCGTATTCCTCTTCTTCACATCCATATGAAGAGCTGATTAGACTTTGGTTAAAATTGGTCAACCGGAAGTTCCCTTATTTGAAGTTCTTAACAGTTTTTCTTGAAAAAACGCAGTTAAATATAATTTTTTGACATTTTATGTGATTGTATTATCAAAAATGAAAAAATATCTTATTCCCTATACGGTTTGATAATACATTGATTTTCCTCCATATTCAAGAGATATAGAGTTAAAGAATTATAGATTAACTTTCAAAAATCAGCCAGCTTTGCTATAATCATGGAAATAGTTGATATATTCAAATAATTTTAATTGACGGATGTCAATGTCAAGTGCAATTTACATAGTATATGTTCGTGTTATAATTTTCTTGGATTTATAGAATCTTTTATAAGGAACTTTCGGTATGGAATTTGTAGAAAATAGTACATGTCCGTGTTACAATTTTACTGGATATATAGAATTTTGTCCAAGGAACTTTTGGTATGGGATTTATACAAAATACATCGAATTGACGGAAGGTAATGTTCTGGCCACATCAGATTTTTTATTTATTTTTTTAATGTTAAAATGTCCAATATTTCTAACATTAGTACATCAAGCTGTATATTCTAAATTTTACACCAAAATTTAAAATTCTAGGAATTAAAAGCTTGTAACAAATTCGACTATCTTTGATAATTCAATTATTTAAGAAATTAGTAGTCTTTGGGATTCATACCTGACAACAAAGATTTTTGGTATAAACAAAATTTAATTTTCTCAAATTTTAAATATTAACAATTACTCATAATCTCTGTTAAACAGTATTTATTCTTTTACGAAATCGACGTTCCGGTGCAACTTGAACCTTCCTCAGGGTAAGTAACATCTTACAAATTATTATATCTCACGAATACAAAATATATTCGTTCGAATTATTCAGTTTTATAACATCGTAAAACGAATGTATTTTGTGTACATGAGATATAATAGTTTGCAAGATCTTACCTATACTACCCTGAACCTGAAGAAGGAAAGAAGGTTTAAGTGTGCACCGAAACTTCGGTTTAGTAAGAGTATAAATGCTGATTGACTGGGATTTCAAATAATAGTTAACGCCTAATCCTTACCATGGCCGAGAAATTTTTCCCGCATATCTCAAATTTTATTTCGACAATTCTAGATCTATATCTCTTTTATTTAAAATGGACTAGCAAGAATACGTCTACGAATCCTCAAAAGAAACCCAAGAAATTGTTGATGCAGATTCTGCAGCTGTTCTAAACATATTACTAACGATATCTAGAAAGTCGTACGATGATGCAGCCAGACTGTAACCTACATATATTAGACAAATGAAACTGACAAAATAATAAACACTCTAGGATTTATTTTTGACATATTTTCTCCCTAGAGGCAACATGTTTCACTTCTATCATGATTTTGAACTCAGACATATCGATTTCTATACCGATGGTGAAAAAAAAGTGTTATAAAAATATACGACTAACCATTTGCGCTGTAGTTAGGTTCCTTCAATAAAATGTCTATCTGTTTCATCTGCTTATGTACCAACCCCACAAACTGATTTGTTAAACAAAATACACTACTTATTTCACTACAATAATTGTTATTAACTATATATTTTCACAAAAAATCACTAACAACAAATAAACACTACAGGTGGAAGCCATCTTGTCTCAACTGTCACATTTGGTTATTAGGTGGCTATGCGGAAACAAAGTGTGATCGGTGCACAACACGGAACAAAATCTCGGCGCATATTTCAAAACATAGAAAATAGACATTTCTTATTAAAAATAAGTAATTAGAAACAAATTTCAATTTATGTGACGTCTAGATAACTATATTAAAATTAATAAGTCGGTTTTACATTTTTAAAAAGTAGTTATTTTAAATAAAATTCATGCGAAGAAAAACTTTGCCTATACCAGTAAATACAATAAAATTTAATATAAACCTTTTTCTCATTTTCTAGTTGTTATGCTATATATGTATTATATTGCACTTCGCTTTCGAACCGCCGTTTTATAACAAAATATTACAGAACTTTACCCAAATATTGTTTTTTTTTTTTTGTATTTAACATGTCTTCTGCACACATATAATTCTAATTATATCTATTTTATATCATTTTCCTATAATTTCAAATATTTAATTAATAAAACAATAAGAAAAGTTAAATATACTTCCCAGAAAAAGCTATCAGAATGTCACTAAAACTGTTGATATTTGACAATGACATTTGTCAACTGGTTTCCTTAGTGCCTTGGCATCTGCGATTAGTTTACTCTATAAATTATAGTGTCTTTATCTCTAAATCTATACAAGATATAATAAAAATTTTAAGTGTATTAGATGGAGAATTTTATGTTCTTCAATATTTAATAAAAAAATCCCCCAAAAAGTTATATTTAGAAGAATTTTTCTAAAAAACTACTACTTCCGGTTGTTCAATTGTTACCAAAACCTTTTCAGCTCTTCCCAGGAATATCAGATTGAGGAAACTGCAGTTAAATATTTTTTAAGTCTTATAGTTTTTGTGTCTACAACATCCAGACATACATACACACATACACACATCCACACACACACACACACACACACACACACACACACAGATATCATTTTAAAAATGTTATAATCGGATTCTAGGAACCTTAAATCGTGCTTATTCAATAAAATCTGGATATGCGAATTTTAGTATGAATCTAATACCTCTCTTAGCGAGAGGTAAAAATTGGTCACAACTACTAATTATTATTTTTTTTTTTTTTTTTTTTTTGAAAAATAAAACACATCTACAGTGACCTCTCAATCTCTCAAGGTAAACAGAAAGTACATTTAATCGAAGTCGTAACTCTAATAGTGTTTGAGATAGCCAGCAGAGATAAATCCCATAAAAACTAATTTTCCTTGCTTTATTATTTCGAAAACTATTGTTTTGATTAAGCTTTTTTGCTCAGTGTGGTTCAAATTTGTGACACAAGTTTAGAAACACCCTGTAATATAAATGATAGTTTGTCACAAGTTATATGAACTTTTGACGCCACATTCTGTTTCACAAAATATTCACAATTACATACAAATTTCAATAATTACTTAATTGCAAAATATCTAATGGATATTTTGTGATATTTTCAAATTTGAGGCTATTTATTTTTTTTAAAAACTTCGTATTGATATGACATAAAAAATTCTTGCAATGTCCCTTTAAAAATACACAAAACTTTATAAATTTTAGAGGATTAACTTAGAAATTAGCAATGAAAATTATTATCTTCAATTGTACTTTTCATTTGTTTCATTGCTATTATTTTTAACCTATATTATATGAATTCCTTGTACCCAAGCCAAATAATTTTTTTACTGTTGAAAAATTATTTTAAAAATATTGTTAATTAATAAATAAAGATATCTTAGTGGAAATCATGCAAAGATGTGCAAGACCCCTGATCAAAGGCAGTGATAAATTCCCCTTCGATATGATTAATTCGGAGCATCTTTCCATTTATAAAAAGGGTTGGGTTCAACGACACATCCCGAGGGCGCGGCGCCAGCTGCCGCTGCATGCAGTCACGTGATTCCACCGCCCTTAACCCTCAGGTGGCCGAGGAGGGTTGGGCGGGGGGTGAAGCAGAAGCTGCATTGTTGACATCAGATTCTCCATGTCGATTCGGGTTATTAAATCTCTAATTAAAATCAACTTCTCCACTCTGAACTGACATTGAGATCGAAGAATTTAATAAGGATAGTCACATTATTCTAAGAGGAACATGGGTAGTAGTTACTGCTATTGGATAATATCGGTGAAATGCAAAAATAACCAAAGTAACTTTCAGTGTTAATACGCGGGACATCCAAAAGGCGATCCTATAGCGACGAGTCAATTGCTGCGCAGAAAAATATGCAGATGATTCAACTACAATCCAGAAGACACAGTATTGATACGTCCCATACTATAATATCTGAGATAGAAAAAAGTAACGAATTGAACGTAACGCGTATAAGAATTCTAAAAAATAATGTTAATCGCACGAAACTCCTCAGCCCTCTATTTCTAGGAATTTTAGTATAAATTTTTAGTATGTTATTAATATAAAATCAATGAACAATATGTTCCAAACGAAATTTTGAAATTTTGCAAAGGATTAACGATCCCGTGGCCGCGAGCCTGAGTGTCTGGTCGCGAACCTGGGGGAACCGGGTTCGATCCCGACAGAAGCCAAATATTTCCAATTTTAAAAGGTACGAAAGTGACCCCTGTGATGCACTCTCCACGCCAGCTATAAGTACCCACGAGGTGACGCCTGGTAAGCGCCCACGCGGTAAAATATATCGTCATCATTACCGATGTCTACATGTGTTGTAGATACTGGCACACCCAGAAATAGGTAATATGCCGTGATGATAAATTTATTTATATTAACGATATCAGCTATCAAAAATAGCTGTTTTTCAAGTAGTTATAACTTGGCCCCTAAAAAAAAATTCAAAAAGTGTAGGGTTAATTTGTAGATCATACTTTCTTTTGTGATAATATGTATAGTTTGTAATGAATGTTTTACATCAATTTGAGGACAGCTGTAGAATCGTCGTTATGTAACAAAAAATTTGAGAAAAAATTTACGCTCCAATTTTTATTACTAAATAAAGTCTAATCTAATTGTCACCGGACATAATAAATACACAATAGTTGTTTTGTAACATACCATGTTAAAATTGCCAGAAAAAGTATTGAAAGATGTTATACAAACTTGAAATACGCAAATCTATCTATAAGTTAGTTATACGCGAATATAAATAAGGTACAGTATGTAGGTACCTATTAATTTACCAAAAAGTGGGCGACCCGAACTTTTCCTACCAAATCGAATCAGCTGACTCATTCACAGTGCTCAAGACAGTTAGAACGTCATCGCTTAAATTAACTCGACAATTTAGTATTTTAAAAATTATTGTTAGTAGAACTTTGGTCAGAAATAATTTAAAATCTCGAGAAAGAAATAATGGAACCGGTCAGATAGCGCCCCAGCTTGAGCGAATCTCTAGATGCTGCAGAACATTAAAGAGCCGCCAACATTTTATAGAAAACAGAGGCCCGGTTTACCCCGATATCTTGCTACGCTGCCCAAATACTAAATTATGACTATATTACTACTATTTAGTACGCACCAGCATAGTTTAGTATTTCGAAGCTAGTACCTAACCAAAGTAGTTAACCTGACTATAAGACAGTTTTCCCTTGTAAACGTATGAAAACGAAGTTACGCATGCAAGTTCTCCGTGTTTTCTATGCTAAATTGTTGAAGAGATAGGTTATGTGAATTGCCTGTTGATAAAAAAGTAGTTAGTAAGATATTTTACATAAAAGTAATTTGTATGATGATTTTTGTAATTATTTCATATTTTTAAATAAGTTGTATTCATTTAACTGTTCAAGTTTTAATAATGATGATATGTCTTACCAAATAATAATCAAATAAAACTTGACATTGGAGAAAAAATTACGCTGAAAAACATAAAATAACTAAAAGTTTGGTAAAATTAAGATTTGGTTAGGTTATATTATAGTGTCACGGTGTAATCCAGACCAAACAGAGTATAATCCCCCAAATGTTTCTCCGGTGCGACTTATTGAAGACTTTTTGAGCATTTATTAGCAGAAAAATATATAATAATGACTGGGGATACCAAAACGAACAACAGAGACAAGAATATTTCTGACGACCCGGGAAGATAGTGTTGTAAAATCAAATTTTTTATCTCTTTAGTTTATAGGAACAACCCCTTGACAACATTTCAATAAAAAATATTTCTTTTTCATGGAAAGGGTCAAATTTTTTCTCAATACTTTTGTTACGTGCGTTAAAATAACTCCCTATTGCGTTATGAATTAGTGAATTAGACATCGCGCGATGTTGGTTTGCGAGAGGCCATGTAATGATAAATATTGTAAAGCTTGTGCGGGTTGGTTACATATAAATGCTTCGGCAAGATACTTAGTGTAACCACCGCGGTATGGCATACAGCAATCCCAATCCCAAGACTTAGCAAATTGCACTGCGCCGCGAAACCGACACACAATCCGTTGGGAAGGGTTGGAGTCCGCTCTTTACAACAAATACTTCGTTTTTTACTCCAGAAAGAACGTATGTAATCATTTTTACCCCAACAAAAAGATGAAAGAAGTATAGTTTATACTGGGTTCAGAACCGCTTACACAAAAAATCAAATGCATACATAAGGAACTTCCGAAAAGATAAAATAATAGGTGTCACGTGTCGTATAAGTTTTCGAAAAAAATTGAATGGACAATATTGTGGTTTCTGTTTATTACTACAACAATTAAAATAGCTTAAGCTTTATCACTTACATTTAATACAGATATAAAGCTAGTGGCACATTTTCTTCTATACGATAAAGATTCGTTGTGACTTGTCCTATGAGTCTTTCGTCTTTTTTTATTTTGGAGTCGTGTGGCCGTGTTCGTATAGTGTCTGGTTACCAATCTGATGACCCGGGTTCGATTTGCGGCTCCTACAGACTGTTGTATCTTTTTTTGTAAATAACGCCCAAAAGATTCAACATAGAATTTAAAGTGAATGCAGCCGGCAGTAAGCTAGTGTGGTTAGAGTGTCAGCTTTGTCATCGGCAAGTCCGAGCAGACTACACTGCAGCAATATGACAGAATACATTTATACAGAAGCGACACTCCTTGTCGGCACCATTGTTGTTGCGATTTTACGTTTATGACCTTGAACTTTAAATTTGTTGGCAAATTTACGCATGAAATTTAAATAGTTTTAAATGGCAAAAGAAAAATTAGAACATAAAAGTACTAAATTTTTTATTTTATTAACGAATTAAAAAGAAATCAGATAAAATAATCACAATTATATTTTTATTAAACAAATAGGTACCTGAATTTTACAAATTCATTACAATGCAGAATTTTCTATATCTTTGATGTGGGAAACACAAACGTCAGTCTCGATGAATATGTCCCATATATCCTTCTCCATCACATCTTCTCTTCCACAGGCATTGAGCTACCTTTTACACCTATATTTATTAAATGAATATACATTTTACATGATATGGTAGTCGTTTTACATAACTTACATTTCTGGATCTTTCGGAAACAAAAAAAAAATACATTTACCTTTCTCCATTTTTCAAATCTATTTATACAGTCTTTATATGAACAAACAAGTCCTCCCGATTCTACTTTCTTCATTTTATCCATTTCATTAGAAACTAAAACCTCTTCTAAAATTCACAAACAGTTCACAAAATGACATATGTCAAAAGTGTGAAGACGTGATTGGTTTGCTTGAATTAGCCATAATCCTAAAATACATTTACCTTTCTCCATTTTTCAAATCTATTTATACAGTCTTTATATGAACAAACAAGTCCTCCCGATTCTCCTTTCTTCATTTTATCCATTTCATTAGAAACTAAAACCACTTCTAAAATTCACAAACAGTTCACAAAATGACATATGTCAAAAGTGTGAAGACGTGGTTGGTTTGCTTGAATTAGCCATAACCCTAAAATACATGGGCGTGACAAGCTGAGACAACAGCTCTTCCAGAATATGTGAAATATAATTATTTTCCTTATGATAACGATTTTTACTATTGTTTGTCAATATACTTTTATTATTGACCCCTAACGGAAAATGTTCACGTCGAGATAATGAAAAGAACAAAGAATCGTAAGATACGAAGATTGCCGAAACAATCCGATTTTATCCGATTAGCCCTTTAAATTTGTTGGCATACTCTTTCTCTTTCTAATTTTCGTTTCTCTCTCTGACTGTCGCTTCTGCAATATGTTGTATGGGTGAACGCTCAGCAACAAAATTTATCACACTGCGGCTCGGTGCGCCCGGCACCCTTACACCGAAAGGTACTAAAAGGGTTACATATTATATATACATAAAGTGAATGCAAAGTTTTGAGTTAAAATAATGGCGTGTGGTGCAGTTTCGGAAGCAGGCATCTCCAGACGGTATGTTATACGTGTTAGAGGTTTATACACAAAATTGTCTGCCGAAGATATTAAGTTTTGGCCTCACTCAGCTTTAAGCCAGTATGCCAGCGCAGTGCAACATATGTATTCCGCAATAACAATCCTCCTAACGTATCCTGGCGAGACCTTTTGATACTTTTCAGACGTTACTTACAAGAAAAATGAACGATAAAGTGTAGCAGTCTCAAAATGAAAACAATGGGGTATCCACCATAACAAAAAAATTGAAAAAAATTCAATTTAACATAAAGCATGGCTCAATAAATAATAGTTAAAACAATGAAAACATTTTTTAAATAATTACTTTACGAGATATTTCACATTTCCTAAAAAGGAAAATTGACGTCATACAATTTTTATCTTTCTCTCGCAGCGTACTCAGAGCAGTGTGTGTGAGAAAGACAAGTATAGGGGAAATGTGACGTTACACTGATTTCTCGAAAATAAAATACTGTTAAACTAGGAACAATTAAGATTTTTTAATACCATGAATTGCTTCAAGATTGAATGAAGTTTTATTTAAAATAATAAAAAAATTGAGTGGAATACCCCATTAAGGTGCAGAAGTTTTGAAAAAGTACGCAAAATAATTATTAAAATATCTTTCAGAACTCATATTAACAATTACAATAGTACTACCTTTTTAGTTTAAGTTCTGTATATTTAATTAAAACCAATGTTTCGGCCGCATACACTGCGTCCTTCTTCAGAGGAAAAGAACATAAATGACAAATAAATAATTACAGAACAAAAGCAAGTAACATAAGGAACTTCCGAAAAGATAAAATAATAGCATGTGTCACATAAGTTATGCGGGCGAAATGTTCGTTTTAATTAAATATACAGAACTTAAACTTTAAAGGTAAAAATAATCTAACAAGCAAAATAAATTTTATAACTTGTCAACGACTCATGGGGGGCAAGTGAGAACCAACCTTTGTCGTCCAGAAGAAAACGGTACATTAGCTCTATATTAAATATGGGTGTTAAAGAGCTTAAGCTATGCTATTTGTTGCAGTAATAAGCAGATTCAATATAATTTCATCAACCAGAGTATCGTCCATTTAAATATTTTCCGAAACCTTATGTGACACATGTTCAGGAGTATTGATTGTTTTTGTTCAAAAAATAAGATACGCGCCCAGGCTAATAATATATAGATCGACCAGTTTACATTTACAACAAACAAATTATAAATCCTACGTAAATAGTGAAATTTTCTACAAATTTATTTCGACTGGACATTGAAAGGATATGAGGTATAATCCCATAATCACATTCGCGTATTGCCACAAGGAATTCACTTTATAACCGGTGGTAAAACAATTAAACAACATGTAACAGTCATTCTCGTCCTTTCTGTCTTCGATTAATCTTGTTAAGTTATTTATTTACAATGCGACGGATGTTTTTAATCGGCGTCTAGTCATCTATTATATGCGTACAATTATATCGGTAGCTAGCTGACACTATCTTCAGTATCTCTTGTCGTGTATAGAGGACACTGGACACAGACAAGTGCGAAGGCTCCATCATGACCGTTTATTGAATTATCTATGAGAATGGAACCCTATTTTCGTTCATATTACACGCTAATCACGTTAACGGAATGCCCTCTGGTCTACGTTGCCCATGTGTGCTAACGAAATTCTGGCGAGATGGAATTTCTTACATGAAAGAGGATACAGTTTCATGCGATCGATTTAGGCTAGCTAGCCAACACAAATTAACCCCATCACACGGAAAGGAGAGAATCCATTTTGATTGAAGGCTGTATTTTTATTTCACTGCTCTTACAAACTTAGTTACACATTCAAGACAAATTTTGTTTTCTCATTAAGGTAGTTGTCACTCGAGTCCACCTCGAGTCACTTGTAGCGGTGTTAGCCCCTACTATTTGTAAAAATATGTAACCAATTTAAATTGTAAAACGTAAAAAGTAAAAATGATAAGAATATTTAATTTAATTTATTAATGCAAACGATGTAATCTATACAAACGGTGAAATTATATTGAGTGTTTATTTTTCTTGTTGTCAAGTATGAATTATAACAAATGATTACCTTTGGCAACCTAGTTGCCTGATTTTTGGACTTTCTTTACTTTCCTAGCGCAAGTAATTAGGATGTCAAATACTTATTCAAAAACATATTCTGTATGTTAGAACATTATATTATCTACATATAGAAAAAAAAAAAAAAGTTGAAAGCAGGGCATCGAACCCGAATCTGAACCGAACCAAACCGTAACATTTTAGGGAACCCAAACCGAGAACCGAACCTCAGATATATTTTTAATTGAACCTGAGTCGAAACCGAACCGAGCATTAAAATTCAGGTTCGGGGTTCAAGTCCGGTTCAGGTTAATTATTAGTTCGAAAAATAAATACAGCCGATAATCGACGTCTTAGGCGTCTGCGTTGCTGTCTGGGCTGACTTTTCGTGAAAATTGTGTTCGTTTTTTGTTGCGTTTTACGTAAATTCCGGCTCTCATTTTACATTATTTCGAACCTGAACCGCGAACAAAACCGCAAATTTTATTAATGCTTGAACCAGAACCTAAACCGAACCCAGTTTTTAGCGGGTTCGATGCCCTGGTTGAAAGCTGGTATCAAACAGAGTAACAAATTAATTTTCTTTATTTTTCCGTAGAAACATTTTTCTTTGAACTGTACCACTCGCATGAACATATTCATAAGTTTCGTATTCCAATATACTCATACTAAAGTATGAAGTTTGAAGAATAAATGGGGCAATGTCCGATTGATTAGACGATTAGACCATGACAGATATATTTTAATATTTGGTTTTTTGTGTTGCTAGCTTGAATTTTAATTTTGACACAGTTTGCTGTATAATGCAGTTTGTGTAAATCGTGAAAATGTCGGATAAAGGAATATTTATAAAAAATAAAATGTCGGCTCGACGATTAAAATCAAGCTCACTAACTTGAAAACTAATTTGAATTTCGAAGTTTTGCCACACTTATTGGTATATTCGGGTAAAAAGTAATAAGAAATTTTAAGATATAATACTAATGCCCGGTTGCAGAAACGTTCATCAATGCTTTATTCAATCAAGGATTCATCAAAATAAAAAAATTCGAATAAGTTTCCTTTGTTCTTATAACATTTAAATCATTGCTGTCAAAAAATCGCATTGCATTTGTTCGTTTTGAAGAACCATTGATTTGACAAGGCGTTGATTAACGTTTCTGCGACCGGGCATTATTCTAAAGTACAAATCGGGACTGCAAAACAGATTAATATATTTCTTTCTTAAAATAACAAATGTAGTACTATATTGCTTACACTTTTTATGTTTTTCACGTAAAATATACATTTAATTATATTTCCTTCGAAAGAACACCTCTTATTCACTAATACCGGAGTAGGCGCTCTTACTTGGACACTTGGACTCCTGCTTGGAAGGCTTGTAATATGGTTGTCAAATATAATTCTACCTAATCATCGTATCTTATCAATTGTTAGTTATAATTTTTAAAGGCAATAAAATTAAATCTAGCTGGTAAATGATTTTCAAATTTTTATATAAAATCCGTAAATTAGTTTTCTGTAACATACTAGTTTTTTGATTAAGTGTTGGTTTGGATATTTGGCCACTTCCTATTCTTTACGTGTTGGAATGACCAAATTGCAAATATTTCAGCTACCACGTGGTCAATTGTTTTTAAATTAGGAGAACAGTTAGATTATACTTCAATGGGATCCTATATCATTTTTCTTTTATTTTTTTTCTGTAAGAACAGGATAAAATAAGAACTTCAGTGCAAACGCGACTTAAAAATTTTACGTAATAAGCGAGATATGAATTTTTAAAGTTTAAGAATTTGTGCGTGACGTAGCAGGTACTAACAATTGATCGACAAACAATGGGACAAACTGTTAGTTATACTAAAAACAATTTTTTTCATGTTTGCATAGCTGAAATGTTTTTATATAAAAACTTATAAGTTATATTTACGAAGAAATTATTATTAAGTATAAATAACATATATAATAAGCATTTAACAAGGATTTCTTCCTAATAAATTACAGCACATTGAAACAGTTTGACAATATTATTACACAAAGTATGACGACGGATGGCGCTAATGTTTGCCTGTTTTGAAGTTTCAATATTAATTTAATTAATATTATTATTAATTTAATTCATATTACCTACAAATTCATTTAATTATAAATACATGATTATTGTTAATATTACTAGATGTTATAATTAAACAAATTCATCAAACACAAAATTGTTAAATGTTTTGTTAGGTTATAGAACAACATGACATTTCATATTCTTTCAAAGGTGACCGCTACAGATACGCGAATTTTCTTTTTAAAATCAGGCGTCCAATCAAATTCTTAGTACCTAACGCGTCATACTCAATTAGTAATCATCTTCAATCGCTTGTAGTTTGTGACCTAGTTAATATTTAAAGAAAATTTTTTGACTAATACTCATTAATTTATGTATATTTTCGTCTTCTTATTTAAGATAGTTAAAATATGACTATGGTATAGGACCCCATTGAAATATACTTTAAATTTCAATTAATGGGTAAAATGATTCCGCGGTGTAACCACCTGAAGTAGATCATCCATTTCGATGATCCTGAACTATATTATAAATTCAGCCCAAGTCCCAGTGGTAATCTGGCAAACAAGAAAAAAAGAACGGAATCTAACGGGTTAAACTGAACAATATTTATAGGTACAATTTGTGCTAAAATTCTCAAATTAACCGTTCAACGGTTCAATATAAGATTAATTAATACAATATATAACAATAACACAAATTCCGGTCATATAAATTAGCCACAAAGACGCTAAAGTGGAATTAGGGTTGTATGTTGTCCAGCTAGTCGCTGACAGATAAAATTAGCAATAATTTACCACTGAATAATTTAGTTTAAATGATATAGGGCTCGAGATTAGCCCGGGATAAAGCAGGATTTGCCTCCGCCATCCTTATTAGATTCGCGCCCTGGAAAAATCTCCCTACTCAGTGTTAATCGCGTATTTTCTTTCCATTTCTCCTTCTTTGATTTCGTCAACAATCCGAAGTTTAAAGTCGACCACGTAAAGTTGATTTATAGGGGGAAATTAAATTTGTTTCACATTTTCTTGTAAATTGAAAAACAAGTTAAATTAAGTCTTAAATCATGGGTAGGTATAAAAAATTAAAAGTTTACGATAGTGAAAATGTGAATGTCAATTAAATATTTAACCTTACCAAATGAAGATAACGTAAGATTTGATGATGGAAGGGGCTTACCTGGAAAAAGAAATAAAAAAATTAGAAATGAAATTGTTATAATAAATTAGACCAAAAATAAAGGGTTGTTTCTATAAACCAAGGAAATAAAAATTCTGGTTTTATAACACTATTATGTTCAATGCGACGCAGTTTTTTACCTTCCGTCACCTTTAGGTAAGGAAGGCATTGTCTTTGATCAAAAAATTCGTTGGTGAGTTTTTAGTGAATAAGCACGTTTTAGGGTCCCTAGAATACGAATTTGCTATTTTTAAGATGATGTCTGTATGTGTGTGTGTGTGTGTCCGTGTGTGTGTGTCCGTGTGTGACAAATTTTTCTCCGACGATAACTCCAATACTACAATTCTAAAAATTATAATTCTTTCGTATTCCTGTTCTTTGCATTCATGTGAAGAGCTGATTAGATTTTGGTTATAATTGATCTACCGGAAGTACCCTTATTTGAAGTTTTTAACAGTTTTTCTTGAAAAAAACGCAGTTAAATGTCATTTTTCGACATTTTGTGATAATCAATATAAAAGAATATCTTATTCTCTATACGGTTTGATTATACATTTTCCTTCGGATTCAATACATATAGAGTTATAGAGACATTAAGAGAGATTAACTTTCAAAAATTAGTCAGCTTTGCTAAAATTATGGAAACGCAGATAATTCAAAAATTTTTAATTGACAGATGTCAGTGTCAAATGCAAAACCAAAGTTGAAAGTATAGGGTCAGAAAGTTATATGTGAATGTGATAGAGTGTCCCTCGCAAGTGACTTGCAGTTGCAGACTCGCCTCAAGATTGTAATTTTCAATGCCCGAAGTACAAGAATTATGTGAAGAAGATGCGTTGGACAGGAATGAGTAAAAGAGAAGAGTAAGAAACAGCGACCCCTAATAAAATAGGGAAAGGAACTTTCGGTATGGAATTTGTAAAAAATAGTGTGTTGGTGTTAAAATTTTACAGGATATACAGCATCTTTTTCAAGTAACTTTTGGTACGGGATATGTACAAAATACATCGAATTGACGGAAGGTTTTGTGCTGGCCACAACAGATTTTTTTAATACATTGTCTTGTCTCTGGACGATGTTAAACCTACTTCCTGGATCGTCAGAAACATTCTTGTTTGTAACTGTTCATTTAATATTCCCAACCATTATTGTACAGGTTGTCCAAAAAGATGTTACCACTTATATGGTACTACATAATTTTAAATTTTCTTTTATTGCATACAGGTTGTCCAAAAAGATGTTACCACTTATATGGTACTACATAATTTTAAATTTTCTTTTATTGCAAACTAGAAATGGCCACCCGATTTAATTTGGAAGAGAGAAAGAAAGTAGCAGCTTTGATGGAAGTGTTTGGGTCACCCTCAATAATAAAAAAAATTCAGCAATGGTTTCATAACGATCCTCCAAGCCGTTTAACTATCCGTCAACTGCATGAGAAATTTGTGCGCAGTTTTTTCTTACTGATGAGGGTGACCCAAACACTTCCATCCAAGCTGCTACTTTCCTTCTCTCTTCCAAATTAAGTCAGGTGGCCATATCTAGTCTGCAAGAAAAATTTAAAATTATGTAATACCATTTAAGCAGTAACATATTTTTTTGACAACTCTGTATACTGAGAAATGTCCAAAAGTCTTCAATCAATCGCCCTAGATAAACATTTAGGAGATTTCCCTCTGTTTTCTATAAAATATTGGTTTCTTAAAGCTCTGCAGTATCTGGACATTCGCTCAAGCTGTCGCTGACTATTTGGTTACATTATTTCTTTTTCGAAATTTTAAATCAAAGTTCTGCTAAAAATCATCTTTAAAATTGTTAATTGTCGATTTAATTTGCGTGATTACGTTCTACCTTTGTCTTGAGCACTATGAATGAATCTGTTGATTCGATTTGGTGGCAAAAGTAAAGATAAATTAATACATACTTCACCATCTTCACACCCGTTTCACGTTTCGGCTATCTGTCCAACTAACCTATTGGGCTTCCAAATTATCAAGAGATGGCGCTGACGTCAAACGTCAAAATTCAAACGAATGGTACATTTTTCGCTGGCTTCCATAAGAGTACAATTGGCATGAGATTAATTTTCGTAGTTTTTAATTTAATTTCTGACTTAGTTGAGTTTTTTTTTTTTTTTGTTAATTTCGGTAGAATTGAGTTTGATCTTTCTTGTAGTAACAATTTAGTGATAGTTTTAATAATATTTTAGTTAATAAGGTTAATTTTAGTAAGTATTTGTAGGTTAAGAGTATTTTAGTCATATTTTAATGAACAGTATTTGGTATTTTTAATAAAAAAAAAAACATTTGATTTCCTTTATTTAGATTGTATTTCATTGCCGTAGCTGTACATATATTAAATTCTATCTACATAGCTTTACTTTTATTTAATTGTTTTTCTTTCATAATGAACAATTTTCTTTGTTTAGATTTAGATACTATTTGTAGATTTGGGAATTGTAGTGTATCATCTAGAAATATTGTGGAAGGCCAGCAAGAAATAGTGGCCACATAATATTACGTGGTAAATATTTTCGGAGAAAACTCCATCGTAACTTTAACCTATAAATTGCATATCTCCTAATTTGTTCATTAATTTTATAAAAAACAAAAACTTACCTGTTATATTAGCAGTAATTCAGATCCTACTAAGAATAAAACAATAATAGCCGAAGATAAACGCGTATTAAAACTCGTATACAAGTAAATACAATCCCAGAATAAAACAACCACTTTTGTACATGTACACTTCACTCAGTTCAGAAATTTGCTACCAGTGGCGCATTTTAATTTTGGAAGCCCAATAGACAAATTTTCACATTTCAACTTTGTATTACATCTTTCAAAACTTTTTCTGCGGCAATTTTTACATCGTATAATTATTATACAACTATTATGTATTTATTATGTCCAGGGCCAACTATATTAGACCTTATTCAGTAATAAAATATGAAGCGTAACATTTTTCTCAAAACTTTTGTTATATAGGCACATGAAGTACTTAATTTTCATTTATCCTAGTTCCATAAATGTGTATAAATGAAAATCGTTCAAATATATACGAAATGATGTCTTCCTAGTATTTTTCACTATTTTTTGCGGCGAAGTAAACGCAGCCAACGTTGCACGTTATCGTGGAATGATGGTGTTACATATTTAACTGAAATAGATTTACATGCCTGCAACAAGAAGATTTTTCTCCCGAGAAAAATGTTCCTTGCAACAGTTGTTTGACTTGTATATTTTGGTGTAAATTTTATATTAGGAGTCTTTATTTCCCTACCAGCCAGATGTTTACTGCTTCTGAGTTATGCGCTACAAAACAAGCAAATCATTTATAAATTCATAACCTTAAAATGTCTTTAATTCCAAAGGAGATATTATATATTTATGAAGTTCACAAAGGCGGTAAAGTATTTATTTTTACGGCCAATTTTTCGTATTGATATAAGAGTATAGTCAGAAAAATTGACTCTGTCATAAATATCGTAATTACGACAAAGCGGTATATCGCTTACTATTTGCTTTATAATATTGGATACAAAACAGGCCGATTTTTTACGCAGCTCTATGGAATGAAGATATGCATCACCTGGTACTTCTATTTGCTCTGACTGTTCTGTATAGTAAAATAAATCTTACTATTCATTTATCATAAATGCTATTTTTGTTTGAAATAATTTTTGGAACTACAGTTTTCATTTTCATAAGAAATTATTTAAAACAAAAATAGCATTTATGTTAAACGAACAGCAAGATTATTTTACTATACAGAGCATGTCTTCATTTCATCATTTCAACAGAGCGGCGCAAATAATAGCCTGTTGACATCCAATATTATAATGCAAGCAGTTAGCGATATGCCGCTTTATCATAATTACGATATTTATAGTTATATTGCTGGACCCGACAGAGTCAATTTTTCTGACTATACTCTTACATTAACTCGAAAAATTGGCCTTAAATAGCTATTTGTGTATTAAGAGCGCAAAATGCGACATTGTCGATTGAGAGGTTGTTGCCGCGCGACGAAGGAGCGCGGCATTCTCTCGAAATCGACAATGTCCATTTGCGCTCGAAACACACACAAGATTTTTTCTACAGTCGCTACAATGGGGGTCCTCCACCATAACAAAAAATAATAAAATGTACACTTTATACTTACAGTACTGCTCAATAAATAACGATTGGCTAATACAAAAGATACGGTTTAAACTTAAAAAGGCTTTTAAATGATTATATCGTTACATTAGCCATCTATCCCATAAAAAAAAACAAAATTAGAGCGTGGAAGCAAGGATTTGTGATGATTTGATGAGTTTTTGTAGCAAAATGTGTGGTTAGTTGTCACGCCTGTCACACTGAAAAAATTAACAAATATTTCAAGAAATTTGTGATTATATAGACATGTATGTGCATTGACTGACTTCTCGCAATTATTTAAGTAACGAAATAACTAATAACTTTATTGTAATCTAAATAAGTAGTTAACTAGAGATCAGATGTCAGTACGACTCGCAACTATCCTACCGCCATCTGTGTACAATCATTCCTATTACTAAACATAAATGTTCACACAATTTATTTTATATTTAATTTTATTTCATCGTTATTTTCCATTCTTCTTGAGTTTTTATTCAATCTAAGCTAAGCATTTTATACTTTCGTTTTTGTAAATGAATGCCCTATTTCATTTTCACAGCAGTGTGGCATTTTGTTAGGTTATGTTAAATACCGACAGAACATATGTCAAATTGACTTGTGAACGTGATAAATGGGTAATTACAGTGCCATTAGTTCCTAACTAAACATTTTCATTAAGAATGTAGACAAGTGATATTTCTCAACATTGTAATACTTAGAAATTTGGACAGCGAGCGTTTTTTCTACTTTGTCGCGCATGAGCGGCAAAGTGACATTTTGCGTTGACAAAAGAGAGCGCAAATGGCTACTTTCTATAGTGACTGTAGAAAAAAATACTTTACCACGTTTAGCTTCTTAAATATAGAATAGGTATATCATTTGGAATTAATGACATTTTAAGGTTATGAATTTATAAATGATTTGCTCAATTTTTCTGACTATATGGATTTGGGTTTTCGTTTATTAATAGAAAAATCATTAATTTTTACACATATTAATAAAACCCATAAATAAACGATCAACAGATAAGAATAATATTAAATTTCTTTACGTTGACTATGCGTAAGCATAAAATTTTAATAGTTTATTGTGCAACGAGTTTATAATGATAGCTATTACACGACCATGAAGTTTACGATACGAGCCAGGACGAGTATCGACTATTCATTACAATTAGAAAAAAAAAAAAAAACTATAAACTTATAAATTGGTTATAAAATTAATCTGATATCATAATGATAATCTGTATCATAACGAAAAAATCTGTAAAATAATGAAAATATGAATCATAATGAGTGTCATTAAAATACAGATGACACAATAAGTATATTAAAGCATAGGAGTAGAAAAAATCTTTATTTTAACTGATAAAATCTTGTGAAAATCACTTTCGGAGTGAGTGAAATAAAGTCTTGACTATTAGTATTGAATTCTTAGTAGTGCGATAGTTCTAGCCGATGATGAATTTCGATTCAAATTCGTAATGGGCTAAGATTTGTGAGAGTTTTGAAAGAAAATTGAGATTTATGTGTAGAGACGTCGGGAACTTTTAGAAGACAGTCTCAACAAGTAAGCACAGACTATAAGATGATAAATCAAACGGACTTCGGAATGTGCCTCCAGTTCATTTTGTGTCTGCAGTCTATTCGTCAAATACGAGAAACTATTAATTGAGATCCAGAAATACTTACAACAACCTAATACCAAAAATTTATTTGTTTACTCTTGAAGGAGCTTCAATTCAATTGTAATAAAAGCACAACTGAAAGACGAAAAGATAAACTCATAATATTCTTCGTATTATTTGAACCTGTTTACTAGAAAATATAATAACTATTAAATGAAATTAGTTGGTTCTTGATACTACACTCACTTTGTCCAAAGAGACCAAAAAAGTAGGGTTAGAATTTGCCTTTGCCGCGAGATAATAGTTTGAATTCCCTAGTATTGGGCAGAACAATAACAAACAAATAATTTTATTATAAACTCTTCTAAATTATAGATTCAATATCAATATTTCAACTTTGTTATATTTGTAAGTCAAAATTCTGTTTAGAAATTATTACAATTTTTCTCACATCTCTCACTGTTTAGTCTGCATATCAGCAGCTTAGACATTTAGGGACGGTTTTTCAATCTCTAGTTATAATTATAACTAAGAGTCAAACAAACAAAATTGAAACGAAATAAACTGTCAAATGATATATTTGTATAATATTGCTTACGTAACTAGAAGTTAAAATTTTAACCAGAGATTGAAAAACCGGCCCTTAGTGAATTGAAAATTAAGTCTGTAAGTTATTGCCAGCTTACGTGTAGGGTTGATGTTCAGCCATGGATGCTGTATGACAAACTTGCACCCTACAACCTACAAATATGCTTTCTTGAAGATTATAACAGTTTGTTCTAGTTAGTCTAGTTTAGAGATTCATACTAGAAAGACAGAGTCTGCGTTGGTTGATGTAATTTCAGTTTTGACTCAAGTTCTTCGTAACGCGAGTATATTTTGGTTTAGGGAAGCATCGGCATCTTTAGAATTTAGTTATGTTTAGTGTAGTCGTTAATAATAAGTTGTAAATAAATATGTAAATAAAATTTAGTATACAAAATATTAAGTGTGTCCGTCTCCATTAAAGTGTTTAACAATCATCACCTCAATAGGTGTTAAGTGTTAGTGTATGTGGTTCATCCTCAAAGCAGTCAAGTTCGGTAAACAAGTGAAGCGCCACCAGGAGCAGACTTACTGCCAACAGCAACTTAGCAGATCCCCCACCCCGTGTTACAGTATTTATAGGTTTCATATGGAAGTTCTTGTTAAGAATAGGCCCATAAACCAATTTTTTTTAAATATTTTTAAATAAAGGTTCGTTTAATTTTGAAGCAATTCGTGGTATCAAAAAGTCATAATTATTTTTTGTATAACTGCATTTGATTTTTAAAGAAACCTATAGCTATCTTTCTCACACCAATTTCTGTAATAGGCTGCGCGAGAAAGATACCAATAGTGTGACGTCAACTGTGGCCCTGGAAATAAATTCAAATATCTCGCAAAGTAATTATTAAAAAAATGTTTTTTATCTTAATCGTTATTTATTGAGTAGTACTTTAAGGATAAAGTGCACATTTTATATTTTTTGTTATGGTTTATGGGCCTATTCGATAGTTCGTTGGATTTAAATCCATAGAAATGGTTGGTAAGGTAAGAAAATTATTAGAAATTAAAATGATGCAGTTGAAATAACGTATGTCTTTGATAGTCCCTCACTCGCCAGTGAATAGGTCAGCGTAACAGAAGATGAAGCACGCACCGAAGTTGTAGGCTCAAATCAAGACATACGTTCACTAAATTTTGTAGTGTTGTATTTTTGTTTAAATAATTAAAAACTGGACACAGTCTATGTGAATATTATTGCACGAATCTGGAAATAAAGGATCGGTATAGACGCTACATATAGAGTGTTAAAAAAGAAGTGTCACAAATTATGAGGGTATATAGTACTGACCAAAATGAGTTAAAAAAGCTTAATCAACAAAGGTCCGATCTTCAATAGTTTCCGAAATGAAAAATGAGTTTTTTCGATGTTTACCTCTGCTATCTCGAAAACTGTAAGAGTTACGACTTTAATTAAATGAGAGATTTTGTTTACCTTTCAGAAGTCATCTTAGATAAGTTTTTGTTTAAAAAAAAAAATCAAATATTTGTACTGAGACAAAAGTTGTGGCGCCATTGGCCAACACTTAGTATTCAAATAACTTCGTAACTATTAAGCCTCATTCACAACACGAAATTAGTAATTAGTGTTAGAAGTTATAGTTAGTGCTTATGGTTAGTAGTTTGTCATTGGGAAACTGCGTTCACAATACTTCAAATTAGTGTTAAACATTACCGGTAAAATAGTACACTTTAGTAGAAAATGAGGATGTTCACTGTAAATTGACATAGATGGCGCAACTTTCGCAACGCGTTTCTGTCACATGTAGCAAACTTTAACCTCAAATTGTCAGTTTGTTGTCATTGTTTGTTGTGTAAAAAGGTCAGCAGAAGAATCGTTCTTATAACATCATATTTCTTGAACTCATTTTCACAAAAATAACCTAATTTTAAAACCACGTCTTCAACAAATGTCAAAGTTTCACTCTTTCTTTCTATACATATAGCTATCGCTCTCTCCTCTGTTTTCTGATTGGCTACTTCTCTTAACCACTAACCATAAGTTTGGAGCTTGCGCTAACCATGAGTAGCGTTAAACCAGCGCCGCGCTGATTTCGTTATTGTGAACGCTCACATTGCAATGCCTATGCCAAACTTTCTACGCTAACCATAACTACTAACACTAATTTCGTGTTGTGAATGAGGCTTTAGAACGATTCTAATACAAAATTACCTTTTTCTCAAAAACAGTTGAAGATCGGACCCATGTTGATTAAACTTTTTTATTCATTTTGGTCAGTACTATGCCCTCATAATTTGTGACACTTATTTTTTAACATCATTTGTAATGCTTTGCATAAGAGATTTAATTTTATGAGATTTCCCGGTCCAACAATTTATGACCGTGTCAAAATGGCTTTAATTTCAATTAATATAACCAAGATTGTAAAATTTGATTTATGAGAAAATTATGTATGAAATTATAATAAACACAATATAATATTATTGTCTTAATAATACAAGTAATACCTTTAATACCAATTAAATATTCTTGTTGTGAGAGCTGAAATCACCATAAAATCACTTGAGCATTTGATCTCTGTGTCTGCACTCCCGTATCAATATTCAGGGTAAATGCATTGTTAAAGAGTTTCTCCGTCAACAATGGTTTCTGCATTTCGGGCCTCTGCCTATGAAGTGTGGCGAGATACCAACAGAAAGGCTAGTGCAGTGAATTCCCCGCTATCTGTATCGCGCCATATCTGGAAAATTTATTCCCTATGCCAGTGGAAGTTTGACACAAGAACTATTGTGTGCTTCGGATTCTTTCGTGGTTCGATGTTTGCTGAATTTAATATTTCACCGCGATGCACGTTGAATTAAAATCCTTCCGCTCCAAACGGACACAGCGAAGCTTATCGGAGTGTTTAGTTTTTTATATAAAGAGATAGAAGTGATGAATGGTCGCACCGAACATTATTTCATTACTTACACTGAATTTACGTCGATGTAAGTAATTAATTACCTCAAAACCTTTAAATGAAAAAAGTTCAGGAAAGCCAGGCAGCTAATTAAACGGAAAATCTGATTTTTATCTCAAGCATCTTCATCGCAATTTCAAGAAGTATTAATTCGTATTTTTAAGAAATTTTAAACTTTCTTTGAAATTTATCAGTCTATTTAACTTTTGTTAAATATTGTGCATTTCTGCCTCTTGAATAAACTCAGAAATCACTACCGATCATTTGTGAAATATAATCATTTAAAAGAATAAAGTTTCTAGATATCAATCAAAACAAGCTTATTTTCGCCATAGCAATCCGAGAGAACATAAAAAAGTTCCTTAGGGCCGGTTTCATAATAATTCGTAAAAGTGTACTTTAGTTAAAGTTAAACTTTATTTTAAAGTAACTTTATATACACTATAAAATATATGCATTTCATAATAAAATCTTAAAAATTCTTAAATATAAGTGATTTTTATTTCTACTATAATGATTTCTTGTCTTATTTTTGAGTAGAAATAAAGTTGGATAAAAAAATCCCTATGTAAATGATATCATCTTTTTGTATAAGTTTTGTGAAACAATTTAAATTTTCGAGCGCCCTTAGGAAACAAAGTGTTAAATACTCGTAAGTCTGTAATTTTTACAACAAACTTACACTAGAAGCGTCTCTTTTTTTTAACAACTTATGTTAACTAATGTCGAAAGTTATAAGGATGTGGAGGTTTTTATAAATTTGGCACGTAAAAAGTTAAACATTTCGCCTTACATAAAAATCAAAATTAGGAATGTCGGATGCACCCAATTTCGAGCTTTGGCCCGGCCCGGCCCGGTTTCGAGTAAATTTTCGAGCCGGGCCAGCTAGTTTTTTGTCGAGTCGATCTTCGAATCGCGCCGGCAATTTTTATTTTCGGGCCGAGTCGATCCAAACCTCAAAGCCCGGTCCGGCCCGACCCGAATGCATCTCTAGTTATATTTTTTCGATCTGTTGTTTACAAATTTATCTCAAAAAAACACAGTCTACTGGTTTATAAGAAGTCTAGAAAATGAATTGAAACGCGTTACACATAAAAAACAATTTCTTCTTAATATGAACATATTGCTTATGATTCACCATCACTACAGCATCTGCACGGTATAACAATGATCTTTGTCTGGTTCGATTTCCGTTATCCCGCATTCTTAGTGTGAATGTTGGTCGCGAAAGGAGTCCAGTGTCTTGGCTGTCTGATGGCGCGAGGCACAAAAGTTGAAGAGCCGCCGAGGAATGCGCGGAATCCCGTCGGTCCAAGCCACCTCCGGTCATCTCAAATGCACGGGGACAACGGAAGGAAGATGCAGAGGATGCACTTGGTGCATTAGAAATAAGATGAATGGCAAATTAAAAGTTAGACAAAGAATGGAGTTTTCTTTATATAAATCATGAGTTATTAAGGTAAAGTTGGATGAGCGAAGTTGTTTAAATGGCGCAGGTGAATTATTTCTAAACTGTAAGTACAAATGGCATGTAAGGAATGTACAGGGATTGAGTTTTGTATTAGTAGTGTACTGCTCTCAAAGATTCCCGTATCTTATTTCATTTTAATTATATTCCTATGCTTTAAATTTTTTCATGCATTTATTGAAGGTTTTTAATAAAATTATAATACAGTGTGTTCAGAAAAAAAAAACCTAATTCGGAGTAGGCTATGGGCACAGAAACGTATGTCTGAATATTATTCAATTCAAAATTTCAGGAGAAAAGATAATAAAGAAGGATATAGAATATTGCCAGTCACCGTTTTCTAATTTATTTCTATTTCTAAAATAAGGATTCAAAGAGAAAAGCTTTGATTTCTTCAGACAACATTTTTCATATCTCATGCCAAATTGACATTTAATTAAATACTTTCAAATTGACATAAGTTTTTTTGTTCATAGCCTACACTCCGAGTTAGGATCTTTTTGAACACACTGTAGTTAATTTTTAAAGAATTTATTGTAACATTAAGGTAGTAAAATATGTAAAGTAGTACTCTAACGTACAAATCCATTATTTTGTTGAAGATTCGTCAGTGTGAACATGTGAGAGGAAATTATAGAAGAATATGGACTGAAAATGACTTAATTTCGGCCATAATTGCTGTAAAAATAGCAAATTTCGGTGTAAATGTAACATACAAATATAAAATTACTTGTATTACAACATGAAGATGACAAAGTTATGGAAATAGAGCTAAAGGAAGTCTGGACTCAATATCCTTATGTTTCTTTTTTCACAATTTTTTTTTTTTTTTTTTTGTTATATTAACATTAAATAATTTAAGTTGTGGTAACAAAATGATATTAATATAATGCAAAGTTTACGGTATGATTTTTTAACATGTTTGTAATATATAAACTTTTTTTCTATAGCAGATTTTAAAGTGCGCTTTGTTCAACTCGAAATAGTTGACTAAGTGACATTTTAACCGCAAGGGTAGATAAAATAATACTTTAACAGCAAAGGTAGATAAAGAACTTAAATTTTTATTTAAATAAAAACATATTATACATTTTGGCGATTCATATTATATTTAACTTCAATTGTATAAACATGAAATTGTTTTCAAATAAATTCTATAACTACCACGCAACTGAGATTTTTAAATTGTTCTTAAATAATTTAATTTATAATCGGTTTTTCTAATTTTTGCTCTTTAAAATCTGCTATAGAAAAAATAGAATTTTACACACGACGATAAAATTAAATTATCGACTCGCGAAAAATAATTCACTCGCGTAATCGCTCGTGAATTAAACTTTCCGCTCGTCGATAAAATACAATTTTATCGTCTTGTATAAAAAATAACTATTAAAGAACATACGAAAAGGTGCCCATCTCCACCGACTTTACCCTATACTTTTCACTCCAATATTAGTGCGCAATTAAAGCATATTCAAGCTCATTTCGACATGAGGATCTAAATATACTAACTAAATGAAATGGGTAAAGGAAAACTGATGAAATTCAGTCAATAGTTGAAAAATATATTTTCGGCCTAATATTTTGCAACTATAGACTGAATTCCAGTAGTTTTCCTTTATCCATCAAATTTCCAGTCAAAAAGTCTAAGAACATACTAACCAAAAACTAAAAGGTTAGGATAGAGACGAGAAGAGGAACGAGTTGAAGATTAGAAACTGTCCTACACGTTCAAATCTTATGTAAATATATAAAAGAAGAAATAAAATAACCCCTACGAGCAAGAAACATATTAAATACACACTTCCTTGACTTTGAGTTGAATTTATATTTTGATAACTGGGTTCCTTGCCAAAAATCTTAATAATTATCTTCCTATATCATTATAATGTTGTAATTATTTGTGGGAGAATGCGTAGTACTAATAGTTGGGAAAGAGCTATAAAATTCTTGTAGTTGGATATGAAGCAAGATATGAAGCCATCAAGATAACAGAGATAAATCTCAGACAAGTGTTTAAAGTAACATTATCATAATGAATTTAAATAAACACGGTATTCGTGTATACATTCCGCAAGAACATCCTGTAAACCTACTACTACTACCAACTTAGAAAAAGATGGAATCAGCAGTTCGATGTATTTATGAAAAGGACTCATTTAAATGAGCTTATATCATAGCAGCTTAACGCCTCTACCAGCATAAGAAATAAAAAGCTTAGATAATTAAATTGATTCCACTTTATAAGCAGTTTATTATAATTTATCTAACATTTGTTTATCTCTATTGGTATGCTAATACTCAATAAAATCATTCAGATGATGTTTTCAACTGAGTTTTATATTAATTATAAGTAATAGAATAAATTTCTTCAGTTGAGCAAGTGTTGAATAAATGTTCATTTAATAGATTATATGTGGGAGAGAAAGAGGGTGTGCGTTTGATGTTAATAATTGGATAAATATATAAATAAGTGCATTTACTCATCATTTGTTATGGAATCAAAACCTCAATTGCAAAATTTATTTCAAATGAAAATTAAAGGCTCCGGTAGTTCATTTGTTAGAGCAACGCCTCTTAGTCATGAGTGCGCTCGGGGTTCTAGGTTCGAATCCAACTAAGGCATGAATGTTTGTGTATGTGAAACTTCTCAGTAATTGGGATTTAATTCTGTTTAGAAGTTTTTTTGAACAGAAAAAAAGGAACAGTAAGATTATTGTATTTACAAACACTATAGTAATATACCGATTCCTAAACTTGTGGAGGCTGGGAAATACATCATTCCTAACTTTAATGACACTCTCTTGGGTTGGAAATGTTTATGTAGAAGTTGCCTAGCAATATTGTCATAGATCTTTGTAATAAAGTAGGGTAAGACAAATTTTAAGAGATCTGTCAAAAATATTAAATAATATTAAAGGTTATAACTCAATGATTTATTTTCAAAATTATTGATTTAAAATGAGGATGATTGTGAATAAAATGTATACATAATCTCGGTGAGTTTCATCACAGCCTCGCGCTTTATCTCACCTTGAGACTTCGCCTCTCAGTAAATATACATAAGAACTAGGCTGTAATGAAACATTTCCCACCTCGGATGTAATAAAGTGTTACTGTACAGACTAGGCATGGAATACATTGAATGCATGTCACAAATGATGACATGTTGGCATTCACCTTAAAAGCAAGTAATGACAGTTATGGGAAGCCTTACTTACAAAATTTGTACACACACGGTATCAATTTTTCTGACTTTGCGAATTTTTCTCATAAATGAGGTCCGTGTAACTTTTTTTTTTAACATGATTAATATATATATATATAAAATATTCTGTTGGAGCCAATACATTATACCATCCGTCAATTATTTTTTATATATATTTTGTGTGAGTTCAAAACAGTTTCTTGTATCTTCTAATTCACTTCAGACTAGATGTCTCTACAATTCATGACGTCCGATTTTAGGGTTCTAATTTTCTAGGTTGATATAACGACAGGTTATATTTTTCGAATAATTTTATGTAGGTGAATGAGACGGTTTACGATCAAGAACTTGTCCCATTAATAACTGTAGTAATAATAGTTCCGTAAAATTCGTTCTCTTCAGACATTAAAAGACCTAAAATTTGGACAACATTAACTGCGATAATTCTCTAAAGAGAATTAGAATCGACTCCCTGTTTACGTTAATTGACGCAAAAATTCGAGAAGATGAACTTCATTTTATACCTATGTAAAATATCTGAAATTTAAGTTTGACATTTTGAATACCTTACTACAAATTTCATAAAAATCGTAACATGGAGTAGTATTTTAGTTAAAAATGGAAAAATTCAATAAAAAATTGCACAAGTTTAGTAAATATATGACGCAGTTGTCTTGTTCACAAATCTGAGATCAGCTGATAATCACGTTTCTATCACTACCAGTACCATTTGATTCATACGAACATCAAACTATGTCACGTGAAGTTCAAGTGATCGAAATCGATGTTTCAGCAACAATATTTTTCATTTATTTTCATTAACATAAACAAACTATTTGTGAATGTAGCAACAGTGGCAATACATTTGAGAGGTAAATTAGCAGAAAATTGTCGTTTGGCTGTACAGTGCATTGGCCGTGGCCAAATGTAGAGCGAACTCAATCGCTTCGCCTTCGCCTTCTCGTCTGCTCGTCACTTCGTCGTCACTGTTTGACTTCTATTCGAAGCGTTTCTGTTTACGGAGCATTATTTACACAGCTTTGTACGAGGGGTGGAATAGGAAACGACGCAGACAAAAATGATTCATCTTCGCCATTTTATTTCGACTAATTTTAGACGTTCAAGATCGATGACTCCCACTTTGTTGTCGTGTTTTATTGACGTTGATGCTTCCGACGCATATTTTTCACCGACTGACGCTTTCGCAGAAAAGTCGCTAAGACGCTAATAACGCAAATACTCATCAAATAAACGAGCGGAGACTTTTCTCTTTCTTCTTTTAAATTATTCTTACTGCTACAGCAGATGTATTTATATTGGAATGCCAATAAGATTTACCAGGAATTTGGGAAAATGTTTACCAAGGGAGAATACTCTCATTTTTAAGAAAACTTCGCATGATTCATCCATTAATGGACAATAATGAAGTAAATAAAATAATTGTAACATTTCCTGATTCAGTTAAAATTAACCAGCCCGATTCACAAAAAAGTTTAAGAAAATCCTCATTTTTTGATTAGTGGATTCTATTCTATTCCGGGATTTAAAATTTAATTTTCATGGTATTATCAATAAAGGTACACGGTAAAAAATTAAATGTACAAAATTTAGTTAGCTGTATTTTTTTTGTTATTTCAACAATATGTTTTTGCCGTGTATACAAAGAACTTTGTATTTTAAGTTTCCAAAACTAAACCATTTTTGTTGTGTATAAAAAGTATTATTTGCTGTAAAATATTAGTCATGGTAGCAATTATTATTAGTAGTACTAAGCAGTCATTTTGTTACTTTGTTCAGATTACAAAATCATTTTGCAACAATTAAAAATATTTAATCTGTTACTGGGACAAATTTTATTATTTTTTTTCTGTGACATTATATTTTGTAAAGATTACAAATTCTTCTTGCCGCCATATACTTTGTACAGGTAACTAATACTTTTGTGTAGACAGGATATTCCCTGGTATACAGCATAATATTCACTGTTCGTGTTATACTATACTACGTCGTGTCGCATTTGCTTGCGCAGTTAAGTTTAGCCTGTCGAAAATTGTGTTTTAAAAGTGCTTGTTTTTTGTGCCCGTCAATAAAAATAGATGATTTTGTAAAACAATGACAATTAGAATGTCTTATTGAAAAATTTCAAGGTATGTATCCATTACTGATAAATCTATATAATTTAAGTGACTATTGTTTCATATGTTATTTTTTTATATAATATTTGTTACATGTATATAGATTATAATTATAAATAAATAAAATTATTATAATACGCATGTATTTAATTTTTACCTTACTACCTCATATACATTTGAATATCTATCAAAATTTATTAGTTTCCAAAACAAATTCATACTTATTAATGGTAACTTAAATGGTAACTTATTTTATTTGTTCGCATAACAAATTTATATTTCTTAATGGTAACTTAATTTATTTGTTCGTATAATAAATTTATACTTCTTAATGGTAACTTATTTTATTTGTTCGCGTAACAAATACCTTTAATATATATAACAAAACTGTATTTGTTGCCACAACAATTTTTAACCAGCAAATTTAACTAGGTAACTGTAACAAATTTATTTGCTGGTCCTATATTGACAAAAAGAAAAATTGCTGCTGGAACTCATTTTTGGTAATCACAACAAAGTTTTTATTTACCGTGTAGATACTAGGAATAGATTAGACTATATTTTAAAATATAAACTGTCAAAATTAGGATTAGCTTAAACTTTTTTGTGAATCGGGCTGAAAATGTTTTACCTGCTGATTTGTAAAAATATGAACCTCAGTGATATGTGGGACAATGAGATCCGCCACCAAAATAAAATAAAATGAAATGTACACTTTGTACTTAATGTACTACTCAATAACGACTAAGATAAAAAAAAACATTTTTTTATTAATTACTTTACGAGATATTTGGAACTTATTGTCAGTATCGCTGTGACGCCACATTATTGCTATTGCTATCTTTCTATCGCAGCCTATTAAAGAATCTGGTGCGGAGCGAGAGAAAGATAGGAGTATTGCCGTGCAGTAAAACTAAAGAGAATTAAGACTTTTTAATACTAGGCACTGCTTCAAAATTAAACGAACTTTATTTTTAAAATAATACAAAAATTAGAGTGCAGGACCCCATTGATTTTTTTTTTTTTTTTTTTTTTTAATAAACAGTTTTCAAGGCAAATCATCTCCAGAAATGTAAACATCAATTGAACAAAAAGATCTTGTGATATGATACTATGCAACTTATTTTTGTGGGATCATTTGAATGACATTCTTTTCCATTAATCCAAACATTTGAGAAGTTCTTGATAAAAATAACCATAGCCCCAATTATTGTAAATATGACTTACCTAGATCGACTTGTACTTTCAAGGATGCCAAAGAGTATTGTATTTTAGTCAGAAGTTATTCCATCAAATTAAACTTGGTTTATAAAGTGCATTGCTCCACTGAAAATTGCAAAGCTACGGACGTAGAAACTACTAAACAATATTCGAAGATCCGGATGAGCGAACATCGCAGATCAACAAAACCACGCGGCGAACAAATGTACTCTTGCTGAACATTCTAATACAACTCTAAAACAATTTCGATTTAGAAAATTTCAAGATTTTGGAAGAACAGAATTACTCAAAAGTATTTGTCTCTTGAAACGCCACATATCAAAGATGATTGCATCAACATAAATGCAAGAACTTACATACAAATAATTAAAAAGTAAAATGGAGTCTAAAGGTTAAATTACAACTAGAATAGAAAAATCCCCTAACCTTAACAATATTAAAAAAAAAAATAATAATAATATATGTATAGAAATTAAGATTACTCAGCATGTTAACCATCCCAGAGGTCAAAACAGCTCTGAGAAATAAGGGCGAGAACTCGGATTATACAAGGGGAGGAGTCATAGGTGAGTGAATACCTAATTGGGTAACTAAGATATAATTTAGAATTTGCGATGGGACCTAGATTCGCGTTCTTCATTTTTTCTTTAAATTTATGTATTAACAAACTCTCGTGTGCTTTTAATTATCTATTATTATCAACATGTTTTAATAATTGTATATTAGAATTGTCAATTTTATGATTGTTAAAAAACATGTTGTGCTACGCTAGATTTATCAGGATTACCGCTTTTTAAATGAAAGAAATGTTCTTTAAATTGCGTATCAATTAGTATTTTAGTTTGCCCGATGTAAACTTTATAAGCTTCACACTCAATTTTATAAACCGATATACAAGGACGAAGGGTCAATCTTACCATCTCCGGTTAAAATTTTAGCTACCAGTTAAATAAACAAAACCGAAACGAAATGAACTGCCAAATAACAAATTTATAATTGCTGTCAATAATCTGATTTAATATTGTTTACTTAACTGGCAGTTAAAATTTTAACCAGAGATGGTAATATTGGGCCTAAATAGTGTATATTTTGGTGCATTCGAAAAGTTTACAAGTAAAAAAAAAAAACAAATTTCAGACCAAATTAAAGAGTCAATTAAATTTTTTACATTTTATTTAAATTTCTACACCATGCTACACAATCATTGGTGTACAGACGACCAAAAGGAGTCCCAATTGATGATGTATGCCACCAAAGAATTCTTCCGCAATATATGTAAGCTTTATTCTGTTGTCGATTTTAATAGAAAATTGATGTGTACACATATATGCACCTTATGATTTTTTTTACGATGTGTAAAACTGAATGTTAAGGACGAATGTATTTTGTGTTAATGATGTGTAAGAACTTACTGCAAGGCCCGGTTCATCTCTGATTAAACTGTCGGTTAATTTAACTGTCTGTTATAAGAACAAAATTGACACATGTACAACTTTTACAACTTATGTTATAATATCGATGATACATTTTTCTTTTAACTGACAATTAAGTTTACAAATTATTTAACCGGTGATGAAAGTACCGGGCGTAAATGTGATAATGTCCATGTTATTTTGTATGCATTATTTTGTTTTTATTCAATGTTATATAGACCGTGAAGAAGGTGCATGTGTACACCGAAACGTCGGTGTTTTAAGAATATATGCTAGATATCAAGTAATTGGTAACACCTTCTCCATCCATAGTCGAGAAATTTCCCACATTTGTGGATAACTTGTGTCACAAAGCAAAGAAAAAGTAAAACGAAATCAGAAAGAGATGAGTTTTAAGAAAGAAACACTATAATTTAAGATCGTGGAGGCTCTAATTGAAGTGTAAGATTTCAGATCCTTTACGGAGTCTTGGCTTTTGTAGAGCCGTGCATTTAAAACAATGGATTTCAATTATTTCGCCACTTGTTGCCAGGGTAATCTTGTTAGGGTCGAATAATTCATTACAAAAACAGTTGTAAGGAGGGAGCTTTCGATCATTAAGATAATTTGTCTTCGCGGCAAAGTGCACACCACCCTTTCTAGCAGTTTTTAATTTCTTGCCAAGATGCCGGAAACTTAGAAGCCTTTTTCCTTCCACTTCTATAACGCTTCGTTTATTCCATAATGAAGTATAAATATTTCTAAAAACTTCCACAGGACTATGAAACAGGAGTCTTGATATGTCCATTCTCATTATTTTACCAACTTTTCAAACTATTTTCATATTGGCAAAGGTAGTTAACGAAACGCCGATTATGTGAAACTAAGATTTTGAATATTTAATACTGATTGTTGACATCTATCACGTGTTTTTTTCAAAGGCTATAAATTGTGTTAAGTTGAAATTGAAACATAATTTTTTTGAACATTATTAGCTATAGTTAATACATTTATATATAATTTATGCCAAGTATTTGCAAAATGTGTAATCGAACGGCGAATATCAATCAATAATCAAATGTGACATATGTTAGCTGATAGATGGCAATTCACTCTTATAAAAATAATTCAATGACAATGTTGCCGGTTGGTGTACACAGCCCAACTAGCACACTTAGTCTCCAAAGAAACCAAATTAATATATAAGTAATTTATAATTGCTGAAACTGAGAAAATTTTGTGATATAGAAGTTTTATTTGCGATAAATAAGCTTTATGCTCGTAATACTGATTGGATGTGTAAGAATGTTCTTACAGAATATGTATTAATATGTTTTGCAGTGTTACTATAAATATTTTATAATTGCTTTAATTGCAATTTTTACAAATACTTAATAGCTGCCTCGGTGGCTGAACGTGTAAAGGCAATGAAGTCATGCAAAAAAAAATAATTGTACCTTTTTTCTGTTTAAATCGAAAAAGGATAGTCTAATTCATCGATCAGTATGATTAAATTATTTTGTTGTATAAAATCGTTTTAAATTATGATGTTTTTAAAAAGTTGCAAAAACCAGCCATGTTTTGTCGTCACAACGTTACGAACCAAGTTCAGACTCATTTCAAACAGACATTTGATATAGACACATAATTTCTAAAAGAAAAATATATATAAAATATAAATTGAGGATTACATATATGAATATGCTATAATATATTAATATAATATCGTTCTATTTATTTTTATAAATATAATTTTCATTTAGCGTGAAATTATCTATGTTACATCAGATGTTTCTTTCACTTTTTAATCTTTGAATTAGACGATAGAAGGTTATTAACGCATGTGAGACATTGAATATATTGCAGAATATTATTTTATTCTTTATTTTGGCACGAAACAACGTTCCATCGACATGTTTATTTTCATAAATTTTAGGTTATCTTTAAATGTCACTTTGACGTTTAAGACAATGTGAAAATCAAAATGGTCATGCCTGTCACTCTGTGACGTCATTGGACAAGGGACGAAGCGGGGGTCTAGCAGCCTCATTTTAAAGAATGTCATTTTTAATTACAATTTTTTCATGATTAAAAATCGATTTGAGGAAAAATAAAAAATACGGGTCTATTATTTTTTACTACTCTATCGATTAAAATTATAAAAAAAGTCGTGCATGACCTCATTCTCAAGCGACCTTCACCGCTGGGCTCTGGGGTTGTGGGTTCGATTCCCACTAGGGGCTTGGATGAAGTGTGTGTCCTACTAACTAGTTTCATTAAAAAAAAATAACTCCGGGCCAATGTACTATAACTACGAGGCCGAACCCAATTAAAAAAAAAAAAAAAAAAATAAAAAACTACCAAATGAACGTTTATGTATCTAACTGTTATTTATGCACTATTAATAAAATAATAATATTTTTTTCTAATATCTAATATCTGTATTAAAGTTTTATACTATGGTATTATAAACCTTTATAAAGAAACTTTATTGTTCATTTTATAGATTTTCTGTGTAATCACATCGGTAAATTCTTTTATACAGATATTTTAATATTACTTTGAATACTTAAACTAAATGGATTTAAAAAAAACCCTTATTGGATTAAAAGGTTTTGTTTAAGATGAAAACGCAAAAATGGTGTCAATTATAAATCAATTTTCACATTATTAAAAAAGAAGTGTTGTGTTAAGGGCACGTTTAAGAATAAACGAAAAAGAAAAACCATTATACACAATCCTGAGTTAAATTATATTACAGAAATCTATAAAAGTAAGGAAGCTAGAAAGTTTATTCTTTAATTATCTCAAATAGAAAATGAATTAAGGTTGTTTTTGTCAGAAGGTCTTAAATTGTTCTAATAAATACAAGAATCATTAACTAAAGCACCACCTTAATTACAACAATTCTTTAAAATGTTTTTGATAACAGGTATAATAAAAACATAATCTGATTGAGTCCTATTTAATCAATTACTTTCTTTTCAGCGTATTAAAAAATCAATCCAATAAAATAGAAGCCTGCTAAAGAAAATAAATTCTTCGAACTTGGTCGTTTACTAGAAACCTTTTATAAAATAATAAAAATTAATCAACTAAGCTCATAAAAACCATAAACCGCTCCTTTGATGACAGATAAAATAAATTTTGGAGAATTAAAATAATGTGAAGTGATTAAAAAAGTGTCAAATTTCCAGTGCTGAAGAAGGCAGGGCCGTAACTTTTTGATAGACAAGCGTATTACTTTTATTGTAGCCCAGCAGACATATAAAATGATGCATTCAACTTGATTAGCGTAATATGAGTTTAATAAAATTCCATCGTTGTCGACGAAATAAGATAGAGAATTTTTATGGACGCTGTTGTGAATCATAAAGGAAAATATGTATAAAATAACCCGGGAGGAATCGTATAAAATATTAATAAAATTAACGACTGCATGTCACAGTGGAATTTGATATTTCATTTTGCGAATAACGTGCTCTAAATTTTGGAAAAGGGTGATATAAAATATATTGTCGAACAAAAACGGACAAGCATTAAAAATTACATTAATAGAAAGTTACATTTTCCTTCATTAAAAATGCAGCACTTTGAAGGAATTCAGACAGACAATTCTCCTTATATTTATGTATAGGAACTACTGTTGCTTTTAAATAATTAGATTTTCAAGTAAATCGATTGGTAGCATTTCCGCGTTTTTACTTGATGAACCGCTAAGATAAGTAGGGGAGACCCGGACTGGTTGTCACATGGATAAGTTGTCCCAACTCTCAGTTCTCAGACACTATTGCTACGTAGGGGTTATGACTCGAACTACTAAATGTTTACATAACTGTGTGTGCCCTGCGAAAATTCTATGGAATTGGTTCTTTCGTATTTTTTTTTTTACAACTGCAAGTATTCGTTGAACGACGTAATTAACACTGATTATTGTTCAATGAAGTCAATGTGTCAACTATTTTTCTATGAATCTATAAGGTTGCATGATGTTACTTTGGATCAACATTGAGGTTAGGTTATACGGTATTTACGCCAAATCATGATTAGTGTTAAATGTCTGTACAGGGTTGGTTGTCACAAAAATCTCGGGGATGGTTGTTGTGAAAATATGGATACAGTGTGTATAACTGAGATCATGAATCATGTACCCCCGGACTGAATAACTTTTATACTTGTCAAAATTGTGAAAGTGCGGCCGAAAGTAATTAATGTAATATTGACCGTTAAATATTCACTTAAATTCTTATTTCAACCACGAAATGTGTCTTAAATTTAAATTACTGGCACCCTATTAATGTTATTCTTTATCAACCTTGGTCTTTAGCTTTTGTATGTCCGTAATAAAATTTATTGATAAATTATGAATTTATTTTTCATTTAAATAATCCATGACAATTAACCCCAAAGTCTGTGACAACCAACCCGGAGTAAAGGCAAATTATGAGAAAAATTTGCTCATGCAAAAAGGTATTTAATAACCCCTTAAAGCAATGGTCTCAAAACTGCAGGAAAACATAGTTAAGGATACACACTAAAGAATAAGCTAATAATAAATAAATAAAAATATATCATTACGGCATATTACCCATTTCTGGGTGATAAGCTAATAATAAAAATCTGTTTTGGCCAGCATAAGACCTCTCGCCATTTCCATATTAGGCTATATATGTATTGTATTGCACTTCGCTTTCGAACCGTCGTTTTATAACAAAATATTACAGAACTTTACCCAAATATTGTTTTTTATTGTATTTAGCATGTCTTCTGCACACATATAATTTTAATTATATCTATTTTATATCATTTTCATGTCAGAGATTGTTCCAATTTATTAACCCGATTGGCGGTATTTCTGATGGATATATGCATTTTACCACAATTTTACCTATAATTTCAAATATTTAATTAATAAAACAATAAGAAAAATTAAATATACTTCCCAGAAAAAGCTTTCACAATGTCACTAAAAATGTTGATATTTGACAATGACATGTGTCATGTTATAAACATTGGAATTTGTCAACTTTTTACCTCTCGCTAAGAGAGGTATTGGATTCATGCTAAAATTCGCATATCCAGATTTTATTGAATAAGCACGATTTAAGGTCCCTACAATCCGATTATAACATTTTTAAAATGATGTCTGTGTGTGTGTGTGTGTGTGGATGTGTGTATGTGTGTGTGTGTGTGTGTATGTATGTATGTATGTCTGGATGTTGTAGTCACGATTCCTCAAAAACTATAAGACTTAAAAAATATTTAACTGCAGTTTCCTCAATCTGGCATTCCTGGGAAGAGCTGAAAAGGTTTTGGTAACAATTGAACAACCGGAAGTAGTAGTTTCTTAGAAAAAATCTTCTAAATATAATTTTTTGGGAGTTTTTTTTATTAAATATTGAAGAACATAAAATTCTCCATCTATTACACTTAAAAATTTTATTATATCTTGTATAGATTTAGAGATAAAGACTCTATAATTTATAGAGTATACTAATCGCAGAGGCCAAGGCACTAAGGAAACCAGTTGACAAATTCCAATGTTTATAACATGACACATGTCATTGTCAAATATCAACAGTTTTAGTGACATTCTGATAGCTTTTTCTGGGAAGTATATTTAACTTTTCTTATTGTTTTATTAATAAAATATTTGAAATTATAGGTAAAATTGTGGTGAAATGCATATATCTATCAGAAATACCACCAATCTGGTTAATGAATTGGAACAATATTTGACATTTAGAAACTTCCTCATACAAAGAAAAATAGATATAATTTGAATTATGTGTGTGCAGAAGACATGCTAAATATAGTAAGAAACAATATTTGGCTAATGTTCTGTAAGATTTTGTTATAAAACGACGGTTCGAAAGTGAAGTGCAATACAATACTTATATAGCCTAATACGGAAATGGCGAGAGGTCTTGTGCTGGCCACAACAGATTTTTTCCTTAGTGCCTTGGCCTCTGCGATTAGTTCACTCTATAAATTATAGTGTCTTTATCTCTAAATCTATACAAGATATAATAAAAATTTTAAGTGTATTAGATGGAGAATTTTATGTTCTTTAATAAAAAAAAACCTCCCAAAAAATTATATTTAGAAGATTTTTTCTAAGAAACTACTACTTCCGGTTGTTCAATTGTTACCAAAACCTTTTCAGCTCTTCCCAGGAATGTCAGATTGAGGAAACTGCAGTTAAATATTTTTTAAGTCTTATAGTTTTTGAGGAATCGTGACTACAACATCCAGACATACATACATACATACATACATACATACATACATACATACATACATACATACACACACACACACACACACACACACACACAAACACACACACACACACACACACACACACACAGACATCATTTTAAAAATGTTATAATCGGATTCTAGGGACCTTAAATCGTACTTATTCAATAAAATCTGGATATGCGAATTTTAGCATGAATCCAATACCTCTCTTAGCGAGAGGTAAAAAGTGTAATAGCAACACTGCCTCTTAAATAAATTCAAACGCAAAAATTGTAACAATCCCCGGTCGCCCCTACATTTTTGTATTGACTATATTAGCTTATTTGAATTAACTGTATTAGTTGTTGATAAACGTTTGCACTGTGTTGTAAAAATGCTACGTAGATGCATTCGACAATATTTTGAACAATTATCTGAATTTGAGCGAGAGAGAATTGCAGGACTGCGTGAGGCCGGTGTCAGCTTCCGTCAAATTCGCCGTCGACTGAATCGACACCTAAGTACAATTTTAAGAGTATGGAGGCAATGGCAATATCAACACCAAACTGTAAGATAGGGATCGGGACTGTTACAGAGTACCCCAGGGTGCGAAAATCGCTATTTATTTCGTCTTGTTTTGCAGAGTCCCCAAACAACACCAAGTGCTCTAATTTTGCAATAAAGAGAGGCAACACGAGTTTCAATGATGGCCCCTACTGCTAATTTTGGACTACGGGCACACCGTCCACTTTTCGCCTTTCGCTGACTTCGATGCACCGTCGAAATCGACTAGAGTGGTGCCGCGAACGAAGACAGCTGTCAGTTGAATGGAATTGTGTTTATAGTTTTACTGTTGGACCAGACAATCGAGTCAATTTTTCAAATGTATCATAAAGTTTTAAGATCTGTTTTTAATATAAAGACCCATGTTCTAATCTGTTACTATGGTGGAGGATCCCATTGCCAAATACTAACACAAAGGCTTGTTGACAAACAAATTTTCTGCTTATAACTGTCCGTCGTCAAACAGTTTGAGCAACACTGTTGAAAGCAACAGTGCGACAGTAATATACTACTCACTTTTCAGAGGCGAGACGACAACACTAGAACTCATTTTAAAATTAAGTTTTTTTTTTCGACGGGTGTTAAGTAATTCAGTTAGTTTGCCAGACAGTAAACACGGTACAAAATATATTTACTTTCTCGCTGACGTATTTTGACTGGTACAAACAAAAATTCAGTTTGCTCTACGTAAACACACTTTACATATTTTTGAAATTTCAACTACATTTACCAACACAATATTTTTAAGACAATAGCAATTACCATATTTTATAAATTTTCCATTAGTGTATTCGAAAGAAATTCCCAGGGCATCGAACCCGCCAAAAACTGGGTTCGGTTTAGTTTCAGGTTAATTTGTTTTTTGAAAGATGGGTTCGGGTGCGGTTTTGGTTCAAGCATTATTAAAATTTGCTGTTTTGTTCGCGGTTCAGGTTCAAAATAATGTAAAATGAGAGCCGTAATTTACGCAAAACGCAACAAGAAACGAACACAATTTTCACGAAAAGTCAGCCCAGACAGCAACGCAGACGCCTAAAACGTCGATAATCGGCTGTATTTACTTTCCGAACTAAAAATTAACCTGAACCGGAGTTGAACCCCGAATCGGAATTTTAATACTCGGTTCGGTTTCGACTCAAGTTCAATTAAAAATATATCTGAGTTTCGGTTCTCGGTTTGGGTTCCCTAAAATGTTACGGTTTGGTTCCGGTTTTGGTTCGGGTCAGGTTCGGGTTCGATGCCCTGGAAATTCCAAACAACCAAACAAAATCAAAGATATTTAGAGAAATTTTGAATTTATTTATTTTTCTTTTTAGCTCCAGCCATACCGTTGAATTAGGGTCCCTACAACACGTTTTTACTATTTTTACAATGATGTCTATATGTGTGTGTCTTCCACAACGCCATATCAAACTTCCAAAAATTTCTATTTTCCGTATTTACGCTTTCTGCGTTAATAGAAAAAGCTGATTAGATTTTCGGTAAAACTGGGTAATTTAGACTTTACTTGAAGCCCTAACAGTTTTTAAAGAAAAACTATATCAAAATATAATCTAAAACTTTTCCAGTCCGATTCACAAAAAAAGTTTAAGCTAATCCTGATTTTTTGATTAGCGAATTCTATTGTATTCCGGTATTTAAAATTTAATTTTCATGATATTATCAATAAAGGCAGATACTAGGAATAGATTAGACTATTATTTAAAATATAAACTGTTAAAATTAGAGTAGAATTCGCTAATCCAAAAATGAGGATTAGCTTAAACTTTTTTGTGAATCGGGCTGTATAATTTTAGTATTTAAGACTTTTATATCAAGGGGAACAACATATTAGATTTTGTGTTAAATATATTCATATAATCTTAAAACTTTTCAAATTTGGTTTTTAAGACTTTTGTATTAATGAGAAAGATATATTTGATTTTTTCTAAAATTGATAAACCGGAAGTGGTACTTTCCTTGAAGCTCTTAACAGATTTTTCGAGGAAAACAATAAAATATAATCCATATTTCGTATTACTTTTCTGTTTGTTGGAACATCAAATTAGATTTCGTTTACAAACGATCAACCGGAAATGCTACTTTACTTAAAGCTCATTGCTATTTTAGACATGGAATTGGTGGGAGGTCATGTGCTGGATACATCAATTTTTTTATATTAGAAATAATATGAAGATTAAATTAAAACATATATATTAGGTTAAAGTTATGAGTCTACAATTTTGTTAATGGCATTTATTCCCCAGCAAAATGACTGGTGTAATAATACAGAAACCAGCTTATTGTAAACATAAGTGTGACAATTTTTCTGAATATAATTTCAGTAATAGTAGCCTATAAATAACGCAAATGTGCTCTGTAATAATATAAACACTGGTTAGATTCCAATCTCGTTCGATAAGATTCGTGACAAATTTACAAATTTGATTTATACTTCGCTATAAATAATACTAGGAAATTTATGCTTAATCTTCATGTAATTGTTTAGTATGATTTTAGATTTTTGTTTGTATTTCACTGCACATTTTGTTTATAAAACTTTGCAAATGTTAATGTTTTTTAGACTGTTTAGAAACTGTTAAAAAAAGTAAATATTTTTATGCAACTACGAGGAAAGAAATTAAGGTTAGCAAAATATTTAGTATTTTTTATTTTATTTGGGTTAGTCTTGTTAAAAATAAAAATGTTCTCCTAGACTAAATATACGAGCCCAAACGCATAATCATTCGGCCAGTTTACACTTTCAACAAATTATAAAATCCACACAAATGGTGAGAAATTTCTACAAAAATTGTGGGCCAAATAACTGGTGATCAGTGGCGTAACTAGGAAAATCCACAGGCGGTTTTTTTCTCAGTAAAAAGGCGCCATAATAAATTCGCAATTTATTTAAAGTAAAATATAAAAAAAAAATCTGTTGTGGCCAGCACAAAACCTTCCGTCAATTCGATGTATTTTGTACAAATCCCATACTAAAAGGTCCTTGGAACAGATTCTATATAATATCATGTAAAATCGAACACGAACACAAACTATTTTTTACAAATTCCACACCAAAAGTTCATTTGAAAAGGTTCTATAAATCTAATAAAATTATAACATAAACTACACTAAGTAATGTCCTTCCATCTTCTCTTTGGCCTTTCTCTGCGTGTCACTTGCGAGCAACACTATGATATACCAATTTTAGATCCTATACTTTTTTCCATATTTGGTTTTGCACTTGCAACTGACATCTGTCAATTAAATATTTTTGAATAATTATAGGTCTGTTCGTTTGTATTACACTAACTTGTACAAAATGTACCGAGACTACGTCACAGTGTAGTTTAGTGTAACGTAGTACAGACTTGTTTTCGAAATTCAAACGAACACTAATTAAACAAGTTAGTGCAGATTGTAGGTTAACTAGCAACGCCATTTATGAATATAATGTATAATGATTTTTCCATTTAGTTAAAATTTATTGCAGTTCTTTCAATATGAAAAATCCATTAATGCTAATTTTTTATACTAAATGTGAATTACACATATCTATATCGATTATAATAGTTTTCAGTTAAATTAAAACTTTTTTTTAATAAATATTTTGTATGCAGTGATATATTACTTATTTTTACATTTTATTTCTTTGGTATTCTTAAAACACATTTCCTTTAATTCATTTTTAGAATATAGAATAAGATTTTGCAGATTAATGAAAAAATTATAGTTATAAGTATACACGACAACTTATGTGACAAATTGTGACATCGTTGTAAACACTGCGCACTGCACTAAGTGTACTAGCTCGGGAGGTAGTACAGTTAAGACAAGTTAGTGCAACATGCACGACTACAAACGAACACAGTGCAGACAACTTCGAACACACAAACGAACATATTTTTCAAAAAATTACAAGTTAGTGCAGCTAGAACCATACAAACGAACAGACCTAATGTCAGCTGTTTCCATGATAAATAACAAAGCATATAGAGAAGAGTATTTTCTTTAATAAATATAATAACAAAATGTCAAAAAATAATATTTAACTGCGTTTTTTTAAGAAAAACTGTTAAAAACTTCAAATAAGGGTACTTCCGGTGGATCAATTATAACCAAAATCTAATCAACTCTTCATATGGATGTACAGAAGAGGAATACGAAAGAATTATAATTTTTAGAATTATAGTATTGGAGTTATCGTCGGAGAAAAATTTGTCACACACGGACATACATACACACACACGGACACACACACACACACGGACACACACACACACACACACACACACACACACACACACACACATACATACATACATACATACATACATACATACATACATACATACATACATACATACATACATACATACAGACATCATCTTAAAAATAGTAAATTCGTATTGTAGGGACCCTAAAACGTGCTTATTCATTAAAAACTCACCACCGATTTTTTTGACCAAAGACAATACCTTCCTTACCTAAAGGTGACGGAAGGTAATTAACATCAGTTTTATAACCTTAGTAATGAAAATATATTTTTTTATGGTATAATATAATTAAAAGTTTAACCTACGAGTTACTCGTTACTCTTTTTACAAACTTTCGAATTGTCTGAATTATTACTGGTAAAAACAGTATTTATTTTAAGAACACCTTTTGTACTCTCTTTTAATGCATTTGCTTTTTTTCTCTGCCATCCGGACATCTTTTTCTTAATTGAACTCATTATTAAAATGATATTTTGAACTTAATAAAGCAGCATAGAAGATAATAAACAGTAGACAGTAGCATAGAAAACACGCCAGACACCTGCATTTGCAACTTGTGTCTTGTTGATGTGGCGATATGAAAAAGAAAATAGTATTCAACAAATAAAACTAATTAAACTTATTATTTAATTATTTATGTTAAAATTAATAGGTATTTATAAATTCAAATTTTAAAAAAATATTAATGATTTTAATTACATTATTGAAAAAGGCGCCTATATCTTGAAAATCTTCACAGGGGGGTGAGCGCACCCACCTAACCCCCCCTTAGTTACGCTACTGCTGGTGATAATAGATCGACCGGCATTTTAAGGGTCATCTTTTAATAATTTCTTTAATTATTTCAGCTCTTACTTGGTGAAACTTATTATTCATTATAATATATTGAAATACTCAGTTTTTAGTTTCACAAAATTTTAGAGATTGATAACTAGTTTAGCTACTATAATAGCATCTTCATATCAACGTATTTAAACTTAAATTTATATACAGGGTGTAAATTTTAAAACGGGTTATAGGGCTATAACATAGAAAAACAGTTTTTTAGCTGCCAAAAGTTTCTATATTAATTTATTGAAAAAAGAATTTGTGCATATTACAAAGAAAAAAATTATGATTTTTTGATACCAAACACATTACATTTCTGTTTCATATAAAGCCAGAAAATAAATTTAAAAATTTGCACAATTAAGAAAAAATATCTATAGCCGTGAAATTGACAGAAACAAAACAAAACAATTGTTGACTTGAGACGGTCATTAATAAACGTTTCTTACACATTATTAGTTAAATTATTATTATTTTCGTTTCATTAAGAAGAAATCATGCATAATTTGTCTCATGAAAAAAATTTACAAATTATTAAATGGTTTTAATTGTTCCTCGTAGCTCACAGTTTTTCTCGTTTCTTATAACTTATTTCTTATTACATGCAGATCATCTTTAATTGTTTACTTTATTTTGTTATTTTGTATTAGTTCATAAATTAATAACTTTAATCTTTAATTGTTCCCTATCATGTTAGTAAAAAATGACAATGTTTTGTTACTGTTAGTTTCATGGCTAATGATATTTTTTCTTAATTGTACATATTTTTTAATTTATTTTCTGGCTTTATATGAAACAGAAATGTAATGTGTTTGGTAATTCGTAATTTTTTTCTTTATAATAGGAATGAATTATTTTTTCAAAACATTAATATAGAAACTTTTGGCGTCTAAAAAACTGTTTTTCTGACCCTGTATATATATATGTTGATCTGAAGATGCGATTGTAGTAGCGAAACTAGTTATCAATCAATAAAATTTTGTGAAACTAAAAACCGAGTATTTATATATATTACAATGGTCATCTTTTCGTCCTTATTTAGCTTTTAACCGAGATCCTTTACTTTTTGCACAATGAGAAACAACTTCGTAAAAATTCAGTAATAATAATAATATAATAATATATCATCACGGCATATTACCCATTTCTGGGTGTGCCATTATCTACAATACATGTAGACATCGGTAATGATGACGATATATTTTACCGTGTGGGCGCTTACCAGGCGGCACCTCACGGGCACTCATAGCTAGCGTGGAGAGTGCACCACAGGGGTCACTTTTGTGCCGTTTAAAATTGGAAATATTTGGCATCTGTCGGGATCGAACCCGGTTCCCCCAGGTTCGCGACCAGACACTTAGGCACGCGGCCACGGGAGCCCATAAAAAAATTCAGTGCGTACAGCAAAACCTACTGATGAAACCCAGTATAAATGGCGTAATACTTGAGTATGTTTTAAATCTATATTTTAAACTAGTCGAAACAAATTTATAGAAATTTATCACCATTTGCATAGGTTTTATAATTTGTTTGTTGAAAATGTAGACCGGCTGAATTATTATGAGTTTAGGCTCGAATTTATTTTAGATTTAGATTTCTTTATAGTATCGTATAGTTTAGCCTAAAATTGTAAAACATTATACTATGTTACTTACGCAAAATAATTAACTGCATTACGCATTTCCAAGAATTACAACAAATATATTTGTTTATATTCCACGTAAATCTAGGTCATAATCTCGTGTTTGTCACTGCAAAGGTTTGATTTGGGGTTTTATTGTTGATGAAGCTTTGATTCAGGAGTTTATACAAAATGCAGTTCAGTTACGCGAACTAAAGCAACAAATCCCGCGGTATTATCAAATATGTTTGTGCAGACAGTACATTATTTATCAGCAAACATAAATACAGTGGATTTTCGTTAATTTCAGTAGAAAATACCAAAGATACAATCAACCCAATATTCAGAGAAATATACAAGGTAAGTAAGATGTTCGTTGTTTTATAAAACCCTTAGACAACCTAGCTTGCTTGCAAAACATCGCTACGTCAACAAAGGTTCTAATGATATACACAAAAAGTCGTTGAAAGTGCAGCACCAAAAAATATTAGCAAAATGATTTAAATTCAGTTCGAATTTTGATTGGTGTCAAGTAAATATGCCTCGTAGAAGACAACAACGTGCATTTATCAAATAAATGATTTTGAAAGAGGCAATATGATGGGTATGCGTGAGAGCAACTCCTACGCTGGATATTACTTATTTAATTCTAATCTTTTTACCTCTCGCTCATGCTAAAATTCGCATATCCAGATTTTATTGAATAAGCACGATTTAAGGTCCCTAGAATCCGATTATAACATTTTTAAAATGATGTGTGTGTGCGTGTGTGTATGTGTGGATGTGTGTATGTGTGTGTATGCATGTCTGGATGTTGTAGACACGATTCCAAAACATAGACTCAAAAAATATTTAACTGCAGTTTCCTCAATCTGACATTCCTGGGAAGAGCTGAACAGGTTTTGGTAACAATTGAACAACCGGAAGTAGCAGTTTCTTAGAAAAATTCTTCTAAATATAATTTTTTGGGGTTTTTTTTTTAAATATTGAAGAACATATAATTCTCCATTTAATACACCTAAATTTTTTGTTATATCTTGTACAGATTTAGAGAAAAAGACACTATAATTTACATAGTTTGTAAATGACACATGTCCTGTCAAATATCAACAGTTTTAGTGACATTCTGATAGCTTTTTCTGGGAAGTATATTTAATTTTTCTTATTGTTTTATTAATTAAATATTTGAAATTATAGGTAAAATTGTGGTAAAATGCATATATCCATCAAAAATACCGCCAATCTGGTTAATGAATTGGAACAATCTCTGACATTTAGAAACTTCCTCATACAATGAAAAGTAGATAAAATTAGAATTATATGTGTGCAGAAGACATGTTAAATACAATAAAAAACAATATTTGGGTAAAGTTCTGTAATATTTTGTTATAAAACGACGGTTCGAAAGCAAAATGCAATATAATATTTATATAGCCTAATATGGAAATGGCGAGAGGTCTTGTGCTGGCCACAACGACCGATAGTGTGTTTTGAATTTATAAGTGTACCACGAATGCTACCCAGGAGTACAGTAGTACCTAAAACTAGGTAAACTTATGTCATAAGATAATTAGAATTATGGTGTTTTATAAAATCAAATGGTAAAAGAAATAAGGTCACAAACGTACTATTACAGATTGGTTTTAAAATGTATCAATATGTTTAAAACGTCACAAAATTGATACTTTTTGTTTAAGAAAAAAAATATTGACAGATTTAAGTTCGTAATGACATAGCATTTGACAAAATCAAGTGAGAAAAACAACACTTTGCATGTGGTATCCGTTATCATTCATGCATTTCTGGAGGCTTTCTACGAAGTATACAAACACTCCTTCCATCATCGCTCTGTCAATTTGGGCGACTTCTATGCAAGTAGCTTCTTTCAGTAATTGTGCGGGGTTTATATTCGTACGTACGTATCTTGGGGTGACCCCACAAGACAAAAATCGCATATGAACAAATCACGGGACCGAGGTCATAAAAGTCATTGCCAGAGCGGCAGTGTGGGCCCATCAAGCTGAAATCACACACGTTTATTCGTAATTCAGGCAAAAAGAAATTGTGTATAATCTGAATATAGCGCTCCGAGTTCACGAAAACAGATGTTTCATTGTTAATAATAACGGACACCACATGCAAGATGTTGTGTTCCACACTTCATTATGTCAAATGCTTATGTCATTAGGAACTCAAATCTGTCAATTTTTACCTTCCGTCAAAAGGAAGGTATTGTTTTTGGTCAAAAAATTCGGTGGTGAGTTTTTAATGAATAAGCACGTTTTAGGGTCCCTACAATACGAATGTACTATTTTTAAGATGATGTCTGTATGTGTGTATGTGTGTCCGTGTGTGTGTGTCTGTGTGTGTGTGTCTGTGTGTGTGTGTCTGTGCGTGTGTCCGTGTGTGTGTGTGTGTGTGACAAATTTTTCTCCGATGGTAACTCCAAAACTACAATTCTAAAAATTATGATTCTTTCATATTCCTCTTCTTTACAACCATATGAAGAGCTGATTAGATTTTGGTTATAATTGGTCAACCGGAAGTACCCTTATTTGAAGTTCTTAACAGTTTTTCTTGAAAAATCGCAGTTAAATATCATTTTCGACATTTTATGTGATTATCAATAGAAAGAATATCTTATTCTCTATACGGTTCGATTATACATTTTCCTTCATATTCAATAGATATAGAGTTATAAAGAGATTAAGAGAGATTAACTTTCGAAAATCAGTCAGCATTGCAAAAATTATGAAAACAACAGATATATTCAAAAAAATCTAATTGACAGATGTCAGTGGCAAGTGCAAAACCAAAGTGGAAAGTATATGATCTGAAAGTGATATAAGTGACAGAGTGTCCCTCGCCAGTGACTTGCATTTGTGGCCTCGCCTCAAGATAGGAACTTATAATGCCAGAAGCACGAGAAAGGCAAAAGAGAAGATGGAAGGACTGTATAGCAGAAGATTTGAGAGAGGAAAAACTGTGTCACGAAGGTGCTTTGGACAGGAATGAGTAGAACAGAAGAGTAAGAAACAGCGACTTCTAATAAAATAGGGAAAAGTTGAAGCAGGAGGAAGTGTTAAGTGCAATACATAATGTACGTTCGTATTCGTATTAAAATTTTATTAGATTTTAGAATCTTTTCAAAGGAACTTTCAGTATGGATATGTAAAAAATAGTGTGTTCTTGTTACAATTATACAGGATATATAGAATCTTTTTCAAGGAACTTTTGGTATAGGATATGTACAAAATACATCGAATTGACGGATGGTTTTGTGCTGGCCACAACAGATTTTTTTCTTAAGCATAAAGTATCAATTTTGTAATGTTTTAAAAACCGTCCGTCCTTTCTGCACAATCCTGTATTAATATATCATTCAAATTTGCAGTATCGAACCCTGAACTATAGCTTCTATCTTCCCTATGTTGCAAGTTTGCTGATTGTTTAGAGCGCATGTCTATATTTATCCGCGTTGGAGTATGCGGAAACATCATCTGGTGCTCGCCCGTCTCCTGTTACCTGACTGTCCGCCGACTCGATGTATTTATATCTCCACATAACACTGACACACAGCAGTGTGCTTTGCTGTGCTCTGCGAGTAGTTCTGGGTTCCTGGTAAAATTAGATCCGAATGTGGAGCGAAAAGACATGGATCGCGACGGGAATCTAGTCCACGTAGGATACGGATCAGGTGATCGCAGCAGATCTCCGGATGATATAAATGCCAATCCAAAGACAATGATAAAAAAGATGAGCGATATGAGTTACGGAACTCCTTTCTGGACGTAGGACAAGCTATTTCTTCCACTATGTTTGTAACTAATCAATGAACACAGTTTTAAGGCATGGTTTTAATATAAAGGATTCATTTTCTAATTTGTTACTATGGTGAAAGGTGAAGGATTTAACTATGTCAAATCAGAAAACTGGCGCCAAATTCAAACCAAGTTCTTAACGCTGAAAACATAATTTTAATCCCAGCGTATTTCTGACGGGAGAAATGTTTTCTCAATTTTAAAAGCTAAGCAATCAATCTAATAAAATTAAACCTCTTATGAAAAGCATTATATGTAGCACATAGACAAATCCTTTATTTTCAGATTCGTACAATAATATTCACATGAACTCTGCACATTTTATAATTATTTAAACAAAAATACAACACTATAAAATTCAATAAACGTATGTCTCGATTTGATCCTGCAACTTCCAGTGCATCTTCATCTTTTCTTGCGCTGGCGGGTGAGCAGTGTTGTATAAAATACTTGAAAAAACGTATTTCAAATAGAAAATACAAAATAGTAAATAAAAGTATTCGATATTTTGAGCAAAATACGATTATTTTTTTAGTATTTCAAATAGACTAATATTAGAAATACTTTTGAGTATTTCAAATACTTTTACTTTTAATTATATGAAAATAAATAAGATATGTTACGGTATTGTAACAATGTTTTTCGAATTCAACTTATTCGCGCATTTTTATTAATATTAAAAAGAAACTCCTACATTACCATAGGCATTTGTTTTTTAAGAAAAAATTTAGGGAATTATTTCATGTTATATTACTAACAGACCACACATGACAGAGGTTTCTATTTCAAATACATAAATCCATTTCAAATACTTGTGTATTTTAAATACAAAAATATATTTTAAATAAAAATATTTATTTCAAATATTGAAAAATTGTATTTCATACAAATAATAGTATTTTAATATATTAAAATATAAAATACTTGTGAGAAGTATTTGAACTAAAAATACAAAATACTTTAATTTTTAAGTATTTCAAATAATTGCTTAAAATATTTAAGCTAATTCAAATACTTATTTCAAATACATATATTTCAAATACTATACAACACTGCGGGTGAGGGACTATCAACGGCAATCGTTATTTCTGCTTCCACCTAGTATTTTAATTTCTAATAATTTTCTTACTTTACCTTTTCTACGAGTTTAAACTGTTGCAATCTATTAATAAACACACTATCGAATTCTTAACGAGAACAACTTCATTTTTTTATAATTACCTTCCGTCACCTTTAGGTAAGGAAGGTATTGTCTTTGGTCAAAAAATTCGGTGGTGAGTTTTTAATGAATAAGTACGTTTTAGGGTCCCTACAATACGAATATACCATTTTTAAGATGATGTCTGTATGTATGTATGTATGTATGTATGTATGTATGTATGTGTGTGTGTGTGTGTGTGTGTGTGTGTGTGTGTGTGTGTGTATGTGTGTCCGTGTGTGACAAATTTTTCTCCGACGATAACTCCAATACTACAATTCTAAAAATTATAATTCTTTCGTATTCCTCTTCTGTACAACCATATGAAGAGTTGATTAGATTTTGGTTATAATAGATCCACCGGAAGTACCCTTATTTGAAGTTTTTAACAGTTTTTCTTAAAAAAAAACGCAGTTAAATATTATTTTTTGACTTTTTGTTATTATACATATTAAAGAAAATACTCCTCTCTATACGGTTTGATTATAAATTTTCCTTCATATTCAATAGATGTAGATTTAAGAAGAAACAGCGACCCCTAATAAAACAGAAGAAAGCTGAAGAAGAAATGAAGGAAGTGTCAAGTGCATTTTACTTAGTGTGTGTTTATGTTATAATTTTATTGGATTTGTAGAACCTTTTCAGATGAACTTTTGGTATGGAATTTGTAAAAAATAGTATGTGTTCGTGTTCGATTTTACATGATATTATATAGAATCTGTTCCAAGGACCTTTTGGTATGGGATTTGTACAAAATACATCGAATTGACGTAAGGTCTTGTGCTGGCCACAACAGATTTTTTTTTTTTTTGTTATATCCATCATATAACACGGAACTCCCGACAAAGGCAAATTGTAACTTGCTACCAAGAAAAAACTGGCATGACAAAAAAATACGGAAGAATTTCCACGGCAGAGATGACCACTTCATAGCAAAAATTCGTGCTACTAGGCGACTGATCTCTCTCAGCAAGAGATAAAAATTCCAAATTAATATTTCAATGTTCTCCGGAGTTATGGATTTTCAAGAATTCGTTTTAATAGACACCCGGTATCATTATCTTGTGTATCAAGAGTTTAAATAATCTATAACTTCCTATTTCATTTATTTAGTTTATACTTCAAAAATAGGTAACACATTTTGGTGTGGCTGTGCAAAACAAAACCAAAGCATAACAAGTGTTTAACTTTTCGTGTTCTACATTAAATATTCAACTCATTATACTTCTGACAATATTTTAAAACACATTTTCATATGCCGTATTTCATATGAAGCATAGTTGAATGTTTTGTTTGAAGCAAATTTTCAGTGTGTAAAAAAGGTAAGAGAAACGCATGTGAGGTGAGTCTCGGTCCGCGGTCGTTATTTAAACAAACTTTAGTTATGCAAACTCATGCTGCGTTTATAGCACATTATATTATTATCACCGTAATTAAAGTCAAAAAGACAAATGTAAATTTTGAGATAATAACCACTAGAAACACTTCTAACTTTCACTGCCAAGTATTAAGTTGTCAGATACGTAAAACAGTGCCAAAATGATAAACATAATTAAAACATTTACATACATTATCGCTCTAGCAAGATGCACGAGCATTAGGAACTCATTTACACCAACATGACAACTTAGAAATCTGATCTTTCAACTAGGTATAAGACATAGGTACTGCTGAAATGTTTTCTATATTTAAATATTATTTGTATTTTTAAAGTTAAAACGTTACATTAAAATAAATAAATAATGTTAGGTACTATGATACAGACCAAATTCATCCTGTTCTCCCAGAAAAAAATCTGTTGTGGTCAGCACAAGACCTCTCGCCATTTCCATTTTATGTTATAAAAGTATTGTATTGCACTTCGCTATCGAACCGTCGTTTTATAACAAAAAATTACAGAACTTTACCCAAATACTGTTTTTTGTTGTATTTAACATGTCTTCTGTACACATACAATTCTAATTATATCTATTTTTCACTGTATGTGGAAGTTTGTAAATGTCAGAGATTCTTCCAATTCATTAACAAGATTGGCGATATTTCTAATGGATATATGCATGTTACCTATAATTTTAAATATTTAATTAATAAAACAATAAGAAAAATTAAATGTGCTGTTCACGAAACAGTCAGAAAAGGTTGTTGGAACACTCCCGTTGGATCAAACCTAGTGTTCTGTACAAGGCAATAAGGGATTTCGGCGTTAAAGTTCTTCAAAAATATACAGACAATCTTCTAAATAGTTGAAAAACAATATTAAAAATCAATGGGTATAAGAAGTGCGTATGAAATTTGTTGACGTGGTTTGATATAAACAAGTATCTAGGTCTTTATGGGCCGAGTGAGGTACAATAATACCAAAATTCTTTTTAAAAAAGAACACGCTGGGGACGATTTTATCTTGTGACGAAAACTTGTGTCTTGTCGCTTTGCAAGACAAACTCAAAATTGGCAAACAGTCTAAAACATACCATTTGTTCCGGGAAACTACAGTTTCACTAACTTTACCCAGGCTCGTCTCATTGAAGATTTTTTGAGCTCTTTCATCTCGAAAAGTTTACGATGAAGGATGTGAAGCCCAAAATGAGAACGAACTTCAACGCAGAATACACAAGAAACAGAAATGTCCAGAAATCGACGTAAATGTCGCCCAAAACTTAATAATAGGTGTCCCCAGAAAGTTGCATGCAAATCTAATCAGCTCTTCCCAGGATTGTCAGATTGAGGAAACTGCAGTTAAATATTTTTTAAGACGTATAGTATGTATTTGAGGAACCGTGGTTCCAACATCCACACATCCACACACACACGGACATCATCGTAAAAATGTTATAATAGGATTATAGGGACCTTGTAACGTGCTTATCCACTAAAATCTGAATATGCGAATATTAGCATGATTCCAGTACCTACCACTCTTAGCGAGAGGTAAAAAATTCTTTTCAACATTAAAAATATTGAGAAAGAAAAGCTACATTGCAAGTATTAATATTATGCTTGGATATGGTGTTTGAATTGACCATCCTACGATTACTAAATGCAGATATTATGTAAAGAGTAGGAGTCAACACTGTTTATAATAAATGGGTATTGGGAACTATTAAACCTATATCAGAATCGAATGAAAATGTTATGGTACTTATTGTTAAAAATTAGTTGGAATTAAAAGCAATCTTGTTAATATAAGAAAATAATTGCCACTTGTTGGTAATGGCCTAACGGCGTTGTTCGTTTGCAGTTTGTATTTTTGTTTTGCTGAAAGCATAGTCATTGAAAGAGCAAGAATTGCTGGGTTTTCTTTTCACATTTGTTGCGCGTTCTCGAGATAATGCTGTCCTTTATTCGCCTTACTTGAGGAATTACACGCTTCTTTACTTCATTTTCAGTCATGCCTATGCATTTGTTTCCGCCTTCTCTTTCTTGCCTCATTTACTTCGTTTAACAAAATTCTCTTTGCTGCTTCTACGCTCGCCACTTTCAGAATTAAATCTCACACTCTCCAAATATCTAATCAGATATAGAATGTTTATTTCATTTTGTTTTTCCCATTGCCAAGGAGATGGAGCGGCATTCAGCTGTTACTGCGCGTTCACAAGCTCACTAGATGTTGCAGTATTTAATATTAGACGCCCGATTTATTTTATTTATGTTGCTATCTAAATTATATCTAAACATATCGCACACCTGTTTATCAACATTTACTTTGCTCTTAATACAATTAATATATCTGCTTTGTTTAACATTGAAACGTACTCTATACTCATTAATTTAATTATTATCATAATTATGTGTACACACAAAAAAAATCTTCATGGCTCTTCAGAAAACGTTCATATCGTTCAAAAACCTTTAGCTTCCTCCCCAAAAATCTTCTCAAATATTTACATCGTTCCACTACACTTTATACGAGGGTTGTTCGCTATTTATTCTCCATCCTAAACATAGTAACCTATGAAATATTGTTTTCATAACAACAACAATTGTTTATTGTTTATCTGTCAATCGAAGTGCCAAATTTGATTATTGTATACTCTGACATAAGGAAATAATTTTGACAGTTAATTGGGGCGTGGTTTAGGAATGTGTTTTACACCAAAACTTATAATAGTTTAAAAAGAAGCGTCAATAGACAATAGACGTCATTGCAAGAGAGAGATAGAAGATCATGCATCCAAACAAACCTCCCTTCGTTGTCTTGCGTCCCGTTCCGTGTTCCTATTTGTCATTGTGTTCGCATCTGTTATTCACCCAATTCTTTATTGTGATTTGTACGTTGTGTTTAATAAAAATGAATTTAAAACCAGAAGATGTGTCTGGGGCAACTTTTTTCTTTGATAATATTGAAGATCATTCGATTATTCCACTAAAACGATGACTAGAATGTAGAGTCTACGGCTGATGACAGGTCTTTCTTTGGACGGGGTAACCATAGCAACCTTGATTTCTATGCTTTTCCGTTAGAGGCGCTCGTGCAAATTGTAATTTTGTAAGTGTCTATTGCACAAAACCGTAAAAGAATAAATACAGGGAAACACGACAATATAACAAGTAACGCACAATCACAGATCTGTATAAATGGTAGATAGCTTGGCCTGTGTTACTATAGTTTGTGATCATATGGAGGACGCCATGTTGTGTCAGGGAATAAAGAGGCGGGAAAATTTAAATATTTTATTAATTAGAATATAAAGTTTGTGTTTTGAAATGTATGTAAAATAAAGTAGTTTTAAAAATTTAATTGTTTATTAAAAAAAATACGAAAATATAATAGAATATAAATAAATTACTGGTGATAAAATAAAATTCTTTTCGATATTTTTTTTCTTATTTTCTCCCCAGTAATTTTTTCAAGATACAATTTTGCAATTGAATGCATTCTAATTTTAGAATGCCAAACACAATTGTATGTATTAATTTCTTTTAAATAACAAGGGTAGCGGGAGGTAAAAGAAATAAAAATAAATAATATATAATATAAATTAACTATATAATACAAATATAACATAAATTTACTGCTCAAATATCAAATATACAAAACACTAGCAAAATAAAATTATTTTCAAGACTTCATAATGTGTCAGCTAGATGGGTACCCCGATTTTTTTTTTTTTAGTTCGCTTTGTTACAACTGATGAAACTTTGATCTCAAGTCGAAATTTCAAATTATAAAATGATGACATCGAGGATCTCCTTCACCTCGAAAATTTAGAGTCCAATTGGATTATAGCTACTATATTTTATGCTGAGGGAATTTTAATGATTGTTTATCTGAAACGTGGTCACACAATCACTGCTAAATATTACACAACATTAATTGCTAATTGGAGTAACTATGATCGACTGGAGATTGATGTGTGGAGAAGAAAATAAAGTAATCGGAAACTGCAGTCAGTACGCTTTTATTTGATTTGAAACCCACGTTTCGACCATTACAATGGTCAATTGAATGAAGATGACTTGATTTAACCTTAAAGAAGACCATTGTAATGGTCGAAATGTAGGTTTCAAATCAAATAAAAGCGTACTGACTGCAGTTTCCGATTACTTTATTTTCTTCTACATTAATTGCTAAATTCGTCTTTACAGTAAAGAGAAAAGAAAAGAATAATTGTCGTGTGGAATAGGGGTTTCCAAGTTTTTTTCATTTTTTAATATGTTAATCTCTATATAAAAATATTAGACCCGTGTTTTTTATTTTCGCCGAAAAGCGTCTAATAAGCCAGAAAAAAATTATTAAAGTTTCTATAAATGAGGATCGAAAAAATCATCGGTGCGCGTGACGTCATCGACACCGCGAGAACATACGTTTCTAGAGCTGAGTGAGACGGATATATAACAAACACGGTGGGTATGTCGTTTCGCACATGAACATGTAAACAAATGATACATAACCCAAGAAAGTTGTTGAATTCTGTTCCTCAACTTATTTTGTAATACTTATCGAAGATATTTTTAAAGAAATTGTAATTGTACATGCAAATCAGGTAAAACTTGAGTACTTACAGTAATTTTGGAGATAATTAAATATTATTTTTCTATTTTAAGAGATGGATGATTTCTTTTATTTGCTATTCTGGTTACTATAGCTCTAATAATGAGCATTTTTGTGGTGGTGAAATACTGTTTCTTACCGGGCTGCTATAATTCCTCAGCAAATAATCCAAAGAAAATATATGTAATGGTTCCAAAAAATGAAGAAAAACGTGCAAGTTATAATGACTAAAAATAAATATTCCGTATTATAATGGTATTAAATCTAAACATGTTAATTAATTTACTAATTTAATTATTTGTGTATTCGATTTACAGCCAGAAAGTAAAAACGCTGTTCCTTATTCTTATCCTGTTATCATTAAAATTATAAAATTAGCACATGTTTAACTTTCTAATTAATAATAAATTAAACTATTGGTAAAATGATGTTTTATTTAAGACAAAAAAATAACAAACTATGAAACTATTTATTGACTTCATAAATTTGGGGAATACTGCAATTTTCCCAAATGTTGTTGCCTCCTCCATCAACTGTTGACAGAAGTCTTTGTCGAATTCAACTTCTACAGTAACAGCTTCGTCTCCATACTCTTCAACTCTTCTTTAGTTGCTCTGCAAATGTTGTTGTATTAAATAAATATTCCATAAATCTGCGTACAAAACATTACATACCTCTGGGCTTTCACATTTCTTATTTCTGCACTAACAAAACTAGGATTGTCTTTGTAAAACAAATGCAACATGACTGTATCTAAATACGGCAAATTTCGACTGTCTGCTTTCACAAGTTCAGGATCCATATTCTAAAGAAAATGAATAGTTTTAATATAAATAGCATTATTGGTTATTAACTTCACTTACTTGTTTTTTCAAAAGATTCTTCAAAGAAACTAACAGGAAATTCAGTAAAAATATCTTGTAACCTTAAATTTCATCAAAATAACAAATGTTCTGGCTTGAACATCACGTCAGGTCACAGCGCGAACTGATCTGCGCGCTCGAAAAGCCATTAGCCAATCAGAATTTTCAGAGTGCCGTTGACGTCACAAAGATGGCCAATACTAAATTTTATGCACTCAATTTAAATGCATTAAATTTTAATTTTGATTTTAGAGTAATAAAAATGAGCAAATTAACGATTATATTCATCTTAATATTACTTATACATGATGAACACTGATATCCAATAAGTTTTTCTTAAAAAGCTGTAGCCTTGGAAACCCCTATTATGTTTCATCAAAAAATCGCTCTCGTTCATAAAAGCCTTGTTTCCATAGACGCAATTCGCTGATGTCATACCCATCGTAATCACCTGACCTAGCACTTAATGTTTTTTATTATCTCCCGCTATCCTTGGTAAGGGAGGTATAGGGATCGTGCTACAAATCTCATATCGAGATTTTAGTAAATGACTATGTTTTAAGGTCCCTAGAATTCATTTATAACATTATGTGTGTATGTGTGTGTGTGTGTATGTATGTATGTATGTATGTATGTGTGTGTATGTATGTATGTATGTGTGTGTGTGTGTGTGTGTATGTGTAGGGATTTTGTCTTCGCTCTAACTCAAATACTATCATTCAGAAAATTCTGAAACCTTGTATTTCTATCCTATTCTAATATGAAAAGAACCCATTAGATTTTGGTGTAAATCGGATAACCGGAAATGGCACTTTACCTGAAGCTCATAATGGTTTTTCTTCAAAAAATACCATTAAATGCCATTTTTTCGCATTTTATATCTTATGACAAAGATTATTGAATTTTCTACAAGAATACATTAATACTTTGCTATAAATTTGCAGATAAATTTAAAAATATTTTTTTTATTAGTCCCGAAGCCTAAGATAAACACAATTCCTTTGTTACACAGTTCATATTTCAAATGAATGTAACTTACAGTAAATGTCACTGTCAAAAAACTAATCACTTCAAATTAATAATAGTGACATTTTAAAAAGAAAATAGTATATAAATCAATAGTTTTATGCAATGGAACAGTTTGCAGCGTTAGTAAATACGTAAGTATGTATTTAAATTTATAAAAATGGATAGGAAAGTGTGGCGAAGGAATATTGTTGCGTAACTATTATTGTTGTCCGGATGGGGTTATTTGCTACCGAAAATCGGTCACATTAATATGTTCTTATGTATGAATGCTATGATGATTGTGGACAAGGCGAAAGAAGAATGTTGTTAAAGAGTGAAGTGAGTCAGCTAACCTCTTACTCTTATCCCTTTTCTTATTGTTACTATTGTTTCCGGGTATTTGCTAACCCCCTAAGTGGGAATCGCGTGATTTTATGTACGTATGTATGTATGTAAAAATTAAATAGCGGGAGGTTTTGTGTTGGCCACATCAGATTTTTTATTTCCCTAAGATAATTGAAAGCATACAAAGAAAAAATTTGAAATCGATGTTGTCGTTATGGTATCGGTTCAGTACTTCTTGTGCGATAAAAACTCGCGAGTTTTTTTTTATAAAAAAAGGTGTTACGTACTATGTTTAGAACTCAGTATCTTCAAGTACACAGTGATTATGTTGAAAAATAAGTTTGTTTTATATATTAGGAGCAATAAATACTGTACAACCCCCATGTAGTATAGTTCGTCAATATGTAACTTACACAAACGACGCGTCCTATTTTGAATGAATCCTGACATACACTTCACAAACGAATAACGCGCGTAATTCAAAAATTGTCGTTACTTTCTGATGAAATCCTGTATATTACAAATTAAAAGGCAAGTAAATTGAAAGAATTGTTATCGAAAGAAACAAGTCGTTTTTCATTGTTTTGCCATGCCATATCGTATCATAATTGTTTGTAGTTGCATGTTGGGAAAATATTAAAGCATCGCAATCCGTTGGGCCGTTTGTGGACGTGCATTGCAAGAGAATTAACGTACAAACCTAAACTATGTTCTCCTTCTGATGTTAAAGACACCAAGTCACGATTTACATGTTTCCTTCGTCATGTTTGGCTAAATGGACAATCCAATTAAACTAATACATACTTTGTTGCACCTATAAAGCCAGAAATTGTGTCAACATAAAATGCACTATTTCTAATAAAACGAAACGTGGATTGCAACTGCGAGAACACACGAAACCTAAAATGGAGCAATACCACTATCGCGGAATCTCAGTTTATATGGTGGCTTAATTTCTCCATTCGAATTTAAATTTTAAAATACATTTTACGTTTACGGTAAATATCTACAAAATCATCATGAACCTGTAAGAAATACTTACTGCTCTTAATACTTAAATAACTATTTATTTTGATCCCCTAATGGTTTTAAAAAATAAATTCCTCGCTACTGTGTGCTTTATGCAAGTAAGGACTTACGTATTTTTACATCAGTGATGTTAAGTAAACGAACCGTAACCGTCCACGTGGAACTCAAGGGGTACTCACCTGAAAATAAAAAACAAATATTAGTTAAGGAGAACCGATACATTTATTTAAGTAAATAGCAAATATAAGTAGCGTAAGCGTAGTTATTTTCAATGCCCGCTCTCAAATCGAAAACAAATAAGTGCTTCCACTCAACGACAGTTAAATAAAATCAAATATGAATTACTTTTCAATACTTTTTATCGAGATATTTTTTCAAAAAATAACTTTTATGAAAATTACATTTTATATTTAGCTGATTTTTCTTCAATTTTCTGTAACGGTAATATCAATTATTTATTTTTCGTAGCCAACCGTACACAAATACATATATATATATATATATATATATATATATATATATATATATATATATATATATATATGACATAACAACATTCCTACTAACCATATATTGCAAATATTTCCACTCCATACATATTAAAGTGACTGATTTTCGGTAGCGAAATACAATAATGAAAGTAGAGTATACAGGGTGTTATATTATAATGGACCCAGCAAATATCTAGCTTATTTATTAAGTTATTCGTTCATATAACATAATTTATACAGCAACATGTAAGCTACTTGACGACGGATTTACATTCATGATACCACTTCCGGTTTATTAGTAATTAATGTCAACTTTGAAGTTTCAAATGGAACATACTATATTTTACAAATTTGAAAAGTACATCAAATTTGCTTTACAATCATATAAAATAATCCATATCTTACATTATTAAAAAGTAAAATGGCGGGCACTTTTTTATACACCTAAAAAGAGAATAGTGAGCCATGACTGTGGCTTGAAATAAAACAATTTCCCAAAGATCTACCTTTTAATTTAAAATTTAGTACAATATTTTGTTATTAAGCATTTAAATGTATAACTAGTAAAAATTTTGATTTAAAGTGAAAAATTAGACGTTGGAGCAAAACAAGTCCGAACGGCACGACGGTTCGATAGAAAATCTCAACATTTACATTACTTTATTATGTTTTTCACCATGACTATTATTGTTGCAATTTTGAATGTTTTTACAGACTATTATTATTTCCTTTTAATTACAGTTTTAATAATTGCTATATTTTTGGTAAAATTTTTCCAAGTATCAGCAACCTTGATTTATCTTTTCTAACACACTATAATTTCCATACAGGAGTCTTTGAATTTGACCGAAAAAATACTTGTTTCCATATTAGGTTGGAAACTTATCAATTAAAAATACAATATATATTGGAACGTACAATTTTACAAAATTCAGTTCATTAACCTTTTGCTTACTAGAAGAAAGTTCACCGTCCTTAATAATTTTCCATTTTCCTGCCTGATACACCACAAAAATATTTTTTTCATCAAATATGATATCTTTGGTAAATAGGAAGCTACATCTTGTTGTTTACTTAGGACATGTACCGGGAAAAGAAGTTCTTGAAAGGACAAAATTTGGAATGAAATAGCAAGGCCAATGAATCATCAAAACACAGGAAGTAAATAATGTTAGTGGGGGAGGGAACAAACAATAAACCCTCCGCAATATAACAATTAATCAACGGCGCTTTTTTCGTTGGAAATATGGACCGCTTAAGTCTAGCTCGAGACTAATCTGAGAATAATTTGAATGGAAAACGCGTGTTCGTACCATGCGTTTATGATTAATGCCTGAACAGTCTCGCGCATGCGCAGAAAATCCCCCTTAGCTGTTCTTTCCGAGTTTGGGGAAAAATATTGCGCTAGCTACCCCACAGTTAACATACCTGATTGTTATCTCCGTTTGAAAAATTGTTTTTAATTAATTTAAGTCGAGCCGACGGCCGTGGAAAAATGTAATAAACATAATGTTCACGTGCTATACTCGAGGTGCGTACTCACACCGTCGAATTTCAGCCTAAATTACGCAATTGTGCCGAGAAAAATGGAGAGATGTTTCATGTTGGGATGTAATTTACAAATGAAAATCAAGACACTTTTGATGCGAAAAACCAACACACGGATATTTTAACTAGAATCAAAAATGGAACAGCGAATTCAGTCGCCATTTGTAACTCAGATTCGGAAAATAAATGCAAGGGACGGGACTGGTATACGCAGAAATGAAACAAGCATTAGTTAGGTTAGGTCAATCGGAATTTATCAATACACCTAAATGTCCCAGCAGCCGACAAACAATTTACTTATAGCGTTTTCATTTATTTAGTGCGAACTTTTTTGCAATGAGTGCATACTTCGTTTTTCACTTAAATATATACAGTGCGCACTAGCTGAATTTTACGTGTTTCATTTATACTTTTCGAGTGAACTGAACCTTACTGAGTGCTCACTTTTTTGCACTTATTACTATCGTCAGTCCTTACCAGTGCGGCCTGACATTCATATATTTGAGTTTTCTTTTTCTTTTATTTATTGTTACTCGCTTTTTATTACATTATTGTATATAAGCAGTGATATCGTGGGGATGAAACAGATTTCGTACATTTTATTATAACTTTTATAATTTCTTCGTTGCATTGATGGGAGTGAAAATGATAAAGACGTACACAAGTAACAGCCATACCTTACCCGGGATTCGAACCCGGAACCCTTGGGTCGTGAGCCGGCTACGTTGCCCACTACACCACCGGGGACGGTTCATATATTTGAGTTGTAAAATGGATCTGTGTAAGTACAAAAGATGTAAAAAAAAAATCTTCACAGCCCGAATCTTGTTCAGTGATAGCCACTGCTACGTCCCTCTCAATTTGACAGTTAGGCTAAGAAATTACACTGGACTTTTGTAACATGTTTCATTTAAAATGCACTACGCACGTGCTGGTAACAACAACTAGTGCCGGGAATGAAGTCATTAGCTGTACTCATTTTATTTACTGTCTGCGAAAGCTAAATGTTGTTTCTTACATTTCTTTTTTTTTTTTTCGTTCGTCGGTTTTACAAATGTCGTCTTTAGAGAAGCGTGCGACCCTTTAGATGCTAAGGAAAGCATACGGAAATGATGCGATGAAAAAATAGAGAATGCGAGTGGCACAAGCAAATATTTCGCTTGAACAAAAGCAAAAAGAAACGATTTAGAGTTTTTACAAGATCTAAGTATAAATAAAAAAAATTAGTGGAGATCTTACGACGCCAATGAGACGCAATCAGACGAAAACGTCCTGAAAATTGGGCAGGAAACGTTTTGGTTTTGCTGCATGACATGACAACACCGTGATACAACGCTCCCTCATGGTGAAAAATTACCATGGTAAGAATAACATCACTATTCTGGAACACCCCTCCTATTCTCCCCACCTTGCATCAGCCAATTTTTCCTGTTCTCACAGTTAAAATTAAACGTTTTTCTTTTTAATGGCACAAAAGTGACCCTTGTGGTGCACTCTCCACGCCATCAATGAGTGCCCGTGAGGTGACGCCTGGTAAACGCCCGCACGGTACAAATGTCATCAACATTACCGATATCTGTGATAAAGTAGATTGGCACACCTAGAAATGGGTAATATGCCGTGTGATATATTTATATATTTATTTACGTTTTGCTGATCTAGCAGAGGTGATGGAAAATGCGACGGAGCAGCTGAAGGTACTTTCAAAAAATGGTTTCAAAGAGTGGTCTGAACAGTCATACGAACGTTGGAGCAAGAGTGTAAATGCAGGAGGGGAGTATATCTTAAAGGAAATTAACGTAAAAATGTTGTACCGCTTTTCAATAAAATTTTATTAATCAATTCCGGGAACATTTTTCTGCTACCTCGAAGTTGCTAATATTTACATTTTATGTAGTTATAGGTGTGTAACAATGTTGCAACTTACACTGACAAGTACAGTAATATTTAGTAGGCATAAAACTGAAATAAAGAGTGTACAATTATTTGCTATCTTAAGAACGCATAATGTAACTGCAACAATGATGCACTATATGTGTACATTTCCCATTGTCTTGTAGCTGCAGTACTATCTTTGATGTCTTTGAAAACAGAAATTATAATGTTAACAAAATAAGAATTTATAATTATTTTCTAACATCCATCAAGTGGAACAATGTTTCAAGTTTACAACTATGCATACTGTTTGTGTTTTTGATGTGTATACTTTCGCGGGTTTTTGCACTTAACCCCACTTGTTATAAACATAAAATGGACTGCATTTTAAGTGATTTAATTGACAAAATACAAATTAAATATAATTCTAGTAACAAATTCACTTATTCATTGTTATTTAACAAAAGAATAATTGTCATACATCTAAATTATTTCGCCAATATTTCTTCTCTGTTTTTCTCAATTTCGCTGTCTCACTGTTGCCACTTCACTTAGTTCAAAATTCCCTAATATTTTTCACTAGATTGAAACATCCCTAAAACTTACTTTCAGGTGCAGTACCTAATGTGGAAAATTTCTCGTCTGTGGTATGGATAACATGTAAAAAATTACTCGAAATCTCAGTCAAACAGCATTTATTTTTACAATATCACACTTCCACCTTCTTCATGGTAGTAAGATATCACAAAATATTGCACATCATGTACATAAAATATATTTGTACTTATTTAAAAAAAAAATCTGTTGTAGCCAGCACAAGACCTCTCGCCATTTCCATATTAGGCTATATAAGTATTGTATTGCATTTCGCTATCGAACCGTCGTTTTATAACAAAAAATTACAGAACTTTACCCAAATATTGTTTTTTGTTATATTTAACATGTCTTCTGCACACATATAATTCTAATTATATCCATTTTTCATTGTATGAGGATGAGGAAGTTCCTAAATGCAGAGATTCTTTCCAATTCATTAACTAGATTGGCGGTATTTCTGATGGATATATGCATTTTACCTATAATTTCATAATTTAATTAATAAAACAATAAGAAAGATTAAATATACTTCCCAGAAAAATCTATCAAAACTGTTGGTTTTTCACTGACATGTCATTTACAAGCTGTTTTATAAACATTTGAATTTGTCAAGTGGTTTCCTTAGTGCCTTAGCCTCTGCGATTAGAATATTCTATATATTGTAGTGTCTGTATCTCTAAACCTATACAAGATATAATAAAAAATTTAAGTGTATTAGATGGAGAATTTTGTTCTTCAATATTTGCAATAACAAACATGTCCAAAAAATTATATTTAGAAATTTTTTTCTAAGAAACTGCTACTTCCGGTTGTCCAATTGTTACAAAAACCTTTTCAGCTCTTCCCAGGAATGTGAGATTGAGGAATTCATAGTTAAACAGGTCTTAAGTCTTATAGTTTTTGAGAAATCGTCCCTCCAACATCCAGACATACATACACACACCCACCCACCCACACACACACATCATTTTAAAAATGTTATAATCGGATTCTAGGAACCTTAAATCGTGCTTAGTCAATAAAATCTGGATATGCGAATTTTAGCATGAATCCAATACCTCTCTTAGCGAGAGGTAAACAACAGAATTATCAGGATTATATCCCAATTACTGAGATGGTTCATATAACCAAACATCCATACCTTAGTGGGATTCGAACCCAAAACCCCGAGCGCACTCATGACTGTTGTCGCTTTTTAGAGCAAATAGGCTATTCCACAGTAATCAAAAATAGTAAAAGTTTATTGAAAATAACAATGATAATAGTTAAAGGATAAGGAAAACCATATTTCTTTTATTATAAATTATTTCCTCTAGAAGACACGAGGAGTTTTGCTTTTGATGATGCAGGACATGTGCACGAGTGTTTGAGCAAATAGGATCCAAGAATGACCTCCGATTTTGAGAAGCCCCGCCCTAACTAAGAATATACTTCTTCGGATGTATCGGATCTGTTCGGTTGCTGTTCGGGTGACGTTCTATTTTCTTTTTTTATATAAAATGAGAAAAAAAGTGAAATAAATTAAGTGAAATAATTTATTTTATGTCTCTAATAATGAATTATAATATTACAATTTAAATATACTTTATTTTGTAATTTGTTTAACAATTTTTCGTGGTTTGTGAACCACTGTTTGTTTACTTCTGGTATATCCACATTACCTACGTCACAAAGCAGATTTAAAATTCGGACCTTAATATCTCGCTTATTTGGAGGAATTTTTAACTCGGACTTTCACATGTGTTCTTATATTTTTATGTATTTCAAGAAAAAAAAATAAAAAAAAAAATGTCGTGGAATAGCCTAACTTTTTTGTACGATGTGTAAAACTAAAAGTTCAGTATGAATGTATTTTGTGTACATGATATGCAATATTTTGTAAGATCTTACTACCCTGAAGAAGGTGCAAGTGTGCACCAAAACGTCGGTGTTGTAAGAATAAATGCTGTTTCAGATTTCGAGTAATTGTTAACACGCAGTACCTAATATTTAGTGAATAGCTAAGCACACTTGGATCTGGTTTATGAGTTGGGTTAAAATAACGATAATGAAGTGGTGCGGGACGTAATTGGCTAAGCGATCTCGCCACCGGATCAAACGCTTACAAGACGTTGGCAACGTCGAGCTACTACCGCTGCCGGTTAATATTCATAAGAACCAGAGCTCTTGCGGTACTGAAGCTTTGTCTGCAAAGATACCAACATAGGTGTTATCCTCCCCTAGGAACACAGAAGATAGTGTGACAAACGTTTAACGAACAGATAGATTCATAAGTTTCGGAATGTATTTAATTAAACACCAAAATCATGTTGACTTGTTCTCCACATAGAGTTAATCCCGAAAGAGATGGATAACACAGAGCTAGTTTTCCTAAAAATAATTGTAATAGTACTGAGGTTGTAATGTATGACAGTACATAAATGTCACTGAATCGTACTGTTGAAATTTTTTCAATAAAGTTTCTCTTAGTAGGCCAAGTCAAAACCGAACTTGCTCGAAAAAAAAAAAAATCCAGGAGTCTTGCAAATAAGCAATTTAAAGCATCATTCACATTGTCTTAAGACAGCTTTTTATATTTAAATTGAATCCTTTTGCCGGAAAGTAAATTGACAGTTAAAATACCAGTTCTTATGTATTTGTTTATTTGTGTGTAAAATATTTAACATTTACAAATCCTAGTATGTCTTATGTTTAATTTTATTTTCGGAGCTGTAAACACCAACTATAAAGTCTTATTTATATTTTTTTCATATTTCTTATTTTCGTATGTTTAATGAGCTTTAATACAGTTTTATATTCTGAATAAAATACTAAATTTGCAACCTTGGGCCGCTGCCGCTCACGCCGCCATATTGGAAAAATACCGGCCAAAATCAATTTTTTGACAATAATTGCTTTCCAATATCTCCTAGATAAAAGGCATAAGAGAACGAAGTTGAAATTCGCCATTTTTTATGCAAAAAAGAATTATTAATTTTTTTTACCTAGGATGAAATTTCAAAGAGTTACGTTAAAAAATAATTAACCAAAACAACAATTCATGAAAGAAATTTAAATTATACAAAAAATGTGCAATATTATGTATTAACGTACTACTTTCCTTACACAGTTTGCATTCGTCGTGGCATCGAAGTAAGTTCCTAATATTTCCAGGATTTTAAAATTATTTTTGACAATGATTTCCTACAAATTTTTATTTTTTCACCCCCCACTATGACATTTTTGAAGTAGTGGTGGGATCCGGATAGTTTTGGTTTCGGTTCCAAAAAAATATCCGGATAATTGAATGTTGAACTATCCGGATCCCATACTGAGATTTGGATCCGGATCTGAGTATTGGATTTTGGATCCGAATCTGAATATTGGATTTTGGATCCGGATCCGAATATGAGTATGAGTATCGGATTTTAGACATGGAAAAACAATCCCTTTTATGTGAAACACGTGCACGATATAAATAAATAGGTATTTCGACACTTGCAATGAACCTGTAACCATTATTTCTCAAATTTAATCTTAATCTCGTTTTCTTTGAAGTATTTGTTGTAATGAATGTTAAAATTTTAGAACTACAGAATTCAATATTCTAAAAAATATCCTTCTGTATTTGCACCAGCTACCTGTCTATTTTAGAGGGGTATTATAAAATTTATTGCTGTTTACAGACCGCTGTAGAGATAAACAGACCCACTGTAACGGTTTGAATTTGAACTCACTTCCAGATGTTTGCCTTTACATTCAAAATGATGAATTAAAATTCGGATCCGGATCCGTAAACAACACATTGAATCCGGATCCGGATCCGAATCCAAATCCGAGTTAAATTTCAATATCCGAACATCGGATATCCGAGGAACCGGATATTTTAAATCCGGGACCTCGGATCCATGTTTTGTCGGATCCTCACAGTACTAGTTTAAAGATAGGATAACGCTGTTTAAAAATTTGAATTCTACATGCAATTTCATGTATCACACTATTTTTACTGATGAGTGGTTAGCGAGTTACTAACAACAAATTCTTCCACAAACATCTGAAAATCGGCACATTTCTCATTTTGTCATCCAAAATTTCGACACTATTAAAAATAAATAATACTACGTAGTTAATACATGTGGAAATGGTTGAATTCATTATTGATTATTTTGAAAGCAAAGTTTGGTAGTTATTAAGAAGTGGAAGAAAAAATGATGAAGTGTGTTATTTATTATTGAAGGGAACTACTGTGAAAATATTTGAAATCAAACGAATCATGTTTTATTCTCCACAATTTTAATGTAGCTCTCTTAAAATTTTTCCGAAACAAACAGTAAATTCTTAATTTGCATTGAAATAAAAGTATGCCTTAATCCTGTCCATTGCTCCATTTGTAACAATTACTAAAACAAACTAAACCCAACTAACTAAATCATATTGCAACTTGCAACAGGCATTCATGTGTAAAAAGTGTAACAAACCATGGGCGAGTAAAGTCCGAGTTAAAAATAAAAACATTCTGCAATGGCCTTGCATGAATGCAGCTAGAGATTGCGAGGAGGAAGGAATGTTTCGCGGTAGCCTTGAGCCGAGATCTTGACTCAGAGTTAAAGTAGCAGTAGAAGAGCCCACTCACATGAGGATGAATGGATGAGGCTTAAGGCTGAAAAACTGGAAATTATGAAATAATGCACAAGAACTTCTCAGAACGCAGAAGGACGCGGATTATTACTTCGAGGAATGCATAGAATTATCATAAATGTAATTAATATTGTCAATGATATCATCTAGCGTTCCTATTGTAAATTTCATGTCTAATCCCACCGCTGCCCCCAATTTATAACCATCCCTAAGACAGGTTATTGTAAACTAGTGTCACCAATTTATGGTAGCTTTTACATTGAATGCCAACGTGCCATTATTTGTGCAGCTCTGTTGAAATGAGAACTCTGTATAGTAAAATAATCTTACTGTTTCTTTAACATAAATGATATTTTTGTTTGAAATAATTTTTGGAACTGCAATTTTCATTCCCATTATGCTATCAGATTATTTTCGATTACAGCATAACTTGTAATGCTTAATAATAAATGTAAAATAAAGTATAACAGAGGTTTCCAAATTTGTTTTTTACCTCTCGCTAAGAGAGGTATTGGAATCATGCTAAAAGTCGCATATCCAGATTTTAGTGGATAAGCACGTTTTAAGGTCCCTAGAATGCGATTATAACATTTTTTTTATGATGATGTACGTGTGTGTAAGTGTATATATATATATATATATATATATATATATATATATATATGTGTGTGTGTGTGTGTGTATGTGTATGGATGTATAGATGTTGGAACCACGGTTTCTCAAATACTATAAGACTTAAAAAATATTTAACAGCAGTTTCCTCAATCTATGACATTCCTAGGAAGAGCTGATTAGATTTTGGTAACAATTGGACAACCGGAAGTAATAGTTTCTTTAAAAAAATTTTCTACATAATTTTTTTTTTTTGAAAATTTCTGTTATTACTAATATTAAAGAATATAAAAATCTCTATTCGATACATTTGAATTTTTTATTATATCTCCTATGGAGTTAAAGATAGGCATAAATATATAAAATAATATGTTGTAAAAGAATCTCGCAGCCCATGGTAAACAAGTGGAGAAATTAAAATGTTTGTAATGGACAGATAAATGTGAGTGTCAAAAAGCCAGTTTTTTTCTGGGGAAGTACATTTAATATTTCTTATTTTATTATTAATTAAATTAAATATTTATAATTATAGATACATATATTACATATACCCTTTAGAAATACCGCCAATCTCATCATTTGGAAGAATCTCGAACATTAGAAGAATAAGAGTGAATAGAATGAATTAAAAAATATAAAAGTATATAAAGAAGATACCTATGTATTTTTGTGTGTATCAGAAATGTCAAATAAGTACAATACTTAGGCATATAGCCAAACATGGAAATGGCGAGAGGTCTTGTGCTGGCCACAACATATTTTTTGAAAATGTTAATATATACATAAAAATATTAGATCCGCGTATTTTGTATTTTTGCAGAAAAGCTTCTAATACACCAGAAAAAAAAAACTTTCAATAAACGTGGGCCGAGAAAATCGACGGCGCGTGTAACGTCATCTACACCAAGAACAGTGAGATGGATATATGACAAACGCGCTAAGTACGTCGTTTCGCGTCACATAAAAACCAGCGCGAACATGACGGTGGAAAGACACGACTCCGGCTTGCGCATTCGATCAGCCATTAAACAACAGCATTTGTCAGTGTCCAGCACGTCACAAACATGGCTGATACTGAATCTTAAGCAGTCGATTTAAATGTGTTAAAATTTCATTTTGATATAAGGGTAATAAAAATCAGAAAATTAACGATTATATTCTCCTTAATATTTACTTATACATGGTGAACATTGATATCCAATAAGAAGCCGTAGACTTGGAAACCCCTATTGCGATGCTTGGTGAAACTGTCCTAACATAAATTTAAAAATCATACTTGACACGTTTCACAAGATTTTGATTCAGACTGAAATCTTGTGAAATGTGTCAAGTATGATTTTTAAATTTGTAATGTCTAGATTTCTGAATCAGCTGTATATTTTAAAGGTCATAACATTTCACTATTAAACACTTTATAAATATAGAATCATGAATCATTTCTTGAATGTTTTTGTTGTTATTATTATTAATATACCTGCACTATTTATTTACATCATTTTGGTATTTTTAACACCAGTTTTGATTTCTTGAAGACGTTCTGTGTGAAGATATGGGTAGGAAAGTATGCAGAACGTTCGTGTTTGAAGGAGAAATCTCTATCCGCCTACCGTGGAACATGCAAACCGGCTGATCACTTTCTATTGTGCTGTCTGCTGGGATTTTGATGGCCGCGTTTCTAACCCAATAGCCTAGAATTGCATAGCGTAGCACATGTGTTCACAGACAATACACGTGTGAACATTTAAACACATCAAGCTTTCAATAATGCATGAACGATGGCCAAAGTTGAAAATTATAAGCTGTTAAGTTGTGTGCCTTCGAAAGATAAAATATCAAACATTGACTGAGAGTAACGTGCTGGTCACATCAGATTTTCAAATAATTTTTTGGCAAAAACAATCTTAGTCCATTTTTTACCTTCCGTAAAAGGAAGGTATTGTCTTTGGTCAAAAAATTCGTTGGTGAGTTTTTAATGAATAAGCACGTTTTAGGGCCCCTAGAATACGAATTTACTATTTTTAAGATGATGTCTGTATGTGTGTGTGTGTGTGTGTGTGTGTGTGTGTGTGTGTGTGTGTGTGTGTGTGTGTGTCCGTGTGTGTCCGTGTGTGTGTCCGTGTGTGACAAATTTTTCTCCGACGATAACTCCAATACTACAATTCTAAAAATTATAATTCTTTCGTATTCCTCTTCTTTACATCCATATGAAGAGCTGATTAGATTTTGGTTATAATTGATCCACCGGAAGTACCCTTATTTGAAGTTTTTAACAGTTTTTCTTGAAAAACCGCAATTAAATATTATTTTTCGACATTTTGTGATTATCAATATGAAAGAATCTCTTATTCTCTATACGGTTTGATTATACAGTTTCGTTCATATTCAATAGATATAGAGTTATAGAGACATTAAGAGAGATTAACTTTCAAAAATTAGTCAGCTTTGTTAAAATTATGGAAACAACAGAAAAATTTAATTGACAGATGTCAGTTGTAAATGCAAAACCAAAGTTGAAAGTAGGGTCAGAAAGGGTCAGAAAGTTATGTGTGAATGTGAGAGAGTGTCTCTCCAAAGAGAAGAAGATGGACGGACTGTGTAGCAGAAGATTTGAGAGAGGAAGAATTGTGTGAAGGAGATGCGTTGGACAGGAATGATTAAAAGAGAAGAGTAAGAAACAGCGACCCCTAATAAAATAGGGAAAGGAACTTTCGGTATAAAATTTATAAAAAATAGTGTGTTCGTGTTACAATTTTATAGGATATACAGAAACTTTTTTAAAGGAACTTTTGGTATGGGATATATACAAAATACATTGAATTGACGGAAGGTTTTGTGCTGGCCACAACAGATTTTTTAATTTAGAATAAAAATATCTGATGTGGACACCACATGACTTCCTTGTACGCCTGTTACGCTATACATATTTTGTTAATAATTAAAATATGTATAATAACACACCCAATCATAAAATTGCACGTATTTGACATAATTTGACATTGACATTAAATTCTTTATTTTTTTGTTATTTATTGTCCTAATTCATAGCAAACTTAATTACAGAAACCAAAAAGTACATAATGTTTAAATTTACATATCTCGCTTATACAAAGAACTAATTTAATCATACTTGAAGTTTTCGACGCAAAATTCAATTCTCTAAAACTTTTATTTGAAGCATTTATTGTTAATTTCAAAATAACACCATTTTTTTCAAGAAAAACTAAATAACAGCTTCAAATAAAGTATCACTTCCGGTTAGACTATTTTAACCAAAGTCTATTACGTTATTTCCATTGATATAAAAGTATTATATACCAAATTTGAAAAGTTTTGGATTATATTTTAATATTGTTTTTCATTAAAATCTACTATAGGCTTCAAGTAAAGTACCACTTCCGGGTAGACCATTTTTACTAAAATCTATTATGTTATTCCCATTGATATAAAAGTCTTATATACCAAATTTGAAAAGTTTTGGATTATATTATAATATAGTTTTCCATTAAAATCTATTATGGGCTTCAAGTAAAGTACCACTTCCCAGTAGACTATTTTTACTAAAATATATTATGTTATTCCCATTGATATAAAAGTCTTATATACCAAATTTGTAAAGTTTTGGATTATATTATAATATAGTTTTCCATTAAAATCTATTATGGGCTTCAAGTAAAGTACCACTTCCCGGTAGACTATTTTTACTAAAATCTATTATGTTATTCCCATTGATATAGAAGTCTTATATACCAAATTTGAAAAGTTTTGGATTATATTATAATATAGTTTTCCATTAAAATCTATTATGGCCTTCAAGTAAAGTACCACTTCTGAAAGTTATGCAATGACCAAAAAGGGAGGTGCACAACTAGATGTTATAACAGTCCTAAATACAAAATTTTAACTTTCTACGGCTTCCCGTTTTTCAGTTATGCGAGATACGTACGTACGTACAGACGTCACGACGAAATTAGTCAAAATGGATTCAGGGATGTTCAAAATGGATATATCCGTTGAAATCTGGAAACCGAATTTTTTCGCGATTACAATACTTCCTTTACTTCGTACAACGAAGTAAAAAAACAGACATTGATGAGCAAATACATAATAATTTGACTTGACTCAAACTTTAAAACGTAATACCTTGCGATTAAGATATTTTTTGCGAGGAACAATTTTACCAAATTGTCTGGCAATTTATTGTGTTCTTATAACACTCTTCAGTTTGGTAAATGAAAAATGTGTTAAATTTTGACCGAAGTAAAAGACTTATATAATGTTGCAATATTGTGCATATTACGCAGATTTATAATATTTATTTTGTTAGTTTTATTTTTGTTTCATTTGTTTATTAAATTTGTAATATTCATATTTACCATATTCCACCATATTTTTTTTATAATTTCATCTGAAAATATTAGGAAAACTAAGATTATTAATGAAAATCCGGTGAAAAAATTCCTATTAATAAGCGAGTTATGGTCTCCCGAATTTTGAAAAGATTGTCGTCTTGAAATATATGCTATTTTAAGTTATATTTCCATAAAATAAATGAATATTATAACACTGTATAAGTCTACATACTTTATAATTACAAGTGTATTCAAATTATTAAGTTTAATGCAAGAAATTTATGTTAAAATAAAAACTGTTTGAAAACTGCAGTACAGGAATGTTAGCCCCTCCTTTCGAATTTGAATTTCTTAACTTCCAGTGGTAGTAACCCCCACCTCCTAACACGCTATTTGTTATGCATGTATAGGCGGTCTTTCAGACGCCAATCAAAATATTATATATTGAATTCATATTCGTGTTGAAGCGCTAAACAAAAAATCCCTTATTTCTGAAATATTTCAATTATACCATTTCATTTTTTTATTAATATTCGTTATTCAGCATATAAATTCGTATTTTTTTTTTACTATTTTCCTTTAATTTGATTGAGCTGGAATCCCCTATTCTGATTTACATAATAAAAAAAATATATTTTACATGTAACAACAACGTAAAACTTACTCCTAAAAGTGTAATTAAAGGGAGTAAAATATGCTGCATAAATATTTTATTTTACTCTAGTATTACATTTCACTCCGTTGGTATTATATTTTACTCTATGAATTGGTAACTCCTAACTCGGACTAGAGGAAGTTTACTTAGTTTTTAATGCATAGTTCAAAACGTTGTTTGCAGTTATTGTGTGGAACAAAATGTTTACTATTATTATGGAATAAAACTACTACATATGTTTGGGATACGATAATAAAGATATGTCATATTGGGTAAATATCATTCAATGATTGTGATAATTTTGAGGGATTCTATTAAAATAAATTTATTCGTGGAAACGCCATCCCATATTCAGTATGAGATGGCATACTGGATCGTGAGATAAGAGATACCTACAGTTACAGTATTCATTACTTCTGAAGATATTTTAGTTTTTTCTGAATTCGGATTAATGGAATCCGTACCTAGCTCACCCTAGGAAAATGCTTTAATAGATTCTGCAGTGATAATTATGTTATTTAATATACTATAGGTATTGTAATTCCAAAGATAAATAATATGTTCAAATTACTCTGTTGGTGGTGTTTAATTTCCATTTTGTGTAAAATTAATAATCCAATGGGGAAGTTTAGCATGGTAAAAATTCTACATAACATACTATTTTCTCACAAATATAACACAAATGACTGCTGAAATTGAAATTAAAAATTAAAATTATTGCTCCATTTATTTATAATTAATATTTTTTGGGTAAACTTTAAGTACGTCACAAGTCAGTTATGCGCAAACTCAGACGGAACGGTGAAATCGAACCACTTGAACGTAGGTCGTAACAACACCTCAGTCTCAAGTGACTGGTAACCGCAATCGCGTACCTCAGTGTATAAATCGACATACGTTGCGACAAGCCTCTACCGACGTCATCACAACTTAAAATCGGCTTTTCCGGAAAATCTGGGCATTTTTGAAAAATATAAAACATGTTATATCATTTTTCAAGTCATTTCCCATGGAATAAATTTTTTTTAAAAAAATCGCTAAACTTCCCCATTGGTGTTACTTTTCTGTGTTACAGTTACATTATTGAAAGCGTTTAACTTACTCCATTTTGAGTAAAATTAATAATCCACTTGGTGTTACCTTCCAGTGTAAAAATGTTGAAGTTATTCGGTTGACAGTATTCGATTTACTTCAACTGTTGAGTTATTAATAACACCACAAAAGGTCTTAACCATTCCTCAAAATTAGCTCTATATCTGTGTTCAATTTTTTACTCCATCAAAAGTGTTCTACTTAACATCAAAATCTGTACGAACCTATATAGAATTTTAGGGTGTTAGAATTGAGTGAAAATTAACACCGAATTTTTTAGAGAGATATTTACAATATCTAGATTTCGTATATCGTTTTTATAAATAATAAAATATTTTTATATTCGTCCTTAAAATTATTATTTCAAAGTCAATGAAAATGTATAAATAATATGTTTATTTTAACTTTTCACTTGCTGTGTCATTCCCAGAACATTCAAAATAGAGTTTCCTTTGCCAGAACCTTTCTCAATTTATGTTTCAGTGAGCAAGTAACACCAATTTAAAATTGGCCAATGTTTAAATAAACAAGGATATAGGGAACCAACACATTTTCTAAGCAATTATTCATTTTCTGACCTAAAATACTGCTCGGCCTAAATTCAAATCTCCTAAAATGTCTTTGTCGACCACCTAGAGAGAATTTCTCTAGTGGGCGAAAATCAAGCGACAGCCTTTCCTAATATGGATGGTGTATGGTGTCAAACCCACATTCACAAAGCAAGGTGTATGTGTAACACTGCAGTTATTATAATATTCTTTTAATGTGAACCTTGCATAAGAAGATTTGCATCTTATCAGCGACAAGGATACTCTGGGTCAGTTGCATAAAATGATTTCTTTATTTAAATTATAATGGGGTCATGCCACATTTTCTGTTTTATTTTTCTCCTGGAAGTCTACCGGTCACAGTATATATAAATAATATTTTCACGCCATTTGTGTGCATTGTTTTATAGATATAATTTTTTTAAAATAGGGGTCAATTTCAAATCTCAATGAGGTCACGTGAGCGCATACGTCATGCATCGAACGATTCCAGTCAGGATTGGAAAAAATCAAATAAATCATGATATTTTGATTTTTTTATTTTTAAAGATCTAGTGGTGTTATTGTACTTTTTTAATTGTTTTAAAAGCAATATAAATATTTTATTTTATAAACGAAAACGAAATCTGCAATAAACCCCAAAAGATGCATTTGAATTTTTGCATAAATTTAGTATATAAGGTACGCGCGCGCGTCTTTTTAAATAATACATACCTAAATAAAATAGGTCAAAATATGTAATCAGTAATCTGTTAGAATTAGATTACAGTCCATATTTTTGTTGTTATTTATACTTTTGCAGTAAATAAATTCATTTTTATTACAATTTGAATCTTTTTTTCATCTGTGATAAAAATCAGTGATTTTTTTAAAAAATCAGTTGATTTAAATCTTGATTTAAATCATGATTTAAATCAGGCCAACCCTGATTCCAGTTCACCCTGGCGGACAAAATGTAAATTAAGATTGTTTATAAATAGTTTTTTTGGTTTTTTAATAAATTGTTTCCACACGTTGGAACTGCACAGTTCTTCTTCACCATGTTTTATCATTATAAATATACAATTATTGCACTTTTATGTATTAAATTATATATCAAGCACACAAACCTGCAATTAAAAATAATATTTCTCTAATGAAATAATTAAATCTTTATGAAACAAAAAAGATTGTGACCTTCATATACGTGTGACTAGTGTCGTTGTGTGAGTAGCCGATACATGACATCACAGAAAATCGTAGCGCGAATATCTTTTAAGTAAATTATGAATGAAAAGTATTATATTTTGGGATGTTTTATGGTGCAATGTGGATAATAAGTGTCATAGATTGTATTTTTTAAAAATATTAGCAACATTTTTTTTTTGCAAGACCCCATTATAAAATTGAATATGTTATACAATTTAATATTGAGTCACATCGCCTTTATTAGTAATAACATTTTTAAATCTTTTATTGTACGCATTATATTTTTACGAACGTTATTCCGTCACCTTTAGATAGGAAATGCCTTGTGTGAATTTATTTTATAAACTTATATGAGGAAACCGACGAAGTTGTTAATGCAGCAGTTCAGGACTTCTTTTCAGTAAAAACTGCGAGTTTTTAAAAAATGGTGTTATTATGTTAGAATATAGGTGGAATGAGTGTCTTCAAGTATACGGTATAAATAGAGATGCATTCCGACCGGGCCGGGCCGGGCTTTGAGGTTTGGATCGACTCGGCTCGAAAATAAAAATTACCGGCCTGACTCGAAGATCGACTCGACAAAAAATTAGCTAGCCCGGCTCGAAAATTGACTCGAAATCGGGCCGGGCCAAAGCTCGAAATTGGGTGTATCCGGCATTCCTAATGTTGATTTTTATGTTAAGGCGAAATATTTGATCGTGTCAAACTTATAAAAAACCTCTATATTCTTATAACTTTCAACATTAGTTAACATAAGCAGTTAAAAAAGAGACCCTTCTAGTGTAAGTTTGTTATAAATATTACATACCTACCAGTATTTAACACTTTGTTTACCAAAAAATTTAAACAACTTTTTCAGAAATCTTCTATAAAAAAAATATAATAATTTACATAAGGATTTTTTATCTAACTTTGTTTCTGCTAAAAAATAGGACTAGAAATCATTATGGTAGGAACAAAAATCACTTTTATTTAAGTATACGAGTAATAACAATAATAATAGCAACACCACAATATAATTATTATGCTTTAATGAATAACCTTAAATTCTTGAAGTAAAATAATACATTTTTATTTATTAATATGTGAAGTGTGTTGTTATTAAATCATTTTGATTCTTTTTAACTTCATCCATTTTCATTAAAATATTAAGGAAACTGTACATTTGATTGAACTATAAGATTTTTCGGGCCAAAATCAAAAGTCCGACTCGCCTCGATTTTTGAAAATAATTAGCCCGATTCGGCCCGATAAAAAATATCTTCGGCCCGGCTCGATGATCGACTCGAAATCGAGTGCATCTCTAGGTATAAACAAAATAATTAAAAATAAAAGAAGAAAATTGAGGAATTAGAAGAAACTTCATCAAATCTCAAAGTCAAAAACAATTTGGTGTTCCAGCCATTTAGCTGTTGTCTCTTCAACTCTTAGTTAAAACCGTGATCCTTTCATCTGTCTAATTACACTGTTTACTAGCGTTTCCATTTACAGCCAATTAAAATATTACTGTAATGTGTCGATAATTTATTCAGCAGGGGAGAAGAGCTAGAATAGCACTAGCAGGGAAAAGACGGAAAATGCAGCTCCAGCTACGCCACGCCGGACTGCAGAAGTGCAGGCTCACGTCCATTAGGCCTGGCCTGTTGAATTATGCACCGAGCTGCAATTCTGTCGCTACCGTCTCTCAGAATGCGCTCGACCAGCAAAGCAACCCGGGGTTATCAGGCCAAATTAAACGGAAAATGGAATTCCATACCTTCGGATTTTTCAGATTTCGAATATTAAGAAAGAATAACCTTTTGATGTAGAAAGATAATACACGAAATGAAATGCTGAAATTCTCAACTGAAATAACCCATAGAGGCGCTGCAAGCATTTTCAATATGGCGGATGTATGACGGTAGGTGTACAATCTGTCACTGTCATATGATACAATTTTGCTTGTGTTTCTTGAAAATGAAGCTAAGTATTGTTCAGATATTTGACTTTCTAAAGGCTACTGATTATTCTAGGAATATTGTTGAAGGTATGATTGTATATAATGTTCATTTACTACTTTATTTAAAATATTAATCTTGTAAACAGGCGAAGAAGTTCTGATTACGAATCACATTATATTATGTGGAATTAGCTATCGAGAAATTATAAATGTAATATCACTCTGGTCTTCAAGCTAGTGCTCTGTCGTCACAAATATGGTACAGCATTTTTTTTAATTTCTCCGTTGAGAAGGAATTTCTAAAAATTTAAATAATCATAAATATGTTTCAAATATAATTATTAATAATAATACCTGGATGAATAAAGTCATTGGCTGGTAGCACAAGCCCTGTTTTAACTAAAACGCTGTTTTAAGAAATGCCAAATTTCATTATTTAATAATAAAAATAAATAATATCAAATTTATCAAAATATAATTTTAAAGCAGAACATAGTTTATATTCAAACATCGTTCTATACGCATAAGGGTGAAATTAAATATTGAAATTTGAATTTGACATTTTTTAAAACAGTGTTTTAGTTAAAACAAGGCTTGTGCTACCAGCCACTGTCTTTAAAAAATCTCGAACATACTCTTATATACTTGGAAATTTGTTTTCCAGAACGTAAAACATACTTCCAAGCTTGAAATCTATCCAATGTTTGTTGAATGCCTGCATTTGTAGTTAATAGTCACTTTATTTTTACCTATTTTTGGAAAAATGTGGAATCTTAAATGAGTTTCCTTACTCATAAACGAATGACACCCCTATACGCAACAAATATTATTGCTTTTACCGCGTTTTGCAACATTCATTTTCGTATAAAAGAAATACTTTTAAAAAATGTATGCTGACATATGTTGTATTTGCTCGCACCTACCGTCATGCATTAGTTTAAAATTTAGTCACCAGATGTCATATCGATGCTCTACAGTTGTCAATACCTACAGTGATATTCGTTGGTTTCAAATCTTAAAATGAAGTTTATTTTAAATTCGTTGATTCAGCTAAATAGTCTTAAAAATGCCAATATACCACGAATTAACTTTTATTTGAAATATTTTTGTGTAAAACTAATGGGGTCATTTCACATTTTCTGATTTATTTTTTTGAAAAAATAGGTGAAATTAAATATGTAGACGCATGTTTTACACCTTACAAGTCTTTAGAATTAGAGATATGATTTTTTTAAAAAGTTGCGTTTAATTTCAAATATTTCAATGGCTGACGACACAATTTCACAGATACAACAGTCGAGCTCTACCGCTTTAATTTGGAACTATGATTGTTTGGTTTGGTATTTATTTAAATAAATGGCTTATTTACATACCTTATACTAGTACTAATATTTTTAAAGAAATAGAAAGTAATAATAATCTCTCTTGTATATTTTGCTGTCAGCTGTCACAATTTTAGGTTAGATCACTGTTTCATGTTGTGAATTGTCTTTGTGTGAGTATGAAACTGTGTCGTTACAAATTTAGTCCAGTTTAAAAGCGTGAAAGTTTATTATCAAATTTATGAATGAAAAGACGCATATTTCAAATTATTTTCTATTACTATATTTATTAAATGAGATTTCATGATTTTATTGACATTTTTTTTTTTTAATGACCCTCATTGGGAAGATGTGTGCAAAGAAAAACTGATTTTTTAATTAACACACTGTATATTGTAATCGTTAAGACTTTCATCAAGAAATTATAAATTTCGTATCGGAGATTATTTTGATAATGATTAATAATTTTTCCTTTTCTTGTATGTGGGGTAAGGGGTACCAATTTTTGATTCAAACTCTCAAGTCTCATATTTTAAATTGTGTATCGAAGCGAATGTATTATCTGCTGTACAATTTGTTAGTTTTGGAAATAAGAAAGTTTGGAATTGATTGCAGTATGGAGCCTGGTAGTTGATAGTTTTCATTTGTCTCTGTTTAAAATGATCCGAAGCGGCAACGGCACGTGGTGCATCTTCTCTCCGTAATGAGTAATTCCCCAGAGAGTGCAGACTGGACATTGACGAAGGCAAGTCTGTCTCCTCTCTTTACTTCGACCAGCGATTCCCAACAAGGGGAAACTGAGATGGAGATAGAAAACTAGTAAATATAAACAATGTTTTCTTCCAACAAGATGCACTATCTCGCCTAACTATCGAATTATTGCAAGGAAATTTCTGGGTGCCTTATTTAAAGAAATAACGAACTTCGTGCAATTTCTTAACCTTGGACTTTTCAAGGGGGTAAACTGAAATCTCAAATCTACAAGAATAAGCTCCAAGGACTGTTCTGAAAATTTTAGTAGTAGCCCTTGGATGGCTGTGACAGTCAAAAAATGTTATTTTCTTTAAATATTCTACTTTCGAGATTTATTAGTATGTAATAGTTTTGTTAACACAAAAAATAGCAATTATTTATTCTTCTTAGAACAACAGTAAACGAGATTCAGATTTGAAATACCCCCAATGGCATTTCGTGTCACGATACAAAATTGTATCACTTCAGAAGAAACTTGACGTTTGAGCAAAGTCATCAAAATATGGTGGCGGCTTTTGGTGATACTGCCCCGATATTATCAGCCGTTAGTTATTGGTATCGCGAATTCAAACGTGTACATAGTTTGTTAGAAGACGATCCTAGACTCCTAAAGCAGTAGTGGCAGCATGCAATTTAGAATTCTATCATAGAAAACGCGAATGCGATTTTACTTTTACGACTGTTGGTAGCATGCTTGCTTTTTGTTAAGGGAATTTTCGTGTTTCATACTATTAAAATATAAAAAAAATTGTGTCAGTTGTGTATATATATATATATATATATATATATATATATATATATATATATATATATATATATATATATATATTATTGGCTTTGAATTTAATTATGGCGTTAGTTTAATCCGTTCGTTTAGAGTCGTACGCTTCCAGGCGAATATTTTGAGACACGCAAGCTACCAAATTTTCATTTTGTGGCGAAAAGCAAAAAAAAAAAATGTTTGATTTGATAGAATTCTAAAGTGCGTGCTGTCACTACAGGACGAATTGCAGAAACTGTTTGAAGAGGATGAAAAGTTAATAAAAGAAAACTGAAATATTTCACATAGATCCAAAAGGGACTGCACATTAGTTTCTGCACAGTAGATAATATTTTGCATCAACATCTTTGTGTTAAGAAGCTAAGAGCTGATGAGACTACATCTGCTAACTCCAGAACAAAAAATTGGCAAGTGTGGATTGATGAAAATTTATTATAAAGAAATTTGACGGAGGGGCTTCCAAACAAGTGTCGTATATCATTACGGGTGACAAATCTTAGGTGTACAACTATGACCCCGAAACAAAATATCAATCAAGTGTTTGGATCTTTGAAAATAAAAGTTACTGAATTTACAAATTTTGTACTTTTTTAAATAAATTTTTTAGTACACGTTTCGTATGAATGTTTCGCAACCATAATGACATAGATTGCTGTTCAAAATAAAAGAAAGATTTATTGATTACTACCTGTAGTTATCATTGTGTCACATTTTAGAGTTCTGATCATTCATTGTTTATTATCCCGTTTCCACTCTGTAGATTTTGTCGAATGTATAGTTTCCATCGTATAGTATAGAGAGTTTGAGACTTACTGGTCGAGGCTTGGACTGATTGATCGCTCTATCTTAGATACCTCTTGATTAAAGCCCGCAGTTGTTCTTCGCCGCGAACAACAACTGCGAATCGCCTTCGCGTCCGCCATCCGCCGTCGCCATGCCAACGCACGCCAAACAAATGCCGGTTATTATACCCGAGCCGTGGACGTGATTGAAATGAAGAAACAGACGCAAAAAATAACATAAATCTGTGTGTATAAAGTTCCCTAGGAGGAGGAGAAATTTCCGCACTACTAGCAACGTTATTATTGATTGGCTTCTTGTACATTTTTCATTTCGCCTGTCAAGGAGAATGAAAACTATTCCCCAAATGTTTTATCATCGCTTGCCTGATCCTAAAGTGGATTAAGGAGGAGGACATAGTCATTTTGTTAGATTGTACTATATAAATTTTCCTTCCCCAAAACTCAACTTTTTCCGCGCCAATTTTCCACTAACAATAACTTAGCTTTGGCATTTTTTCTTTAATCATAGACTGCGGACATTTTTTACACTATTATCCTAAAGCTTTTTCCAATCGACATCTTTACTCGCTTATCTAGCAAAACATCCATAAAATATCATTTTCTTTTCTTATATAGTGGAACCTCCATTATCCGGGGTAACGGGAAGCGGGGTACACAGAAAAGAATTGTGTAGAAAATATTACTTTTATTATTAATAATAAAAGGAAATATTCATTTAATGATATGTAACTAACTACACAGATTTTATTTATTGTTATTTTGTAATCTGCAAAATAGAAATTCTGACAATTCAAACAATATGCATTTACCGGAAATTAACATATTCTGAAAATTGTCACCAAAAGTTTTATAACCTTTTTAAGAAACACAAAATCACTTTAGCATTTTATAACAAATATACCTTAAAAAATCTTTTAAATAAAAACATTTTTTATAGAAACAAATCAGACTGTTCTGGAATTTATTCAATAAAATGTAACCAATGTGATAAATTATATATCGGCCAAACCAAACGGAAAATTAGTACTAGATTTAAAGAACATATTTATCATCTTAAATCATCATCATGAAACAGGTCATAACTTCACTTCTGATAATGTTAAATGCTTAAAAGTTAATTATAACAAAAATCTTGGAAGGTATTGAAATGAAAAAACATTCTCAAAATTTATTAAACACTGATTTGTCGCCACTACAGAATACACTACTAAAATTTGTCAACCCAATTGTTAAACATCATTCCTCAAATTAATATTATCCCTAATTTACTATTTTATTACTTATTTATATTTTATTAAATTATCAAGTATGATAAAAATATTGTGACGGACATAAAAATTTGAAATAATTTTGACATATTTATAAATATTATGTTTATTATATTATTGTAGTACAACTGACGATGATTGCATTGCAATCGAAATGTACATTTTGAAAATAAAAAATAATTTGTGAAGAAAGATTTATCATTATATTTGATTTAATATGCATTTCTTTATAATTTTGTTCAAATTCCACGGCTATCACCACAGGTGAGCAATATTTATAAAATTTAAAATTGGATTTTACAGCTTATTAAATATGTAATATAAAGTCTGATTATAGATTTAGGTGTAGAATTTAATTCTCTACAACATTTATTTGAAACATGTCTAAAATTAAATGGGATGTTTTGCTTAAGAAAAAACTGATTTCCCATGTTAAACGCATATGGCCCGCTTTTTAATTAACATCCTGTATGTGGTTCGAACAATAAAAATCGTTAGTTCAAAGAATTCAAGGAGTCTCTTTTGTCTTCTGTCTCATACTGTGGTTATATATAAAAAAAAAAAACAAAAAAAAATCGCTTAGGCAAAAGCAAGGGGGAAAGTGGTTAGATGTTTCTTGATTCAATACGAATGCATTCCTCAAGGCCAAACTGTGAACAAGTAGATTTTTCAATGCCTACGAAATGCAATCGGAATAAAACTTCTTGAAATTTGAGCACATGACAACGCCCCGGTACATCACTGATGGTAAAAATTTACCTTGTTAAGAATAATATCACCACTCATGAACACGCTTCCTATTCTCCTAACCTTACATCGGTCGATTTTTACCTATTCCCACGACTAAAAATAAAATTGAACGAACGTTTTGCAAATGATGTAAAATGCGACGAAGCAGCTGATGGCACTTTCAAAAAAGGGTTTCTAGTGGTTTTAACTGTTGTAACGAAATGTGGAACGAGTGTGTAAATTCAAGATGGGTGAACTTTAAAGAAAATTAATGTAAAAATTTTGTATCTTTTTTCAATAAAAATTTATTGGCCTATTCCGGGAACATTTTGACGCTACCTCGTATTGTTTTCATGTTCGTATTGTTTTAATACTTCGCGATCACGAGTTATAAAATACGTAGCAGCTATCTAGTAATCTATAAAACTTTTGACATTTACATCGAATATCTTTCTGTTCTCCGTCAAAATACATCATAAAATTCATTTCTAGACATGGTTTTGATGAAGTGGATTTGAAAGCAGCAACATCTCTTTCTCTTTACATCATCTTTCCTACAATCAATTCATTAGTACAAAACAAACTATCTCTGTCTTAAAATCCAGTACTTTTATTATAAAACGGGTCCAGCATATGGACATTTATCTTCCAGAATCATTCTACTACCTGTCCGTTCTTATCTGTATCTTTTGATATGAACATATGCTCAACTGAACCATCTGTCTCATAAGTCCATCACAGTTATATACCCGAGTAGTTCTGTGTGCATATGCAATGATCCCGTACGATAGTCGCAAAGACTTCAAAGATGCCTTAACGAGACAATCCCAGTTGGTATGTGTCAGACATGCATGTCGTCAGACGCGAATGTAACAGAATTATACACGGGAAAGATAAAACAGCACTTAAAATGAACATCAGAAGAGTGCAAGACAGTCCCTTCTCACAAAATAAGCTGACACTTTAAATAGCTGTTACAAATTATAAAACCTATGCAAATAATGAGAGATTTCTATAAAATTTTTCCGATAGCTGTATTTTTTAGCTAAATGCAAAAGATGACATCTGCAAATCCATCTTAGCATTCAGATCACATATGTTTATGAATTTCAGTTGAATATCAAATTAAAATCCAGTTAGATGAAGTTAACCATATGTCTGTAATTATTAGTAACTGTCCTACTATTATACTTATTAAAAAATACTTCCAATTAAAATTTTAATGTTCATCTTTAAGCGCTTAAATAGTTCATTACAAAGCATGAAATAATAATTCTAAATCTAAATATACATACATTTACATACCTATATGACATATGTTCCTCCTGTTACTAAGCTTGAATCTATATAATAGTAATACGGTACAATAATTGCTGCTGTATTCAAATAGAAAATCGCTACTTATTATAAAAGCGTACAAATATTTTGGCCCATTAAAGGTTAAAAATTATTGTTTGACATCGGCTATTATACAAAGGGGTGCCCAAAAACTACCGAATTTATTTTCCGCTTTTGGATGTGTTTCCCAAGCGTTACGTTACGGTCACACTGCATCGATTAACATCCATCAATCCACGCGCATCGACTACAATCAACCGTTTTTACCTTCCGTCACCTTTAGGTAAGGGAGGTTTTGTCTTAGGTCAAAAAATTCGGTGGTGAGTTTTTAATGAATAAACACGTTTTAAGGTCCCTACAATACGATTTTACTGGTTTTACGATGATGTGTTTATGTGTGTGTGTGTGTGTGTGTGTGTGTGTGTGTGTGTGTGTGTGTGTGTGTGTGTGTGTGTGTGTGTGTGTCTGTGTGTCTGTGTGTGTGTAGGTATATATCCGTGTGTGTGTCCGTGTGTGTGTGTGTGTGTGACAAATTTTTTTCCGACGATAACTCCAAAACTACAATTCTAAAAATTATGATTCTTTCGTATTCCTCTTTCTTACAACTCTATGAAGAGCTGATTAGATTTTGGTTATAACTGGTCAACCGGAAGTACCCTTATTTGAAGTTCTTAACAGTTTTTCTTGAAAAATCGCAGTTAAATATCATTTTCGACATTTTATGTGATTATCAATAGAAAGAATATCTTATTCTCTATACGGTTCGATTATACATTTTTCTTCGTATTCAATAGATATAGAGTTATAAAGAGATTAAGAGAGATTAACTTTCCAAAATCAGTCAGCTTTGCAAAAATTATGATATATTCAAAAAAATCTAATTGACAGATGTCAGTGGCAAGTGCAAAGCCAAAGTGGAAAGTATATGATCTGAAATTGATATAAGTGACAGAGTGTCCCTCGCCAGTGACTTGCATTTGCGGCCTCGCCTCAAGATAGGAACTTATAATGCCAGAAGTACGAGGAAGGCAAAAGCGAAGATGGAAGGACTGTGTAGCAGAAGATTTGAGAGAGGAAGAACTGTGTCACGAAGGTGCTTTGGACAGGAATGAGTAGAAGAGAAGAGTAAGAAACAGCGACTTCTAATAAAATAGGGAAAAGTTGAAGCAGGAGGAAGTGTTAAGTGCAATACACAATGTACGTTCGTATTCGTATTAAAATTTTATTAGATTTTAGAATCTTTTCAAAGGAACTTTCAGTAAGGACATGTAAAAAATAGTGTGTTCTTGTTACAATTATACAGGATATATAGAATCTTTTTCAAGGAACTTTTGGTATAGGATATGTACAAAATACATCTAATTGACGGAAGGTTTTGTGCTGGTCACAACAGATTTTTTCTGCTGCGCCTAGTGGTACAAATTAAAATGTCACTTTTAAAATTTATGAATTGATTAACCTCTTTAACAGTCTACTTATTAGTCATATTCTCTTTTGACAATAAATACAAACAACTCAACAGGATAGAATATGTCAGAATATTCGCTCAAGGAGTATTGCGGATGTCTGTTTCAATCGAGCAACATCGAGCGCCATACGAAAATCAAACAGGTTTGATATATCAAACAAGTCGTCAAGTCGACGCTACACGATCTTGCGCGATTGTGTATTGTTAAACTCAGGTTTGTCTTTCACTCGATCGTGCTCGATTGATATTGATTGTTTAGTGTGACCACGGCTTTATTCTTGAGGATACATCTGTGCTACCAGTACGATTTTTTTCCAGTGCTGTTTGACGTTGGCACAAACTCCAGGATATTTCAGTGTGTTTTGGATGTTGAGAGACGTCCCGATCCAGGTTCATCTTTAATTGACATTCGACCACTTTTAAGACGAGAAAATCGCTAGTAAACAGTTTCTTCTCTCAAAGCTACCTCTCCATAAGCCCTCCGAAGCATTGCGAGTGAAGGCACCTAGAAGAAGTTGGAACTAGCGCCCTGCCACACGCCAGAAAATGAATCCAGTTATTTTTTGGTAGCCCTTAGTTACATACTTATTTATTTGAATTTAAAGTAACAATATCCAGAACTTGGTAATAAGATTGTGACGTTGTGCAACCTTAAGAAGTTATTACGGTGTAAACCTGTTGTTATAGAATCGGAAGAGGTAGGAATTTATATAATAATGGAAGGAGTAACCGTGAAAAGGGATAAGATGTCCATTAATCACCCCTAATTTCGTGTTGTGCCCAATTGTTAATTATTGTGTGTAATTAGCTGCTGGTGGTTCGTGTGCACGAAACTTGGACGCAGACTTTGCATTGATAGGAATTGAAGCTTGCATGTTGATCAGACCAGAGATTATCGTTTATAAATGAATTGTATAAGGAAATTTTCCCAACATTTTGGAAATAAGTAAATGATATATTATGATAATTATCTATGAAGAAGCCAAGTTTTACTTCCTATGCAACTTATTGTATTGGGCTACTTTCAAACTCATGTATAGTCTGGACGATATTACTTGGCGAGCAGATGTAATAAAGGATTTCTCTGTGGTTACGGTAAAGGTATAAAAACCATAGGCGCGCCGAAAAAAAATCAATTTAATAAATGTATAAACAGTACAGAAAATAATAATTTATTTATTACATTAAAAAAAAATAATACAACCACTGAAATATATACTAACTGGAACTCGCATACTCTACCTATCAGCGTACGCTGCACTGAAGCCTCATTGAACAATAATGGCTGGTCCAGTTCGCGGACGTTCGTGCCGAACCGAACCTAGCCGAATAACTCGTATCATAGCTGATCGCTTTGTTTTCATATTATGCTTCATTTATTTAAACATGCGCCACACGAAATAATTTCCGTCTACTCACGAACTGTCTCGATGTTTGCCGACTACTCCAGCAGCAGGCTTGCAATATGCTTCACAGTCACGGTTCGTACGCACATTCCAGTTAGTATATATTTCAGTGAATACAACAATGTCAAGTACGAAATGCAAATAAAATAAAATACATAATATGTATTGATATTATTCGTATAATAATACATTGCATAATTTATATAAGGGTTTTTCTTGTAATTTGTGTTTAAATCTTAAGTCTTTAGGTTTAGATCATAATTACGAGCAGATTTTAGTTATATAATAATGTACATTACAAGTTTACTACTAGCTACAAAATATAAATATTTGTCAATACGTTTACTTTACCAACTGAAATAAATATTCAAAAAATTGAATCATATGTAGATTTCTTATTGCCAGTAAGAAAATTTATGCACGCCTATGTGCAAAGAGAACTGCTTGAATATAAGTGTCATAAATCGTGAAGGTTCGGAATGTTTTTCTATTGTGTTAGGCCATAAAAGGTCGTAAAATCACTATTTTACTTTTATCGCAGTGCGGCATCTAAGAAAAAGTATATATTTAACATACCGCATCGTAGGAATTGTGAATCGACCTGCATTCCTAAGGCTTGCCAAGATAAATCGCCCAGACTATAATAGCTTTAACATGTAACAACAATTTTGAGAAAAAATTTAGGCTCCAAATTTTATAACTAAATAAGGTCTAATCTAGTTGTAACTGGACAAAATAAATCCATAATAGTTGTTTTATTTATTGTCAAAATTTCAAAAAAAAAAAAATGTTTGAATGATGTTTTACAAATTTGAAATACGAAAATCTATCTATAGGTTTTTTGGGGATGAACTGAACTATACGAGAATGCAAAGATGGTCACCCCAAATCGAGTCAGCGGACTCAATCAAAATTCTCACATCCAAGTTAGAATGTCAACACGCATATTAATTCGATAATATAGAATTTTAAAGATGAGTGACAACAAGAGAGAGAGAGAGAGAGAGAGAGAAAGAGAGAGAGAGAGAGAGAGAGAGAAAGAGAGAGAGAGAGAGAAAGAGAGAGAGAGAGAAAGAGAGAGAGAAAGAGAGAGAGAGAAAGAGAGAGTATAATACTCCAAATGTTATCAGGCGCAACTGATTGAAGACTTTTTAGTATTTCTAAACAGACAAGTATACGATAATGGCTGGGAATACCAAGGCGAACAACAGTTATAAACAAGAATATTTCTTGGAAAAATACTACCTTTTTTAGTTTATGTTCTGTATTTATTAATTTAAACCCAACGTTTCGGCACCATAAACTGGTGCCTTCTTCAGGGGATACATTGACATTAATTTTTTAATTAACAAAAATAACAAGTAACCAAGGTAACAAGAAATATTCATAAATGTTACCTTTTTTTTATGTATACAATTTTCTAGACAATATATGCATGCCCGGCAATAACAAGGACGGCGAACATGCATCTTCTCAGGAAAAAATCTCCTTTTGCCAGAGGAAAAACCGTCCCAAAAACTGGCAGAGAAGTGATCTGTATAACTCAGAGACGCTTTATCGGTAGCGAAATACCGCAGCCGTACTCTTTATAAACAGATGTTAGAAAAAGTTTATAAAAAATTGTATACATATTACAAATTACAACATATTTAATATTGGAAGCCATGCGCGACTAAGTTCTAATCCGTCACAATGATTGAAATTTATATTTCTTGTTTTATAAATCTCAATGGCTTCTCTTATTAATCTGTTGTTAAGTCGAGATGGTCTTGCAATAATTTTCGTATCTTCAAACTTTATTTGGTGGAATTCTTCCAAGGCATGTTCTGCAACGGACGATTTCTCAGGCTGGTTCAATCTGATCGATCGATGATGTTCGCTCAATCTTGTAGAGACAGTTCTACCAGTCTGGCCGATGTAATTAATGTCAATGTATCCCCTGAAGAAGGCACCAGTTTATGGTGCCGAAACGTTGGGTTTAAATTAATAAATACAGAACATAAACTAAAAAAGGTAGTATTTTTCCAATTAATAATATGAGTTCTGAAAGATATTTTAATAAGAATATTTCTGATGATCCGGGAAGAATATAGTTCATAGACAAGTGAGACAAGGTATTAAAAAACTGCGTCGCATTGGAGATAAGGATAAGTGTTGTAAAATTAGATTTCTTATCTTATTAGTTTATAGGAACAACACTTTATATTACCGTTTCAATAAAAAAAAAAATATCTGTATGTTGATTGGTGAAGAGCTCTAACTTTTTCTCAAAACTTTTGGTTCATACGTTATTAAAGTAACCAAATTTTTACATTGTTTTAACTATGTAAATACGATTTTATAATCAACTTGTCACTAACATGTAGCTATTTTATCTATTGTAGAGCAAGTTCTTCATTGTGTTTAAATATTATTAAATTACATAAAGGAAAGAAAAACCAAGTATTCATTTCTGGTTTTCTGTTAACTTGATATTGAGAAGTTAAAATTCAAGACCGACTCAATACCGCAAAAAATAGGTGAACCAGTCTACATAAGTTGTAAAACATCCAATATTTCATAGCTACCTATGTTTTACACGTCAGAAAATAGGTTAAAAATGTTCGCAGAGTTTATCAGTTAATTCCCTTCAAATAAATCCTCGTTGAAAAAAAAGGCATGACTTGCCGATAGCCTATGATCTGTAGCTGAGGGTTCGATATTTATGTATCGCAATATATTTCCTAAATATAGTGAAACGGCGGGGACAATATTTCTTGACTATGTCGAGGAGTGTCTGCGCAAACACTCGGTGAGGCGGCGGCGGAGGCAAAAATCAACAAAGGAGGCAGTGCAGCGTGACAAAACCATGGCGACCACGACCAGCCCAGAGGTATGAGGATGAGAAGACGACGAAGCCGACGACGCAAGATGGAGGACATGCATTCGATAGTTTACAACTATCGCGGAGCTTTTATTACGAAGCACGTAGCGTACACTGTTAACCAATACGAATGAGATGGTTTAATATTTTTAAATCCCGAAAGCGCATCGTTTCTTGATTTTGTTGTTGTTAAAATGTGACTTTATGTACTAGTTTTCATGGCGCTAAACAACGTCAATCACAAGTACATCTATACGTGAAACTTGACATTCTGCGCGATTAATGTAGATTACAAATTCTGTGATTTAATTTTAAAAAGCATTAAAACCTTTCAAGATTATACTTATTCGGCAAAAAAGTAGCAGATTTATTGCCGCGGTGGCGTTTTCGCCTAATTCATATTGTTTAGGAAAATTATAGTAGTAATATGATACAATAATTGCTGCTATATTCAAATAGAATATCACTACTTATTATACAGAGTTGGGCAGAAAGGACGGAATTTTTTAGAACGTCACAAAATTTATACTCTTTGCTTAAGAAAAGAATTATTTACAGATTTGACTTCGTAATGACAGCATTTGACAAAAGTCAAGTGCGGAAAATAACATCTTGCATGTGGTGTTCGTTATCATTGAAGCATTTCTGGAGGCGTTCTACGAAGTTTACAAACACTCTTCCTAACATCGCTCTATCAATTTGGGCGACTTCTACGGGAATAGCTTCTTTCAGTTATTCCAATATGCGGGGTTTTTGTTCGTATGTACTTATCACAATTTCGTGACGTCTTAAAAAACGTCTATACTTTCCGCCCAACCTGTAGAAACACCTAACCATTATGACATAATTAATAAATGTCTGTAATATGGTTATGAGTGATACTATAGTATAAACCTTTTTATAGCATTTTCGAATAATAATTTCAAATTTGGGATTAACTACCAGGGTTTTCCATTTAAATATTTACTTTTACATCTAATGTAGCGTGCAGCTAATGACGTCATGCCCGTAGTGCATTTTACATGTTACAAAAGTCTAGTGCAAGTTTGTTACCTAATTGTCGGTGTCAAATAGAGAAGTTTCATAGCAATGAATATCACTACACAAGATTCGGGTTGTGGAGGCTTAATTGTACTTACACAGATACTTTTTACACCTTTTTACATATTCGATTTCAGTATACTGCACTGACAATAACTGAGGATCTTAGTAAGTGCAAGAAAGTGCACACTCAATAAAGTTCAGTTCACTCGAAAAGTAAAAATATAACATGTATAAAATTTTAGCGTAACCCACCCAAAAACACAGAAAAAAAAAAACATTTAAATTATAATTAAATTAATTAAATAAATTCCTTATTTCATTAAAATATCTAAGTTGATTTAGTTAAATTTTCTAAATTTGTAATAAATTATAGTAAAATAAAATACAAAATTAGATGAAATGATTACCTTTATATCGTAATAAGTAAAGAAATTAACTAAATATGTATTTACATTTTCTATTTAATTTACCTAATTCATTAGATAAATTACCGAAAATTGTAGGACAAAAATAATGAAGCCAAAATATAGAAAAATTAAATAAAATAAGTAATTAAAGTAACCATTTGCATATTTAAATTAACGATTTTTTTACGAAATATTTATTATCTATATGGGTTTAGTTGAAATGCTAAAGTAAGATTTGTAAATTATACTAAATTATTAGACATAATATTGCCTAATAAAATAATATCTAAATATAATTACACAAAATTTCAATTCTTTTTTTTTTATGTGTAACAAAACACTCATTATTTTTCGTCGATACAAAAATTAGTGCCAATTAGTTGACCTTGTACTATTAAAAATAAAATTCTAGTAAATTCCACATATCAATTTATCTTTCTTTACAATTCCCTTCAGACCAATTAATTACTTTAAATTATTATTTTATTCTCCCCATAATATCCCTTGATTGATCCATAATTAACCTAACAGCATCAAAATTTCGTCCTGTGAGGACAATTTGAAAAGACCACATTAGAGGGTAGTGACAGCGTATGTAGGCGTATGTGACAGGCTGGCAAACAGAAAGTGCATCGCCCATCCCTTCTCTGCGAGTGAGTTGAGTGAGTACACTGTGTGTTTGTTGATGCGTCTGTTTGCCGCTTCCACTACATGTAGGTCGATTTGGATTGGTTACACGACGCTTTGATAGGTAATGGATAGTGGACGATAATAGCAAAATTAACCGGATAGATTAACAATAGTGGTTTAACTACCAAAGGAGAGCGAATTGACAGAGAAACGAATAACTTTCACAGTATTTTAATAAAGTTTTATTGCAGTAGATGCTGAAAATGTTGTCCTGTGACATTTAAACATAAATTCATCCAGTGTTTCAAGTTTTCAAACATATGTATTTACATCATATATCCGTATTCAATAGATAACACTACCCTAGAACGTGTTACTACTATTAAAGATTTAGGTGTAACATTCGATGTAAAATTATCATTTTCTCCACATATCACTAATGTTGTCTCTTCTTCTTTAAAAATGCTAGGTTTCATAAAAAGAAATACTAGATCCTTCAGTAACCTTGATTCAATTATCACTCTTTATAATGCTTTTGTCAGGTCTAAACTGGAATATTGTAGTACTATTTGGAACCCGTTTTACGACAAATATGATAATATAACTGAATCAGTGCAACGTAACTTTTTTAAAATTTTTGTACTTTAAAAAACATCGGCATTATCCACCCGTCGATTATTCATATAATACTTTACTTCAGTCTTTCAACTTCGTTAAACTCTCCCTTCGACGCCAATGTGCTTACTTAATTTATCTATATAAAATTATTCATAATTTGGTTGATGATCCTGAAACCCTTTCTCTCCTTTCCTTCCATGCTCCTTCAAACACAACTAGAAACAATAAATGTTTTTACCTGTCTAGAGCTTCTACAAATATGCTTTTGAAATCTCCGCTATTTTCTATGTGCACGCTTTTGAATTCAATTTATAATCAGGTTGATATTTTCAGTATTTCAATTTCTGCTTTTAGGAACCTATGTACAAAAATTCTGGTTGCTCATTTGATTAATTTGTAATTCTTTTCTTATACATCTACTATATTATGTGTATCTTCGTTATATATTTTTGTATGTTTTTTTTTTTTTTTTTTTTGATCTGTTATTGGGTCATTAGACCTGCTGATCTTTATATTAAATAAATAAATAAATAAATAAATCAATTTGTTGAAACAGTCTGGTAATATGTGCACTGGAGTTTTAAAAATTGAAATTTTTAGATACGGAAATACAAGAGTTCGAAGTAGTCAAATCACATGATCTTGGAGGATATCCATCTTCATAAATAAGTCTATCATCGAAAAATTCCCGCAGATATCCCAAACTAGCTAGTGCAACATATGGTCCATAGTCTATAGTGAAAATGAATAGGAAGAAAACTTACGTCATCAAGCGGAAAAACCTTATAAAATGAAATATAACTTGCAGAAATTATTTATTTTTAAATACAAACAAAAAAATACAAGTATTAAGAAACGTATAGATTAATGAAATTTACAAGTATTTCTAAGTCAATCTCTATTCCTTTTACGGAATGTAAAATTATTTTAAATAAATGTAGTTGATTTTTATACCATACGTTGGCATGACAATGTTTACATTAAATTTTATATCGATCGAATATCGATCCTTTCACTATTGTCACATGGTTTGTCAGATTTCTCTGTGTTAAGTATTTCTGACTTGTGGCACAGTATTACTAGTTTGTTCCACTAACTAATTTCCTAAAATACATCCATAATAATGTCTAAAGCTTTAACAAAGCAAACTCAGAAGATAAACATAAATGTTGGGAACGATTTCGAACGGGAATTGTCCAATGGTGGGCCATAAATTCCGTTGTAAGCCGTTCGAAAGATTTTTTCAAATATATCTTTTGTTATTAATCTTTAATTAAATTTTGTATTTTTAGTGAGATGCCCTGCAAATAAGCAAATCTTGACAAGCAGATATAGGGCCCCGTTTCAGAATGACAGCTAGTAAGCATTTACATAACTTAACAAATGTTATAAATTTTAATTCAAAATTAAGATTTTCTAAGTACACGTGGTTTCTTTGTGACCAGGAGAGTGGACTTTACTTATCGAGTTAAATAAACCACATGAAATTGACAAATCGTGAAATTTGGAATGAAAAATGGTGTCATTTCACATCTCTGTACATAATTACTAGGTGTCTTTCTGTCGCGGGGCCCCATATCTGCTTGTCAAGAAAGACCAAAAAAGTCACATGATTGCTCGCGCCTTATAAATTAGTATACCATGTAAACGTAGTAGTATATGACGTCAATTCTTTAATAATATTATTTGATGACGTAAGTTTTCTGCCTAATCATTTCTTCCATAGCAGAATCTTGTTTTGAAGTTCGTCATTATCAAAATTTGTTTTTAAACAATCCAATTTTTTTTTTCATTTCGTTCACCATTAACATAATTAATGTTTTTTTTATTCCTGAGTAAATATTTTGTGTAAAACAGTTCAAAAATAAATTTCTGTTGTGTCAAACTAAGAAGTTTGGGTTTATTACTAAAAGAACAGACATTAGTTTCACTAGCCACAGCCAACCAGGACGTAGACTTATTGAACACCGTTATTATGGACACGGACATTCTTTCAAATTTATACAATTTTTTTTTTTTTCAAAATTATTTATACGAACATATTATTATTAACAACCAAACATAACTAAATCATAAAGATTCCGGGCCAATGCATCCTTAGGCCAAAATACTCGCGTCATGCAGAACGCGAACTAAAACTTAAACTTTATACGACATTTCGCCATGAGAAACAAACATCGAATTTACATGTTTACTCCATACGAGTACAAATCAGACTGACTAAAAAACTAAAAACGTTATCATCTTCGGGAGGATTCCCTAGGAGGTGCACGGTGCATATGACATCCGTAATCAAATATCAACCCTTCACGTTGGCCTGAAATAACTTCTAGGCTTAATTATCTAAACTATAAATGTCCAGTCATCTGACATCTTATGCTAAACAGACAGTTAGTAGAAAAAAAGGATAATACAGAATTTTAACTTACAAAGATAATAGAATTGGAATTTTGTTATTGAAACTAAAATTTAGAAGAGTTTATAATAAAGTTATTAGCTTGTTATTGCTCTGCACTTGCATCGTCACACTTGAAAAGTGTTACAGCGTTAAACTAAAAGACATTTGAAAAAAAAAGTGTAAAGTCTAAGTAGTGTTAACGAGAATAGTGCACAAGAGCAAATGAACTCGAGCAAAGTGAGTGCGTAATTACGGAGAGACAAGTGAACTATGGCTACGACGATATCATTAATCAATTAAATTATTGATAAGGGTAATGATACGAGTCCGACAGACACTTTGAAAATTGAAGCAAGGCGCCAGTTCAGTTGTTCTGTTTTTATTTACTCGCTCTTGGAAAACTAAGCAAATAACGCTTTTAATTAGGCAAATGACTTCGTTCTTAAACGTTTACGTTACAATACGACGTAAACACACTATATACACGAAAATAGTTCATGCATGTTGTGATAAAAAAGAATTTTGTAAAAATTGAAATTGTTACATTCATAGAACTTTCGTTGGCGAGTATTGTAGTCATTCAAAAATCTTACCGTTGAATATTTCATATTCCACTAGTGTGACTAGCACAATGTACACATTTAGAGTTTGTTAATTCAAAAGTATACTATATAATAGATATTTATCCATCACCGATTTATACTGTTCCTATGATAATGGTTTGAGTACAAGATTACTCACTTCGTGAGAGAATATTTTAAAAGTCACGGAGGAATTATTAGTAACTTTTACGTTTTTTAAATATAAATAAAAAGCATATTTATAAAACTATTTTACTAATGAATTAATTATGAAAAATATTTATATAAATTAATATTACATTTATGTTAAAAGATACCTACATTGACAGCTGTTATCTACGGCTGATGAAATGAAAACTAGTTAGTGGTTGCTAGCTTCCGAATTATATTCAAAGATGCTGCTTGTGCTACTTATTGAATATGTTTTAAAGGAAGGACCTTATTTTCACCTATTTTTATGTATTTTTCTTTCAAACGATTATTGGGAATCGACAGACATTTATTACAGAAATTTTATAATACCAAAGCAAACATTCAATAGCTACTTACAACATTGTAATTTAAAATAGTGTATTGGAGGTAGGGATTCACCAAGCCAAGCTACTTGGCTTGAAATAAAAAAGCTTGGCTTGGCTTGAAAATTCAAGCTTTTTTTAATGTTAGGCTTGACTTGGCTTGGGCTTGCTGGAACCAAAGCTTGGCTTGGCTTGAAAACTTCAAGCTTTAAAACTTTTAGGCTTGGTTTGATTTTCAAGCTTTCTCAAGCCTTTTCAAGCTTTTTCAAGCTTTCAAGCTTTTTAATGCTCATGCGCAAACTCATTTTCGCATGCACATATAATGTTTTTTTATTTCATTTATTTTATTTTCACGGTACATACATATGTATAATGGGTCTTGAAAACTTTTCGGTATTAAGATTTGAATATCAATATTGGATGGAATTATATTAAATATTTCGAAGTAAACCAATTATTCCGATGTATCGATGTATTGATATAACTATGTATCAATATATCAGATGTACTGATATGTCGGTACGTTTCATTTTCTCGTGGTAACGATGAATAAATCACGTTTTGTTTACATATGTTTTTGTGGTATAATTGAAATAGTTATTTAAGTATTAAGGTTAGTAGTAGTCACGGGTTGAGGAAGATTTTTTTAATATCCGATACCGGTAAAAGAGCTCTTCCTGACCGCAATACTTATTACGTATTTTACACGATCGAGCTAAAAAAATTGAAAATTATTTTGATATATTAAAAATTGTTGCAATTTTTAAAGTAAGCTTTGATCGTTGTTTTTTATTTGCCGCCTCCACCTCCTCTGATCGGTAAGTGATTCACATCGTTTGGAAATAAAGTCTACTGCATCGGTAAACATTTAAAAAAAATCTGTTGTGGCCAGCACAAGACCTTCCGTCAATTCCATGTATTTTGTACAAATCCCATACCAAAAGGTCCTTGGAACAGATTCTATATAATATCATGTAAAAACACATACTATTTTTTACAAATTCCATACCAAAAGTTCATTTGAAAAGGTTCTATAAATCCAATAATATTATAAAGTAAACTACACTAATTAATGTCCTTCCATCTTCTCTTTGGCCTTTCTCTGCGTGTCACTTGCGAGCAACACTATGACACACCAATTTTAGATCCTATACTTTTTCCATATTTGGTTTTGCACTTGCAACTGACATCTGTCAATTAAATTTTTTTGAATAATTATGTCAGCTGTTTCCATGATAAATAACAAAGCTGACTAATTTTTGAAAATTAATTTCTTTATAATGCTTTAAATTTACATCTATTTAATATGAAGGAAAATGTATAATCAAACTGTATAAAGAAGAGTATTTTCTTTAATATATATAATAACAAAATGTCAAAAAATAATATTTAACTGCGTTTTTTTAAGAAAAACTGTTAAAAACTTCAAATAAGGGTACTTCCGGTGGATCAATTATAACCAAAATCTAATCAACTCTTCATATGGATGTACAGAAGAGGAATACGAAAGAATTATAATTTTTGGAATTGTAGTATTGGAGTTATCGTCGGAGAAAAATTTGTCACACACGGACACACACACACACGGACACACACACACACGGACACACACACACACATACAGACATCATCTTAAAAATGGTATATTCGTATTGTAGGGACCCTAAAACGTGCTTATTCATTAAAAACTCACCACCGAATTTTTTGACCAAAGACAATACCTTCCTTACCTAAAGGTGACGGAAGGTAAAAATGATCGTGCAAAAAATAACTATACGAAAAGATAAACTAAAACGGTAAAATATAAAAATATAGAAATTTATGTTTTGTTCAATTATTTCATTTTTGAAAGTAAAAAAATCAAAAATTATAAATATAAATAAATAAATATATCATCACGGCATATTACCCATTTCTGGGTGTGCCAGTATCTACAACACATGTAGACATCGGTAATGATGACGATATATTTTACCGCGTGGGCGCTTACCAGGCGTCACCTCACGGGCACTCATAGCTGGCGTGGAGAGTGCACCACAGGGGTCACTTTTGTGCCATTTAAAATTGGAAATAAAAAAATCAAAAATTTTGTATCTTTTATTTAAAAAATACCCTGATATTTTTATGTTACCTTTATAATTTTTTCATTCTATATAGGTTTATTCGTTAGATTTGACTTTGATGTATTTTAATAACTAAAATGAATAGGATCTATTTTCATGACCTCCCCAACAAACTATAAGTTTGATATAATACATAGTCATATTTACCCTTTGTTAATAAATAAAACAAAACAATACCCCAAACACTCAAGAACCGTGTTCAAAGAAATACATAATTCTGGAATACTACTTATACAATGGGATAAAACTGACCTGTTAAGTAGGTAGTATCCCTTTTAAACTTCAAATACATCTGGAAATAATAAAATCCTATAGACTGGGATTTCATCGATATTTTGTTTGTTCGTGAGACAATAACTTGTCCTTTTCTATTTTGAACATTATAAAATTTGTGCTGATTTTTTATTACAGAATCATGTAAAGTTACTTTGTATATATAATTATCCTAATTTGCAAATAGCACAAAAGTAAATAGGTATCCTCAACAATTTGGATATGTTTTCATTACCAAAATTAGCAAATAAAAGCACATTGGCACTCCCAGAACTAGGTAATAAGCCGTTATTATATATTTATTTAATTCATGTACATATAAACAAGGGAAACTTGAATCAAGGAAATATTTAGAAGAGAATAATCTCTTTGTCGGTATACATTTTTATTATATTGTTATACTGCCTCAGACAAGGCCGTTTTATTAGGAGCAATATTAGGGTCTGGACTAAAAATAGCATTGAAATCTTTGTATACATACATTTCCACAAACACAAACTTTCTCCTCTCTATGATTCGGAAATACCAGAATAACAAAAGATTGTAAATCCATAGCTAACAAAAAATTCAACATTTGCGAAACATTTAACAAAATGAAACTATGATATTTATCATCATCATACGTAGTCACTTAATTACCTTGTGGTGTTGATTATATTATTATTTCTTATAATATTTATTCAGCTCCAAAATTATGATTTATAACACCCGTGGTTTGTTCAATATTTTATTGGTTTGAGAAAATGAAGACTTTATTTATAAAAATAATATTCAAATTATGTGCTTTAGTGCTTTAATCATCAAGGTTATTATTTTAGAATAAAATAAATCGTGTTACGAACGATACACTAACGTGAGCATTATACTTTCATTTTATTTTATTTTCATTTTATTTTGTAGACTATTGTTGGATGTCAGTATCGTCTAATATACATACATACATATATCAGCCCTATTTTGTAAGAAAGTTGGTATGTCTTAGCAACATGGCAGATAAAATAATTGCGAACACTGAAAAAATATGAAAATGACAGGCTATACATTTGTTTCTATTGGTTAATCGTTGCTAAGACTTCACAATTTCCTTACAAAATAGGGCTGAATATTTTGTATATGTAAACAAAGGCTTAATATCCTGTAACAGGTAAAATAATAAATATTATTTATAAAAGCTTGATGCTTGGTATTTATGATCAAGTTACATAGTTAAAAAATTTAATGAATATTATTTAATTGTGAAACATAATCAGATACATTTAAAAATAATAAATCAATTTCTTAAACCTTTGTTTCTATAATTTATTCCAGTTACTTAAATATTTAAGTATCTAATTGTTTTTATATAAATTACTTTTATCTTAACAATAATAAGAAATTTTAAAAATTTAAATAGTTCTATATTAAATTATCATTATCTATTTAAAAACTTTTTCAATAATTATAAATTTATTTTGTACTTGATTGTGTGCGTGAACTAAAGTGTGCGATTAGTTGGTTCAGATTGTGAAAATAAGTGATCTGTGGGACGATGGGATAAACTTTCCCATTTACAAATTTTTGAAGCCTACTAAACTGTTCCTACCTCAGTTCTGAGAAATTCGCAAAACTGTGCTGAAGCAATGAAAAAGTACGTTACCTCCATAAAATTTCGGTTTTGCCGGCCTCGTCAACAATTCTTGTGAAAAGCTTGAAAAAGCTTGTTTTTCACCAAGCTACTTGACAGTCGGAGGCTTGGTTTGGCTTGAAAATTCAAGCTTTTTTTAATGTTAGGCTTGGTTTGGCTTGGGCTTGATGAAACAGAAGCTTGGCTTGGCTTGAAAAATCAAGCTTTTTTGAAAGGCAGGCTTGGTTTGATTTTTCAAGCTTTTTCAAGCCAAGCCAAGCCAAGCTTTCAAGCTTCAAGCCAAGCCCGTGAATCTCTAATTGGAGGGTTATACAGACATATTTCGCGTTGCCATCAAATGATATTTTACTTGAATTATTAAAATAATTATAAATGTGAAATTCTTTAAGTTACCACGGCCATCCGAAGGCAATGAATTATGTAAAAGTCAAATATCTGACAAAAGACAGAACTTTAAAAATGGCGATGGTTTGTTTATATTAGGATCTTCCATCTTAACTTTTATATCAACTTTATCTTTCTTGCGTGTGACGTCAAAATTATAACCCTCCATTGACTTGTCAGTGTCAAACAATGATTGAAAACATAAAAATGATTTCAGAAGTTAAAAAAAAAGTGTTGGATAAAACGTTGTGTTACACTCGTGTGGAAAACATATTAGTCACTAAAGAAAACTTTTCTTTCGTGACTAATATGATACAATTCCGCACTTCTATAATAAGTAACTATTCCTAATATCGTTTCATAAATGTCATTAACTTTTTGTTCATTTCCATTTTTCTTCGCATTTAACTATCACTTTTTCGTACTAATGCAAACAAAGTAGTGGAAGTACCGTGCTGGCCAAAGCATATTTTTAAATAATTATTGAACAAAATTATACAATATGATAGGTTCACGTACACGTCGTGAAAATATTTGTCGTTTCTGTATTGAACAGAGTAAAAAGTAGTTGTGAAAATATCGTGTTGAGTGGGGCTTTGAAATGTTGGGGGTGGGCTAATGCATCTCACTGTCTCCGCTTCCGTGGGGTTGGGAGATCACCCCCGCAGATTATAAAGCAGAAGAACCACTTGTCATATCATTTATTTGCTGCGCTGAGCGGGGGTAATAACCAGACTGTATCAACTCAACTCAACCTGGATTAACGAACAGAAAGTCTAAGAAATGGAATTGCGTTCACCACATTTATCTCTCTCGATAACACAAGTGTCATATAGGATGGCTACTGCAGAAAGCGGTTTAGTTAAGAGTTATTGTTTTTAAAATAATATACTGGAGCTTATCACATTCTAAAATGAAGTATACAAGCCCAAACTCACCCTTTACTTTTGGTTCAATGAAAAACAACTTCATAAATGCGCACAGCAAAACATGCCATGCAAGAGATATGGGACAGAACTCACAGAAAAATGTGCAGATCTTAGGTATAAAATGCATATATAGAATTAAGGCTGGTATTATTGATAATGGCATTGTCACTCAATATTAAATGGTGGAATACTTTAACAACATATTCAGTTTTTGTAAGTTTAAAATCTTACAACTCCATTCTCAAAAAAGTTTATGCTAATCCTCGTTTTTGGATTAGTGAATTCTATTCTTTTCCGGTATTTGAAATTTAATCTTCAAAATATCAAAAAAGGGAGATACTAGGAATATTTGAAGATATAAACTGTTTAGATTTGAGTAGAGTTCGCCAATCCAAAAATGAGGATTAGCTTAAACTTTTTCGAGAATGGAATTGTAAGATTTTAAACTTACAAAAACTGAATATGTTGTTAAAGTATTCCACCATTTAATATTGAGTGACAATGCCATTATCAATAATACCAGCCTTAATTCTATATATGCATTTTATACCTAAGATCTGCACATTTTTCTGTGAGTTCTGTCCCATATCTCTTGCATGGCATGTTTTACTGTGCGCATTTATGAAGTTGTTTGTCATTGAACCAAAAGTAAAGGGTCTCGGTAGAAGCTAAATTTGGACTAGAAGATAACCCCTAAAATTCCGATTGAACTATTATCCCCAGTCATTTGGCCCACAGTTTTTTTAAAGTTTGGAGAATTTTGTAAAAATTTCTAACTATTATAAAAATATCTTTCAGAACTCATATTAATAATTGGAATAATACTACCTTTTTTAATTTAAGTTCTGTATTTATATATTATTAAAACCCAACGTTTCGGCACCATAAACTGGTGCCTTCTTCAGGGGAAAAAATTGACATAAATATGTGAAATAACAAAAACAACAAGTTACTTGTTGTTTTTGTTATTTCAACTTAAACTAAAAAAGATAGTATTATTCCAATTATTTTCTAACTATTTTTATAGTTTTTTGTTGAAAATGGAAATTGGCCAAATGGAGTCATTAAAAAAATGTCGATTTTTTAAAAATAAATATAGTATTATACAATAATTTAAAATATTAGTCTTTTCATTCATAAATTTGATAATAAACTTTCGCGGTTGTAAACATGGACTACATTTATGACGTCACGGCTTCATAATCACATAAAGATATTTCTCTCAAACACGCGCACATATTTAAGCTTGATTTCCGTTTTAGCAGTTGTAAACACAAAACAGCAACCTTACCTATAATTGTGATAGGTGACTGCAGAGTATACAAGAGAGATTATTATTCTTATTATTATTATTATTATTATTATTTTGTATTTCTTTAAAAGTATTACTGAAGTATAATGTATATAAATAAAACATTAATTTAAATAAATACCAAACCAAACAATCATAATTCCAAACTAAACCGGTAGAATTAGAAAACTCTCGCCATGTTTCACAAGATTTCAGCATCTGTCCAACTAGTAACCACAAACGCGTTTCGCTGTTATTGCAGTCTCATCAGTTTGGTGTAACTGCCGTCTCTTTTTAAAGACAATTCACCAACCGGGTATGGCGACTCTTCAATAGATGGCTCTATATGTGGTTAGTTACCTCTTAAACCATCTTATATGAGATGTATCTCTCGCCATGCCTAGGTGGTGAAATGTCTGTGCAAAGAGACGGCAGTTACACCACACTCAAGAGCTCCAATAACAGCGAAACGCATTTGTGGTTACTAGCTGGGCACGGCCGGTATTTAACGATGACCGAGAGGTTGATTCAGATGCTAAAATCTTGTGAAACATGGCGAGTGTTTTCTAATTGTTTATTAGACATTGTTTCACCTAGAGTTCGCTACTGTACTTTTGTAAACCGGTAGAGCTCGACTGTCGTATCCGTGAAACTGTAAAGACAGCGTTGAAATAATTGAAATTAAAAGAAACTATTAAAAAATCATAGCTCTGATTCTAAATGCTTGTAAGGTATAAAATATACAGTGTGTCCCATTTAGAGGTGCCACCATTGGGATCTCGAGAACTATAAGAGATACGATGTCGGTTAAATCGAACTTTTTGTGCGCCTTTGGAAGGCCATCCCAGATGTGCTTTTGTTTTTCCAAAAATTCTCAAAGGGCACTAGATAATGACGAAAAACTGAATATTGTTGATTTTTTCTTTCTCAAATAACTTCTAAACTATTAGTAATTGAGAAAAACGTTTGAAATATAAAAGATAGATATTTTTATTAACTAACCAGTGGAGTACGAAATAAATTTTTATATCCGTAAATTTTCGAGATATAATACAAACTTATATTTTTTTAAGTGGAACCCATATCTGATTTTAGTCTCAAAAAAATAATATTTTTTTCTCTTTTCAATGATGTAAGGGTTATTATGTTTTATATTTGTTTTGCTCCTAAAATTTAATTTTTCTCTCTATTTTCCTGAATTTTCTTATTATTTCCCAAAAAAAAAACATTATTATTTTTATTAATTATATTGTATTTGATCAAAATAATTTGTTTCTTGCCTTTATTACTTAATATTTTCAATCTAGACTCATATTTACAAATTACACTATGATGAGCCAAGGGCGACCTGATACAAAATATTATAAAAATTAATTTGATACGAGTTTTGAGCAAAATGTTCTAATGAAATAAATTATTTAAATACAAGGAGTATTTCCAAATAGAAATCTACCAATATTTTCAAAATAATTGTAAATTTAATACAAAATAAGGAAAAAAATAATAATTTTGAAGGCAAAACAAATATAATACATAATAACCCTTACATCGTTGAAAAGAGAAAAAATATTTATTTTTTTGAGACTAAAATCAGATATGACTTCCATTTAAAAAAATATAAGTTTGTGTTATATCTCAAAAATTTACAGATATAAAAATTTATTCCGTACGCCACTGGTTAGTTAATAAAAATATCTATATTTTATATTTGAAACTTTTTTCTCAATTATTAATAGTTTAGAAGTTATTTGAAAAAGAAAAAATCAACAATATTCAGTTTTTCGTCATTATCTAGTGCCCTATGAGAATTTTTGGAAAAATAAAAGCACATCTGAGATGGCCTCCCAAAGGCGCATAAAAAGTTCCATTTAACCGACATCGTATCTCTTATAGTTCTCGAGATCCCAATGGTGGCACCTCTAAATGGGACACACTGTACATATTTAATTTGACCTATTCTTTCAAGAAAAAAATAAATCAGAAAATGTGAAATGACACCAATATTATGAGTTTGGACTCGTAGTTCATCCAGAGAATGGATCAGAACCTTTCTGATAGGCAGATTAATAATTAATTTAATTATTGCATTTAATGCAGTACGTATTTATACATGTAAAGGCAGCCATTATCTTGAAATGCGTTTACAAACTACATAGGTACATACATTTTTCTTCGGTTTCCAATATGTTCTCTGGAATCCTAGGTCTTGTACTCGTAGTCTTGCGAAGCCACCCGCTGTTACCGCAGATTACTTTTTGATATGCGACTTTTCACACATATAAAATACAAATCTTTAATTTGTAACCTCCAGAACATTTGCAGTTTACGTCCGGTTACACACAGATTGGATTTTACTTTACTGTGTGCTTGAGGAATTTTATACCACGAAATATTACTAGACTAGACTTTATACTTAAAAATAAAATACCGCAAACTAAAACGTGGATTCATAAATTCTAGATTACACACTACACCCAGGGATTTTCAACGCCGTTTTAATATAGAACGTATGTATGCATACATACAGACTTGCAAATACTAGGGAAAATTTGCGTATATTCGGAAAAATAAGAAAGGATTATAATGGGGTCAAGTCGAATTTTTACAGGTCATGTTGGGTACAAAAAATTTTTCGCGGTTCTGAAAAAAGAATAAATAAAAATCTATAGGTTACGTATTATTTTATTTCGAGGAAAAAATAAATAAACAAATAACTGATCGCCATTGAAACATTCGGCTTTACCGGTTCCGGGATCGGTAAAGTTACTTTCTAATCACTTATAGACAATTTTCCGAGCTAGCTCAGTAAAGAAGAAATTTCCGATCTAAAAAGTGATCAGAAACAGATCATTTTCTGGTCGATCGTGAAAAATATGATTTTACACCAGCCTGCATAAAAATAGCAATAGCCATGGAATTGAAACAAAAATTAACAAATGTTTAAAGCTTTATATGTCAAGTTAAGTTACCTTTATTTTTAATAATAAAAGTACAGTTTAGTGCAATATATTTGCTACACTTGGTGAATCTGTTCTAATAAGATATTTAAAAATAACACTTGACATGTCTCACAAGATTACAGTTTCTGAATCAACCTCTCTGTCATTTATCAGAGACTGGCTAATTCAACGAGAACCACAGACACGTTTCGCGTTTATCATATTTTCGCTCCACCAATTCAATACCTCCTAAAGGCGTCAGTACACCACACTGAAGAGCTCCAATAAGAGCGAAACGCGTCTGTGGTTCTGGTTGAGTGAGCCAGTCTCTGATAAATGACCGAGAGGTTAATAGAAACTGACATCTTGTTAAACATGTCAAGTGTTACTTTTAAAAATCTTAGTTTATTTTTATTATTATTTGTTATTTTTATTCAAGTAAATAATTATTGTCCATTTAAATTAATAAATACTCTACGAAGCTTTACAAAACTTAAGATTATAATTAATTTCGTATAATGTTTAAGAACCTTTTTTTTTTTTTTTTAATTTATTTATTTATTTATTTATTTATTTCATTATTCTACAGGATACAAACCCCAATTACAGAATAATAATGAAAACTTGAACATTAGTGTATAGATAACAAAGTAATAAGTAAAATTAATTCATGCATAATATATAAGGTAATAGATTATAGAATCAAATATATGAACAAAAAAATTATACAAAGAGAAAAAAAAACATACAAGGAAAAATTAGTGTTGCAGTAATACAGTTAGTTTACTTTTAAATACTGGCAACTTAAGAGATAAATCTAAACCGTTTGAAAATGTATTAAAGTTGTTGCACATAGCATTTATAGGTGCATTCGAATGGAAATTAGTTCTCGAAAATCTCAGTTGAAAAGTAACTGGATTTCTTGTATTAAAATTGTTGACATAGAAATTTAATTCAAATAGTACATTGGCATTGTCTAAAAATCCATTGACAATCTTGTATATAAACAATATTTGTTGCTTGATTCTGCGGGTTTTTAAAGATTCTAACATAAACAAATCTAACATGCGATTGTATTCAAGGCTAGGCCACGTATAATATGAACGGTGAAAGCAGTGTTTGCAAAACTTTTTTTGGATATTTTCGATGTGTTTAATCTGAAAAGAGTAACAAGGGTTCCATACAATATTACAATATTCTAATTTACTACGAACTAAGGAAAAATATAAATTTTGCAAACATTGCCTGTTACGAAAATCGTATGTTACACGCAGGATGAAACCTAAGCTTTTGTGTTCAGAACTAACAACTGTGTTTATATGAAGACCAAACGAAAGTTTCATATCAAAAATAACACCGAGATCTTTTTTATTAGTAACTCGTTGAATGATCTCATTTTCAAATGAATAATTGAAGTGAATGGTCTGTAGTTTCCTACTAAATGATAACACCTCGCACTTTTTTAAATTAAAATACAGTTTGTTTTCAAAAGACCAATTGTAAATTTTGTTCAGATCATTTTGAAGTTCAATGCAATCGTTATTGCATGTAATTGTTTTATATATTTTAAAATCATCGGCAAACAAGAGACACTCGGAATTAGAAACCACATTGACAATGTCATTAATGAAAATGAGGAATAGTAAAGGACCTAAAATTGATCCTTGAGGAACGCCCGATGGTACTAGGTAAGCCCTAGATTTGAACCCATTAACATATACGTATTGCATTCTATTGTTTAAATACGACGAAATTAGCGATAACAAATTATCTGCAAAACCAAAGACTTTTAATTTTTTTAATAATATGCAATGAGATACTGTATCGAATGCTTTTGGTCTGTATAAATACAATCAACTTGACATCTATCTTCTAAAGCATTCGAAACAAATTGAGTAAACTGCACTAAATTGGTTTCAGTTGATCGCCCTGGAACAAAGCCATGTTGAAGTGAAGTAATTGTATTTTTAGTTTGGTTTTGTACGTTTTTAAATAATATATATTCAAAAATTTTAGAAAATACACTTAAACATGAAACTGGTCTATAATTACATACTTGGTTTTTGTTCCCAGATTTAAAAATTGGACAAACTTTAGCAGTTTTCCACGTTTCCGGATATGTTCCAGTTTTTATGCACAGATTGAATAAATGACAAAGTGCTTGTTTTAAGAGGTCAGAGCATCCTTTTACTATATACACTGGTACCTCATCTGGTCCCGTTGATTTAGAGTTATTTTGTGCCTTCATTGCTTCTAAAACGTCAGGGCAAGTGATATGTGACAAATGAACAAAATTATATAAAAATGAATCAGTATTTTTACAAGTAATATCACTTATTGACTCTGATTTATAAACACTCTTAAAATAATTAGCAAATTCGTCAGATATCTGCTGTTCACCAACAAAACAATCATTATTTCTGTACATAGTAGAGGGAATTCCCGAATTAGATTTTTTATTATTAACATAGGCCCAGAAATCGCTGGCATTGTTATTATGTGCTATGCTGGATTCAACATTTTCAATATAGTTTCTATACAGGTTACTATTAAGTTTTTTGCATTTACTTCTTAAGTTATGTAATTTATTTAAATAAATAATATTTTTCGAAATGTTGTACATTTTCCTATTACTTTCTTTTTCTTTCAAAAGTGAAATGAGTTCCCTGTTAAACCAAATGGGATATTTAGATGGCTTTCGTTCAATCTTCGGAATGCACTGATCGAAAATATTATACAGTGCAACATAAAATTTTTTAACAGCATTATCAACATCATTATAGTCAGCAATCCAATTCCAGTTAACCTCGGAAAGTAAATTGTATAAAAGCTCAAAATTACCGTTTTTAAATTGATAATGTTTATCATTTTTTTTGCAATGTTTAAATTTATTACTTTTATATGATTCAAATTTTAGATACCTTAATGAAGATACAAGTGTGTACCGACACTTCGGTTTTAAAAGAATAAATACTTTATGATGAGATTTCAACTAATTGGTAACATCTAATCTATACCAAATTCTAAAAATTTACCCACATGCACATAATAGTTTATGCTAAAAAGCTCTGTTCATTATTAGTTAGAGAAAATTGTCGGAAAGAAAATGCATTTCTGTTCTTTTTGTTTATGCTCGCTCTGCATTTCCTTGGTGAATTTAAGAAAAGCGTATGATTGTTTAGCGGTGAATGCAAATTTTTCCAGTTTATTTGTGTGACGGTATGTGACGTGTTTCATCTTTGCCTATGTCGTGTCGAGCGCATTTCTTATTCGTTTTGCCTGCACTGTGCAGTCTTGGAGGAATTCTCCAGCTCTTATCGCCTTTGGTTTTTGTCTTTCCGCACGATGCTCGTCTTTTCTTTTCTTTCTTTGCCTCTGATATACTGGGATTTTCGTTCTAAACTGACCGTATTTCAAATATCAGTTTTGCTAAAGTTTTGGCACGGTATTGCGGGGATATTTCCTCCTATGTGTCCAACTGTTCTTTATTTACATGATAGCGAGAGCTCGGAAACTTTTAATTGCATTACTTTTAAAATACACGTCAGTTTTATTCTCGACAATAAAGAGTTGAAATAGCCTGGTCAACAGACAGGATGCTGGGATAATACACGGTCATTTCCGCTCCAAATTATGCTCTTCCTCTATTACTATCACCGAAATTTTAGGTGGTGTACTGCCTTTTTACTAGGACGAAAATTATGCCCCGGAGTAATTTCCAGGAGACATCATTTTCTAGTAAATAGTATAGTCAATTTGTGTCAAAATTCGTCTGAGGACGAAATTAATTTGTTAGACGAGTAACTCCCACGGGTACATTTTTTAAGACCCCTAAAAATCACCGCAAAGAAATCCCAAAAAATCCCTTGTAGGGATAAGTGTTCATAAATATCCAACTGTGTGACACCCTCAATAAAGTGGACGTCAAATCACCAAGTAGTGCTGTCAAAAATACTCAGTTAACCGATTAGCCGGTTTATGCGATTTTTTACCTCCCGCTACCCTTGGTAAGGGAGGTATAGGGATCGTGCTAAAAATCACGTATCGAGATTTTAGCAAATGACCACGTTTTAAGGTCCCTAGAATCCAATTTTAACATTTTCACGATGTGTGTGTGTGTGTGTATGTGTAGGGATTTTGTCTTCGCTCTAACTCAAATACTATCATTCAGAAAATTCTCAAACCTTGTATTTCTATCCTAATCTAATATGAAAAGAAGCCATTAGATTTTGGTGTAAATCGGATAATCGGAAATGACACTTTACCTTTCTTCAAAAAATATCATTAAATGCCATTTTTTCGCATTTTGTCTTATGAAAATTAAAGATTATTGAATTTTCTACAGGAATACATTAATACTTTTTCTATATATTTTGCAGATAAATTTAAAAATATTTTTTTTTTATTTGTCCGGAAGCCTAAGATAAACACAATTCCTTTGTTACACAGTTCATATTTCAAATGAATGTAACTTACAGTAAATGTCACTGTCAAAAAACTCATCACTTCAAATTAATAATAGTGACATTTTAAAAAGAAAATAGTAAATAAATCAATAGTTTTATGCAATGGAACAGTTTGCAGCGTTAGTAAATACGTAAGTATGTATTTAAATTAATAAAAATGGATAGACAAGTGTGGCGAAGGAAAATTGTTGCGTTAATATTATTGTGGTCCGGATGGGGTTATTCGCTACCGAAAATCGGTCACTTTAATATGTTCTTATGTATTAATGCTATGATGATTGTCGACAAGGCGAAAGAAGAATGTTGTTAAAGAGTGAAGTGAGTCAGCTGAGCTCTTACTCTTATCCCTTTTCTTATTGTTACTATTGTTTCCGGATATTTGCTAACCCCCTAAGTGGGATCCGCGTGATTTTATGTACGTATGTATGTATGTATGTATGTATGTATGTATGTATGTATGTCTGTATGTATGTATGTATGTATGTATGTATGTATGTATGTATGCAAAAATTAAATAGCGGGAGGTTTTGTGTTCATCAGATTTTTTAGAAATTAAGAACCTGTTAACCTGCCGCGAAACCGATTAATCGCGAACAGCCGACAAAATCGGTTGAATGCGAATAGTCAACAACAACCGACCAGTCTTCAAAAACTGGTTAAAGGTTATTCGGCAATAAACCATTAATCTATGAAAATGTAAATCGATATTGATATATTTTACTTATCACTTATGTTTGATATACATTCTGTAAGGAATATTTGATGCACAAAATTCAATATTGTAAACGTTTTATAACTACTTTATTAAATAAAATGTTTCTGCTTTATTTATGACAAGAAACCGTAGCAACAAAACACAAATGCATAATATGTATATTGCAGTCTAACAGTGATAATTTTATTAAATATTTATGAACTAATCGATTCTGATTAGTTTAATGATAATTTTGTTTTCAGTTATTATTTTTGTAAATAACGGTACACTATTCTACTAGCATCATGCGGTTGTCGGATCAATGACGAGCATGTCAGAATGTACTCCGTAATTTCACTGTTATGAATAATGTGAAAATAATGGATCAAAAAAGAATAAGCATAACAACAATAACCTAATCTAACGCACAAAAATCACTCTTAGAAAACTCTAGGTGAGTTTTGTGCGTTATGTGAGATTATTGTTCTAATGACTATTATTTTCGCCTACAATTTATCTATTCGCAATGGGAGATTTCACCATTTTTTTTATAATTTCATCTGAAAATATTAGGAAAACTAAGACTATTGATGAAAATCCGGCGAAAAAATTCGTATCAATAAGCGAGTTATGGTCTCCTGAATTTTGAAAAGAATGACGTGACGTCACGCTTATGTGTTTTTTTATCAAACTGTTTTCATCATGGACCTAAATGTTCTTGAAATATATGCTATTTTAAGTTATATTTACATAAAATAAATGAATATTACAACAGTGTATAAGTCTACATACTTTATAATTACAGGTGTATGTAAGTTTAATGCAAGAAATTTATGTTAAAATAAAAACTGTTTGAAAACTGCTGTACAGGAATGTTAGCTCCTCCTTTCGAATTTGAATTTCTTGACTTCTATTGGTAGTAATCCCCACCTCCTAACACACTATTTGTTATGAATGTATAGGCGGACTTTCGGTCGCCAATCAAAATACTATACATAGATTTCATATTGGTGTCGAAGCGCTATAACAAAAAACCCCTTATTTCCGAAATATTTCAATTATACCATTTCATTATTTTATTAATATTCGTTATTCAGCATATACATTCGTATTTTTTTACTATTTTCCTTTAATTCGATTGAGCTGGAATCCCCTATTAACCGGTTAACCGTGGTATGTTGTCACAGTCAACCGGTTCCCGTTTTCGACGGTTTCTGACAGCACTATCATCAAGCGTCTACCAGTTAGTTAACGTGTCATCGTTTGATAAGGAAGTAAGTCTACAAACATCGCCTGGTAACCCCCTCCCCTCGTATTACATAAATGCCCGAGTACATTGTGGTTTTGTGGTATGTCTGTCAGTTCGAAAACAAATTTAAAACTCAGAATCTGTTAAACAAATTGAAATAGAAATAATAATTCTGTTATTGTTGTCGAATTTAAGAGCAAACTGATGTGAATGTGTTTTTTATGAATTTTTATATGATATTATAAAAGAACGAATGTAGTTTATGTACCGACATGGGATGTAATATTTTGTAAGATGTACTTACCCCGAAGAAGATGTAAGTATGTACCAAAACGTCGGTGTTGCAAGAGAATAAATACTGTTTGACTGTGATTTCGAGTAATTGTTAACACCTATAATATTGGATGTTTAAAGTCTTTCTGTGTAAACCTGTTGGGTTAATTTTCGTAATCAGGGATAACAAACTGTTAATGTGAAGCGAGATAAGGAGACATATTGATTACGCAGTACAAACAGTAAACGATAAAGGTTTTCCTCAAATGTATAAAAACAATGTATAACAACATGTTATGTTTCTAGGAAAACAATGTTAGATAAGTTTATCAGTGAATTCAACGAATGCTTGACATTCGATACTTGTTTGACTACAGGCGCCATGTATTGCTTTCCACATTGAGTCAATCATGTGGCAAAAAGTACATCAATGTCGAGGACAATATCTTCCATATAAATATATGCAATCATTAATAGGGAACAGATAATATTGTTCAAATATGGGTAAAATTTTAATTAATAAAATATGTGTAATACTTGTATGTATGAACGAGGTGTGATAAAAAAATGTAGAGATTTGTTTCTAAAGTAATAATGTTAATAGGATGCAAAAGGTTTTATAATTCCTAGGTGATGATAGTTTTCTCCAGTTTTACTGCAAATTATTGTTTTAAACCGCACTAATTAGTCCCTTTGGAATATTTTTTAAGGTCCCTAGGAATCACCACAAAAAGTCCCAAAAAATTCTTTGTGGGGAACCCCTCCAAATTGGGAAAAGTTGTCCTAACCCAAAAATAGGATATAAAAATAAGACTTTACGAAAGAGAGGTAGTAGTTGGTGCTTGTTGAAACATTTTACAATAAGTAAATAAAAAAAATGTTCTTGATTTGTTTCACAAAGTTAGGCATTGCAAAAAATATTAACAATGTCTATTTTATTCGTTATACGAATATGTTAATAGTTTTATTTAATATAACAGTTTGTAAAAAAAGTTTGTTTATTTGGATTAGAAAAAACAATTTAAAGTATTATGCATTCAAAACGTTACCAAACTTCTGACGTAACCTCGTACAAGCCAATGAAAAACAAGTTGCACCACAGATCGATAGATGGATCTATCCCTACATCATATAAATAAATACGCATATTAATTTTAAAAAATTAGCCGATTTGGTGGTCGAGCGGTTATTGGGCTTCCAAATTATCAAGAGATGGCGCTGACGTCAAACGTCAAAATTCAAACGAATGGTATATTTTTCGCTGGCTTCCATAAGAGTACAATTGGTGTGAGACTAATTTTCGTAGTTTTTAATTTAATTTCGGATTTAGTATAGTGTTTTTTTTTTTTTTTTTGTTAATTTCGGTAGAATTGAGTTTGATCTTTCTTGTAAGAACAATTTAGTGATAGTTTTAATAATATTTTAGTTAATAGGGTTAATTTTAGTAAGTATTTGTAGGTTGAGTATTTTAGTCATATTTTAATGAACAGTATATTGGTATTTGATTTCCTTTATTTAGATTGTATTTCATTGCCGATGTTGGATATATATTTATTTCTATCTACATAGCTTTACTTTTATTTAATTGTTTTTCTTTCATAATGAACAATTTTCTTTGCTTAGATTTAGATACTATTTGTAGATTTGGGAATTGTAGTGTATCATCTAGAAATATGGTGGAAGGCCAGCAAGTAATAAATAGTGGCCACATAATATTATGTGGTAAATATTTTCGTAACTTTAACCTATAAATTGCATATCTCCTAATTTGTTCATTATTTTTTTAAAAAACAAAAACTTACTTGTTATATTAGCAGTAATTCAGATCCTACTAAGAATAAAACAATAATAGCCGGAGATAAAAGCGTATTAATATTCATATACAAGTAAATACAATCCCTGAATAAAACAACCATCTTTGTAAATGTACACTTCACTAAGTTCAGAAATCTGCCACCAATGGCGCATTTTCATTTTGGAAGCCCAATAGGTAGCGCTCAAGCGACCTTCACCGCTCGGCTCTGGGGTCGTGGATTCGATTCCCACCAGGGGCTTGGATGTTTGTGTATGTCCTAAATTACTCACTCTAATAAGAAATTGTCATTGGCCAATCGGCATCGTACAGAAGGCCAGGGAGGTACAATTTTTTTTTTTTAATTAATACACGTCTGAATATAGCTAAATGTAATTAATACATAATTAAATTAATTAATACGGTATTCTACATATTTTATATAATAAAATTTAAAAATTTCGGCATGTTTACGAGTAATCTATACTTGCAACGTTTGTGCTTCTCTAACCTATATTTCTACCACGCGTTTGACGTTTAAAATGACAACAAACGCCACGGAACATACTGTTAGCGCATTGGCTTTTGGCTTGCACCAGTTCACGTCAGTTGGTAAGGGGAGAAGCGGTGCAATTCTGCTGTTTTCCCGAGAATATCACTTTTAATAATTATTTTCTCTTTTTGGAGATTATTTGAATAAAAATAAAAAATATTTTTTAGTTCTCTCGCAAATAATGCAAAGGAAAAAAAATACCTCATTATATTACAATAATTTCTAGAGTTAATTGTCAACACTATAAAATGTCTAGACTGCGGACATCTAAGACTAAACGTCAGTTAATAGAAAAAAGGATACTTATTTCTAAACAGAATTTTGACTTACAAAGATAACAGAGTTGAAATAATGTTATTAAAACCATAATTTAGAAGAGTTTATAATAAAGTTATTAGCTTTTTATTACTCTGCATCCGCCTTGTGAAAAAATATCGAATTCCCTAATTTCACAGAACTTTTAGATTAGACTATTAATCGTATACATTGATCGGTTGATCAATCATTTGTCTTCAATCGTGCAAGTTTCGTTTGTTTGTGGTGTAGAATGCAGACGGCCACAAACAGTTGATAGAGACGAGTTATAGAGCAAAGGCTATAGGTAGGTAAAAGAGATTGAGTAGAAATATTCTGTAACAGTCAGAATTCCACAACATTGGAATGCATTTTTATTCCAAATACATACGTAAACTATCATACAGCTTGAAATAAAAGTTTTTAATGTTATTCGATTAAGAAAGAATTCTAGGGTACAACTTATAGAATTCACATGAATTTTGAGGGTCATATGTTTTAATAATGTTACACAAAATGAATAACTGTTTTCTTTTAATAAAAAAACAAATTTCCCCGCAACACCTTTTTAAATGCCACAGCTTTAGCAACAAAAAAACAAATTTGAATCTGAATCCATCCCACATTTGACATTTAGGAACAAGCTCAAGGGATAAACTGATAAACAAATGCGAGAGTAAGGACAGTATACATCAACATCAATTCTGTGCTGCGTAAACATGGAATACTCTACGATACGAGCATGTAATACGTGCGGCAAATAAACACTACATAAACATAATCCCAACAGAGGTAGCGGCAGCCGATTAATCGTGCGGCTTCGCAAAGGAGACAATAATAATTGGCGAGATTTCAAAGGATATATGGACCGATTATTGATTGAATTATTATATCTTAATCGCACATTGCTCTATGGATATAAACTACATAAATAACAATATAATCTCTTAACATGGATACAAAGGATTACCGTAAAATGGGGTGGAATTGATAAAAAAAAGAAAACTATTTCCCTGTGCAACTTTTTGTTCAATTATAAATTTTAAACACATTTTCTTGTGTAAGTATATATTGTTTACCAATACCACTTGAACAAGTATAAATATCTTAACTAGTTTTCAAAATGCTGATCAATCTCAATCTGAAAGTGGGGTGTCTTTGATCAGAACCGGGTTACATGAAATGTAAATAGGAAAAGTATGATAGTGACCAAACCGACCCAGACCAAAATATATGCACTCATAAAAAAATAACGAGACTAGATTTTCTGGCTGAATTTGATTTTATATGTTTATGTTTAAGAGTCGGTTTTTCAATCGTTTGTTAAAGTCCCTGTTAACTACCTAGCAGATTTAATTTACCCGTCAGATAAACTCCGTTAATGAAAATGCATTTTTCAATACAAATTTATCTATTTAGTAAGTAACAGTCGCATTTGGTTGTCAATTATTGTGAGGTTGCCAATAATGGGTAAGTTTAGCATGGTAAAAATTCTACATAACATACTATTTTCTCACAAATATAACACAAATGACTGCTGAAATTGAAATTAAAAATTAAAATTATTGCTCCATTTATTTATAATTAATATTTTTTGGGCAAACTAAGTACGTCACAACTTGGTCGTAGGTCGTAACAAAGCGTAAAAGCGCTTCACTGGTAACCGCAACCGCGTGCGTTAGTGTATAAGTCGACATACGTTGCGCCAAGCCTCTACCGACGTCATCACAGCTTAAAATCGGCTTTTCCGTAAAATCTGGGAATTTTTGAAAAAAATAAAACATGTTACATCATTTTTCAAGTCATTTCCCATGGAATAAAAAAAAAAAAAAAAAACGCTAAACTTCCCCAATGGGGAAGCTGATATGTGCTGATGTTCGTAAGGAATTACTTGTCATTTTGAACATATTCCACACATTTCGTTTCGAATGTGATAGGATAGATACAGTTATTGACAGTACTGAATCTGTGCGGTTCAAGTAAATTGTGGTAAGAATACATGAATTGAAGACTGGAAAAATCTATTTTACTAATTAATGATTGCCATATCATTATAGATTTTATTATATTACGAACAAGGAATTAATTATGTGTAGGTACATCTTTCGCGCACGCGCACATTAACATCAAGCTGTTGTGAATGTGTACTCGTATTTTGTCTAAAAATGTACACATTATACGGAGTCCCGTGGCCGCGTGTCTGAGTGTCTGGTCGCGAACCTGGGGAACCGGGTTCGGTCCCGACCGACGTCAAATATTTCCAATTTTAAATGGCACAAAAGTGACCCACATCAGCAATGAGTGCCCGTGAATATGTCATCTTCATTACCGAAATCTGTGTACAACACAGATTGATACACTCAGAAATGGGTAATATACAGTGAAGATAAATTTATAATTATTTATGTACACTAATTAATCACTGATTAGAAATAAATATAAAAATAGCATCACGGCAAATTACCCATTGCTAAATATGCCAAACTGCTTTATTACAGATATCGGTAATGATGATGACATATTTGTACCGTGCGGGCGTTTACCAGGCGTCACCTCACAGGCATCCATTGCTAGGGAAAGTGCACCACAGAGGTCACTTCTGTTCCATTTAAAATTGGAAATATTTGGCATCGATCGGGCTCGCAGCCGGTTCCGATTAGAAAAGCCAATGAAATTCCAATATTCTATAAGAGTAGGTTTGGTTCATGTCTCATGTTTTTATTTTTTTTTTTTGCTATTCTCATTCAGTTTCGAAGTTATCTGTACGACATTACGTTATTTAACATTACCCTGTGAAACATAACTTTGCTGTATATTGATTACAAACATTGTTGTAATCAACGTTCGGCTTATCAATTTTTTTCATTATTGTAATCGAAATCAATTATTATAAAAACGGACATAATTTTCATTCTATTTGTCATGTGCTAAATAATTTAATTACATTTATACATTTTTTAATAAGCTGTGAAAGCACTGTACCACAGTATTCTCTGAATATAGGCTAGTATTTTTGCTAAATCAATAAGATCTGGTCGACGTCTTACAATGTGCGATCTTCGATACCAATTCTTCCTGTCATTCGGTACTTTCAAAAATATTTCATACGTCAATTATATTCATATTTCCACAAATTTCTAGTGATATTATTTAACTGTCAATGTTAATTACGTCAGATATTAAGCAAGTGCTAATTTACCATATTTTACATTTCACGCTAACACGAGATTGTAAAACTAAAATAGGTGTTTACCATGAGGACTAATTTTGTAAATACTTAACAGACAATTGACAGTACATTGAAAAACCGGACCTAAAAGAATGAAATTGTCATAGAATTATAGAAATATAGTTTTAATTACAAACAAAACATTACAAACAAATCAAACTACCTATGTGAAAGGGTTCTCGCTCTAGATCCAAAATAAGAGTATACTTACTAACTTACAATGAGAAGTAGGTACTAGGTATATGGTAAAAATCTTGAACTTTCTAGGTACTCACCTGAAAAAAAAAGAAATATATTAGTATAAAGAAACCTATGTCCACGACAACAAATAGGTACCAATTTACAACAAACAAAACATAAGGAAAATAGGAACATAAATCCTTTTTCTCAACAAACTACGTAGACAAACTCATACATTCTCCTCGTGTATGTCAGCCGCTTGGCATAACATGGCAAACGAGTGCGTATCCTATAATCTCATTGGTATACACGTGTGACAGTATTCCTGCTGGCGAGACGACCTCCTGTAGGTTCCAGCAGGAATGCTGGACAGGGGCAGCCACCAGCTACCGCAGCCCGAGTAATCCCAGAGACGCGTGGGATACGCAGGATAATGCCAGGACTCGACCCACGGCCTTCACACCACAAGGACACACATACAGACCGGGAAATGGGGATATGGTTAGCATATATGAGGACGGCAATTGTGAAGTAAATCTTACTAAGTTACACAAGGAGATATTGTTTTGTACGCATATAGAATGTCAAACTGTATTGTCAAAGAAGCAAACGGTTATTCTAATGTATGTAGTTCGCACTGACTTATAGCGATAAAGTTTTTGCAAACTACATAATTAACTCCATAATATATACGAACTCACATTTTCAAAAAAAACCTACTGGTGTAAATGTCTACAAAATTCTTTTAAATATACATTTAAAATTTATAAAAACTGTGGGCCATACGATGGCGTGTGATCGGCATTAAAAGGGTAATCTTCCAGTTCAGACTTAACGTCTATGGAGATCATTTACTTGTGGCACAATATGAAAAACTTCGTAAAAATCCTGTAAAGGGTCTTTCATTAAGAGTGATACGATTTTAATTTTAAATACAAAAACGGTTTGACCTATCATTTTAGTTTTTGCTTTATTTTGAAGCTTGGACAACACAATTATGTGTGGAACAATATATCGTTCAGATATCCACCACGGCTTTGTATACACTGACGCAAACGATGGTTCCAATTTTTTTGGAAGAAATAAGGTCCGATGATGCCGCCATGACATAAACCGCACCACACAATGAGTTTTTCGTGATGCAACGGCATTTAGGGTATATTCCAAAAATAACAAATTTTAACTGTGGTTAACCAAAAGTGTTCCAATAATATCAAATGGTAAAAATTGTATATTTATGAAACGTGGTTGGTTCCGGTTAAAATGGTTGCAACCGAAGCGCACCAACGCAATCATGATTTTTCCTCGGTTTTGCCGGTTAACATCTTCTGTCCTTTTTCATAAGATGTCAGATTTTGTAGGCTAGTATGGTTAGATACTATTTATTGACTCTTTGATGTTTGCATCTATTTTCTACGGTTTACATTGTACGTATTTTAATTTACCTCTCCATAATTTCGGATTATGAAAGACAATAAACGTAATGTTTTGAACGAAAGTTCTAGAGTTTCCGCGAATCACCCGCGAATGAAACCGAACTGTTTCAATAATAATAGTCAAGTGACTAGAACCAGTCGGTAACCGAAACCATGGTTTTGGTTATTATATTTTGTTTTTGGAATATACCCTTAATAACACTTGTGGGTTGTTCTCGCACCAATAACAGCTATTTTGTTTATAAACAAAACCATTCAGCCAAAAATGAGCCTCGTCTAAGAAGATGATATTTTGGCGACAATCATGATTAACATTCCAAGTACTCAAGGGCCCAGCAAACCAGGGTTGTTGTAATTTCGCCCGACCCAAAAAAACCCACCCGGGTTTTTTTAAAAAAAAAAACATCTAAAAAAACCCAAAAAACCCACTTTTATGAAATCATATTTTATTAATTAAATATGGTACATACTTATATGGTACACACATTTATACATAAAATTTTGTCACCGGCAACATTTTACAATCAATTTCATTTTGTGTACTTGTACTTGTACTTGTGTTTGATCATTATTTTTCATTGCTGTGCGAACTGAACACAGTGTTTCTTTTATATTTGAACAACTCCAATCCTGGTGTCAGCATTTTCATTATTTTTTGAGTTGTGTATTAAACATACTATTAGTTGTGACACTTGGATTTAATTCTTGTACATATTTGCATTGCACAGACTTGCAACTTTTAATATTAATTCGTGTACGCATGTACACTTTCTAGTTAATTTATTGTTTATTAAATTACAGTCTTAAAAAAAATAATAATAATATTAATATCTATTATCTATTACGCCGGCCTGTGTATGTGTATTAAGATACTTTATAAAACTAAAGTTAATAAATAAAACCCGTTTTTTTTTTAAAAAAAAAAACGGATTTTATTACAAAACCCAGGTGGGCTGGGTTTTTTTATAAGAAAACCCGAGTTTTTTGCAACCCTGCTGCAAACTCACGGCGCAATCTGTGATGATTTAGCTTCAGTGAGTCAATACAACTTTGTAAGGATGTAGGCCCATTTCCTTATGCAAAATTCTCCAACTTGACGCTTGAGAAAGCCACAAATGTTGAGATCGTCTTGAAATCGACAAATTTGGCTCAGCGCGCTGCAGCTGCGATATTCTCCTCGTTTCGCACATTTCGGTATCTTGTTGGTGGCTTTTTGTATTGTAAAATGAACTTATGAAAAAAAACTTTTCCACAGTGCGGCGTATATAGCCTGCGCAGAATAACGGTGACGGCGACCCAATTTTATGGTAAATAACGTTCAACACCCACAACTGAGCTAGAACTTTGGTAATATTTTTTAATCATAATGAAACTGCATATTTTGACACCTAACAGTAAAAAAAAAGTAAAACCTATCTTGCGAAACATACTCTTAACAGGGATTGTAAATACAATACCTAATAGAAGTAAAGGTGTTATTACTAATAAATGCAATATGTAACCCAATATATACGTATTAAAATCTACAGGATGTTCTTTAAGTATATTTTAAAATAGCCGAAAGAAATTTGTAGAAATATCTCACCAGTTGCGTAGATTTTATAACTATTTGTCAGTTGAAAATGTAAACCAGCTGAAGTATTATGAACCTAATGCATGTGAAACACCCTGTATAAGATTTGTAGTTTTGTTTCTCTTAGCGGAAGAATAGTCGACAATCAAGCTGGAAAAATCCCCACAATATTAAATTGTCTGGTATCCATCTCTAGCCAAACAACCGGCGTCTCCTAGCAACCGGGTTCAGTAAATTAAATATCAAAGTTACGTTTAGAAGAAGACAAAGTAGAAGTAGAAAAAAGAATTAAAGAAACAAAACAAAGAGAGCACGCTTAATTAAGTTAAGCTGGCTTGATCTTGATAAGGTAATCTGTGGCCGGGCGAGGGCGGCAATTAAACTACACGCGGTATAGTGCTGCCGACTAGCGACGACCGACGACGACGTCGCGACGCGAACGCTCAGATTGAAACCTAATACGTACTTATTTACCGACCGACGATAAACTTATTTCCAGATTTTTCATTTCAATTACTACGGATTTCCCCTAAAGAAATACTATCCTCGGAAGAACTATATTCTGCCAATAGCATAGAGTAACTAGTATTATAGTCGAAACAGAGCAAGGTATTATAGTAAACCGAAGGTCTCGGGTTCGATTCCCTTTACGGCTCTAGGGAATTGATGTTTGTGTGCGCACATTAAATTGTTAGCTTTGTTCATAGGACGGTTTAAAACCGTCAGCAACCGTCAAAGGCATGCGCAGTCATTAATTTCAAACTCTAACTACTGACCACTAGTTGGATGTTCACAGAAGTTTTCTGAGTGGTTGGGGACTGATTGGTCAGAATAATTTCCAATTCGATTGGAAATTTTTAGTTTAAGAAATTAGTGTTTGATATAATTAAAAATAAATTTATTATAATAAATATTTTAACGTGAGTATATTATTGCAAAATAATAAGATACGATTTTGAAATAATGGCTATTAGAAAAAAACCCAAAAATGAAGATTATGTTAAAATGACAATGCTTCCAGTATTTAGACTTATTTGAACACTTTCAAGATTTACAGTTTCACAGCATTTCCATTATCAAGCTGAAGAGAACGGCACACTAGATGCTTATAACTGAGATTTCATTATGAGTTCCCAGAAAAAATCAAACCGTTTGATTTGCAACTACAGTCAAAACCGGTTATAACGACTTCGAAGGGACCGCCGATTACGGTCGCTATAACCGATAGTCGCTGTAACCGATTACACATGTATGTATGTAAAGGGAGCCACTGATAGGTACATTATTATTTCTTCGATGTTTCAACCATCTGAGTAAAGCTTCTTTAATGTCAGTATGTTCAGATGATTTGGCACGCTTGACTTTTAAAAGAGACATAATTTTCACTCGGTCTTTCCAAATGGTTGAAATTGTTAAATGTGATACATCACATTCCATTGCTATGGTAATATTTGGTTTTCTCCGTTTTCTAATCGCCATATTATGTGAGATTTTTCTTCAATGCTAAACACTTTTCTTTTTTTCTGTGACATATTGATAACGTTTACTTATAACAACCGATGCGTTTCGTGGCGTGTTATTAGAAACTGTAACATGATATTACTGAATAACGAACAAAACTTTCTGTTGGACGCTATAGCCGATGCATTTCTCCGAAAACTGTGATAAACATCGTCGCTATAGGCAATATGTCGTTATAAGCGATGTCGTACTAAGCGATAGTTTGAGTAAGGTATTTATATGGAATTAAGACGGGACCTTTACATTTCGTCGTTATATCCGATACGTCGTTCTAAGCAGTGTCGCTAAAACAGGTTTTGACTGTAGTTTGAAACCAGGCATGCGCATTCGATCTCAAATACCAACCGTTTGCAAACCGTTCTATGAACAAAGCCAATGTAATTGTTTCAAACCTTTCATCTATGAGAAAAATGTTTAAGACAATTTTTGAAACATTTGTAATCTCTATAAGCATGTACAGTCGAACTTCAGTAAGTCGAACTTCGATAACTCGTATTTTTGATAACACGAATCAAACTGGTTGGCAATAGCGCCAAGAGTGAGAATTATGGGTAATTTTTACTTGATAACTCGAACTTCGATTACTCGAATATCTTTATAATTCGAACAGAATATTTGGCGCCAGCTTCAATAAGTCGAATTCTGAGGGAATCCCCTAATTACGTGATTTTGTAACAGGTTTTTTTATAACATGATGACGCAGGCAGTTTGGGTTCTGCACTACTGAAGTTCAAACTTATGCTTTGTTAATTATTATTAAGTGAAAAAAAAAATACTGTGCCTACTTGAATTATCACGTTTAAGACATTTTTATTCCTGATGATATGTCATTGAAACGTATTTTAAAAACTTTATCTATTGATGAACATTGAAGCATTTTTTTATTGAAAATCAAAATAAAAAATTCTCTCGTCAGTCACAAATAACTGACTTTTTTACACTAAAATAATGTTTATAACTTTGATCTGAAAATATCTATCTGCATATGTATATCATAAGGTAAGTGATTTTTACTGAGTGCCTGAGTGTCTGGTCGCAAACCCGGGGGAACCGGATTCGATCCCGACAGACGCCAAATATTTCCAATTTTAAATGGCACAAAAGTGACCCCTGTGGTGCACTCTTCACACCAGCTATGAGTGCCCGTGAGGTGACGCCTGGTAAGCGCCCACGCGGTAAAATATATCGTCATCATTACCGATGTCTACATGTGTTGTAGATACTGGCACACCCAGAAATGGGTAATATGCCGTGATGATATATTTATTTATTTATTTATAAATACATAAATAATGTACATATGCATTTTATTTAATAACCCGAAGTCTTGATAACTCGAACTTTTTTTGTGGCAAGTCATGGTTTGAGTTATCGAAGTTCGACTGTATTTACAAAAATTTAAAATTAATCGAGAAATAGGAAATGCCCTATACAGCCGACCGCAGAATTAGATAACCTTAATTCTTAAACGATTTTTGGTGATATTTTGTTATTTGGTATTATAGTTGCCCTCAAATAAGTATGGACTGGATATTTCTACACTGTTGCCATTTTACTGGCCATGTTAAAAATGCGAAGTTATGAAGAAGCGGGGCAAGGGTAGGGTGCGGACAAGGGAAAAAGTTGAGCATCTGTCTCAATATGACTACAAAAAACTGAATTAGGCAACAGACAGACTCCTGAACCACGCCCCAATTAACTGTCAAAATTATTTCTTTATTTTAAACAGAATATATTATAGGTAAATTACAAAAAAAAATCATCGCAGATTGTTTCATTCAAAAACATATGATTTATTTCTGAATTGAAATAATCTTAAACCATTTCTTCATTATTATTAATGTAAGCAAGAGAATCCGTTTCGGATGGTGTGCTAATAATACCCCACTTCTTCCTATGGGCAATAAATAAAAATTCGGGTTGATCTCCCTCGATAAATCTGCAGGGGTAGCCGAAATGTTTTCATTTTTGATACGATCATTCTTGTAGAAAAAGTTAAAAGATGAGCTAGAGCAACAAGTTGCTCCCCTGTCTCCTCTCATCAATCTATCTCTCTCCCACCAACGCAATCTCTCGACCAGGTAAATATTCGCCAATAGCGCGTTAATAACGCGCCGTTCCGTTCCTGTTCGACAGTCGACGATCGGCATCGAGAACGAAACGCCGGCGCCGGCGCCAAACCTTGTTTATTTCCCCCGACTTGCACTTGTTTTCATTTTAATCCGTCAACTTCTTTGAAGTTTTTTCCTGTTTAAATAAGAAACAGTAAAAATGCCCCAGGCTCGATTACTTACGAGTTAATTAGTAATTTTGTTTCAAAGACTTCTTGTTTAGGCGCACCTTGGATATTCAATTATTTTGATTTAATAAATTGCGACTTTATTTTGAAGGATGGAAACGGAATACAATGCAAAAACTTTCCAACTTTTCTGTTTATAGTGTTATTTTCGTTATGTAACAGGTTGAGATTCAGACGGTACGGGTTTGATTCCGACCTGAATTAAAACTTTAAAAAAATTTCTTTCATTTCCACAAAAAATCAAATCGTGCGGTATAAAAATAAGGCTCTATTCTACAAAACGTCGAGTATTTTAATTTTTTGATGTCTTATTATATTTAGGGGTGCTAATGAAAAATCAAACTTTTCGACCTTATCTTCTACAAAACTGATAACTATTTTTGCTTTTATTAAACCTACTGATGAATAGATTTTTTAAAAAATAGTCATTTGAATTATTTTTTCCAAGATGGCGGTGCTTCCGGAAATGCATCAACTTTTATTAGCACCCCTAAATATAAAATCCAAAAATCCAAAATACCCTACTTTTTGCACGGTAAATCTACGCTACCACAGTCATATTCGATGTACCTATTTTGTAAAATTCCCATATCAAAAGTTTCTTGGAGAAGATTCTATAAAATCCTGTAAAATTGTAACACGAACACACTATTTTTTATAAGTTCCATACCGAAAGTTCCTCTGAAAAGATTCTATAAATCCAATAAAATTATAACACGAACGTACATTATGTAAATTGCACTTGACACTTCCTCCTTCTTCAGCTTTTCTCTATTTTATTAGGGGGCGCTGTTTCTTACTCTTCTCTTCTATTTATTCCTGTCCAAGGCATCGTCTTCACACAGTTCTCCTTTCTCAAATCTTCTGCTACATAGTCCTTCCATCTTCTCTTTGGCCTTCTTCGTATTCCCGGCATTGAAAGTTCCAATCTTGAGGCGAGGCTGCAATTGCAAAGCAATTGCGAGAAACACTATGACTTATACCTCTTTCTGAAATCTATGCTTTGCATCTTTGGTATTGCACTTTGCTCTTGACACTGACATCTGTCAATTTTTAACAAATCTGAAAGCTAAAAGTTAAACTCTTTTTAAATTCTATAACTCTATATCTATTGAATATGAAAGAAAATGTATAATCAAACCGTATAGATAATAAGATGTTCTTTCATATTGATAATCACACAAAATGTCGAAAAATGATATTTAACTGCGCTTTTTCAAGAAAAACTGTTAAGAACTTCAAAGAAGGGAACTTCCGGTTGACGAATTATAACCAAAATCTGATCAGCTCTTCTTATGGATGTAAAAAAAAGAATACGGAAGAATCATAATTTTTAGAATTGTAGTTTTGGAGTTATCATGGGAGACACACAAAATCGTATTATAGCGACCCTAAAACGTGCTTCTTTTTTTTTCATTAAAACTAATCATCGAATTTTGTGACCAAAGACAATACCTTCCTTATCTAAAGGTGACGAAAGGTAAAAACTGGTATACAACCTCAGCTACGTAACCCCGTATATAATATGTGAAAATTTTAAGCATCAACTTATTTTCTAATAAACCCTTTTATATCTTTATAATTTAGTTGTTAATTGGTGTCCTCAATTATAAAAGAGTTAATCTGGTTGAAGAGAAATGAAAACTGTTAGTTGAAGTAAAAAAAAGTGTTGGTTTTTGTTGGTGTTCCGGCATAACCGGCTGGAAGGATGAGGAGTCAGAGTCGGAGCATTCTTGAAGGATAAGTGGCCACCTTCCCGCCACTTGAAGATAAAACAGTCAAATACTCTCAGCAGCGCGAGGCGTGAAAGACTTCGGGAAAAAAGAACAAATCCACGCGATACTTCCAAGCCACGATGGTTTTTCTCTATTCAGATGCATCACGTTTCCTTTCCACATAATTACAGCCAAGCGTTTCATTCAGACTTGATGATACGGTGATTTTCACACCTTTTAATTGACCCGAGACAAGAGTCTTCTTTCACTTAGCTATACTCTCAACGAAACGAGCTAGTTACACTCAACATCATCCGTATTATTAGACACACTTTTAAACAGATACTTATAAACGAAATTGACGCTTATCTTGTTAGTAATACGATTTCTTATTTAGGTACTGTAACAAACCAAGTTTGTTTAAATATTTCGTTTTAAAAAAATTATTTGTAATTGCAGTTAATTTAATTTTTGGCTGTGCGCGAGGGTATTGCACTTATCACTTTAAAATTATTACAATCTTGATAAATAAAACCGTTGAATTATAACCAAGAAGTCAGTTACATTCAGATTCAGTCTCCGATTCGATTTAACTCAGCTGAAGATGAGACTCTAGATTCTCAGGGTAGTCTACCCTAGGTACATTGCTATAGTTCGTTAATTACAATATCATATAAATATATTTCTATTTATTTTGTTTATTATTTAACTTGTTTTGTTAATATCTTATTTATTTTTGTTTACTTGTATGTTGAACTATTATATATATATATATATATATATATATATATATATATATATATATATATATATATATATATTTACATCCCACTACCATTGTGGCGTCCCCTGTGTAATTTTCTACATTCAAAGTGACGTCCTTGTGCATAAGACGTCCGTATACCGGACGTCATATGCACATGGCCTTATAAATTTTTTTCTGACATCAGGGGGGCCTCTAGTATCGTATAGCAAAATTTGTTATGGACGTCAGAATGATAGCGGAATGAAAAATGTATATTTTTTGTAGTTCAAAAAAATTCCACTTGCGGCGCTAGTGTCGTCCGGCGTATATACAATGTATATACTGAAGTTTCATTCCAGCGACATTCTGAACTCCATACGCTTGGCAACATTGGAACTTTGGGTACTACATTAGCGCGCAACTCTTTTAATCGTATTTAAATCTACATTGTGCAGTCCTGGTCAATAAACTTTGAAATCAAAATGTATGGTTTACAAATGTAATAAATTTAAAAAAGGTAATTATTTATAAATACTCGTATCATAAAGCTGAATTATTAAGTACAAAATATTGAGTAAATTGTAAATAAAAGCCAGATGTAAGGGTGAGAAGATTAATGATTAAATGTATGGAATAAATATGAGCACGGTGTGCTACAGTGAAATATATAAATAAAATATTTTTAAACTTTTGATCTAAAATACGAAGACCGAAATTTTAAGTAGAGTCGAAAAAGAGAGTGTAGAAATAATTATTAAAAGAAAAAATGTTTAAAACATATTAATATGTACTACAAACGATTTATTAAATATAGTTATTTTTTATTCTGGATACTTCCTTCCTATTTCTCCTCTACTTGAGGTGTTTCATTAAAGTGTTTTCATTTAATTAGAAAATATTTTTATACATTTTAGATAGTTTAAATACGTTAAAATATTTGCTTTTTATTTTTATTATAATGTAATTTGAAAAATTTTATTATATGCGTTAGTGAGATGTGTAGAAATATAAATGATCAAAAGTAATGACTTTTAAAAACACCGTATTTTTATTGCAATCTATATGCAAACAGAAAGAAACACGGATAAATAATTTGTTTATGTGTAACATCTAAAGATTAATGAAACAAATTAATGTTTATGAAATACTCTCTCTGGAAATAAGCAGGACTGTTCGATGTAATAATAAATATTTCATAAATTTCACTTATTTGTTTTTACCTCCCGCTACCCTTGGTAAGGGAGTTATAGGGTTCTTGCTAAATGACCACGTTCTAGGGTCACTAGAATCCGATTTTATCATTTTCACGATGATGTCTGTATGTGTGTGTATGGATTTTGTCAACGCTCTAACTCAAATACTATCATTCAGAAAATTCTGAAGCGTGTTTTAACCCTATTCTAATATGGAAAGAAACCATTAGATTTTGGTGTAAATCGGAAAACCGGAAACGGCACTTTACTTGAAGCTCATAATGGTTTTTCGTCAAAAAATACCATTAATTGTCATTTTTTCGCATTTTGTGCCATAAAAATTAAAGCTAATTGTATTTTCTACAGGTATACATTAATAATTTTTCTATGTATTTAACAGATAAATTTAAAAAATAATCTTTTTTATAAATCCCGATGCCTTTGTTTCAAAGATAAACAAAATTCCTTTGTTACACAGTTTATATTTCAAATGTATGTCACTGCAAAAAAAAAATCTGTTGTGGCCAGCACAAGACCTCTCGCCATTTCCATATTAGGCTATATAAGTATTGTATTGCACTTTGCTATCGAACCGTCGTTTTATAACAAAATATTACAGAACTTTACCCAAATATTGTCTTTTATTGTATTTAACATGTCTTCTGCACACATATAATTCTAATTATATCTATTTTTCATTGTATGAGGAAGTTTCTAAATGTCACAGATTCTTCCAATTCTTTAACCAGATTGGCGGTATTTCTGATGGATACATGCATATTACCTATAATTTCAAATATTTAATTAATAAAACAATAAGAAAGACTAAATGTACTTCCCAGAAAAGGCTATCAAATGGCACTAAAACTGTTGTTTGACACTGAAATCTGTCATTTACAAATTATGTTATAAACATTTGAATTTGTCAACTGGTTTCCTTAGTGTAGTTTCGCCTACTCGACTTGTTATGTCCCGATATTCTATATATTATAGCGTCTTTATCTCTAAATTTATAGAAGATATAATAAAAAAATTTAAATGTATCAGGTGTAGAATTTTGTTCTTCATAATTAGTAATATCAAAAATTTTCAAAAATTAATATTTGGAAGAATTTATTTTAGAAACTACTACTTCCGGTTGTTCAATTGTTACCAAAACCTTTTCAGCTCTTCCCAGGAATGTCTGATTGAGGAATTCATAGTTAAATAGGTCTTATGTCTTATAGTTTTTGAGGAATCGTCCGTCCAACATCCAGCCATACACACACACACACACACACACACACACACACACACACACACACACACAGACATCATTTTAAAAATGTTAAAATCGGATTGTAGGGACCTTAAATCGTGCTTATTCAATAAAATCTGGATATGCGAATTTTAGCATGAATCCAATACCTCTCTTAGCGAGAGGTAAAAAATCGGTATGAATTTAAATTAATAAAAATGAAATAGCGGGAGGTATTGTGTTGGCCACATCAGATTTTTTCATTTTATTTTCTCCGAAGGGGCTCAATAACTCTCAGGGGAGATTGATAATTTCAGAACAGTTCACAAGCTAAAGCTCTAACATTATCTTTTGCTGTGATTTATAATATTTTATCAAATTTCCAGAATTTCGATTATACTCCTATGTTAAATAAAAAAAAAATTGATGTGGATCACATTACCTTCCCACAGTTCTATACAAATGCCATACAAAAAGTTTCTAGCAAAAGATTCTACATTTCCAATATTTCATTACATTGCATTCTGGCAGTTCCATGTATTTTGTACAAATACCACATAGAAAAATTCTATATTTCCCGTAAAATTATAACACAAACATATTATGTAATTTGCACTTGACACTGACTTATTATGTCAATTAGAATTTCCTTAATAATATGCCTATTATTGTAATTTCCGTAAAAATTTCAATTTATTGGAATAATAGCCGAATCCAAACGGCTGCTTTTCATATATTTTTACTATTTTATTGACATCTGAAAAATAATTTGTTCAACAAATAGCTATTTACTTAGAATAAGCGTATTAATAAAATTGGAATTGAATATTAATAATAAGCTTATTATTATAAATTTCATAAAAATTTGAATTTATTGCACAAATAGCCGAAGTGCATCCAAACTGTTGTTTTTCACATATTTTCAATCTGTTTTACAAATAATTTGTTTAACAAATAGAATAAAAATATTGAAATCGGAGATTAATAATCATATTAACCTTATTATTATATTTCTTCACTACTTTATTGACATGTAACAAATACTTTGTTTATCAAATAAAATTTTTATAACTATAATACAAAGGATAACGGCAAATTTTACTAAAAAAAATACTGCAAGTATTAATTCAGTTCATTAAATTAATATTAAAAATAACTATCTGTACTTTTTAATTGTAAGATTTTGGGGTTATTTAAATAGTTGATTCTTCACTTATTTTCACATATTTACATTTACCGTCGGAGAAAATAGAATTGTTATTCTTGTACACTAAGTGCAAGAACATTTCACATTTCTATCACATTTTGTACCATCGAGTTCTTTTACTGTAAATACATTATTAAGATTTTGTTATTGTTTACTTGTATAACGGGTATCTACTTTATTTTTGTTATATGTATGAGAAATACAATGGTAAAATTTTAATTTGGAGAAATTTTTTTCCTAATAATTTTAGAACAAAAATATTAAGTATTAAAAATGACATTTTAAATGACAAATTAACAGTTCCATTTTCAAATTGCTAACAGACTGCCAAAAGAAATTACCATTATCAAACATTGTAGGAATCTATGATGTTTACAGCAAAGTATGAATATTGTTGTGAAAGAGTGCTTTGGTTTCTGCATCAGAATAATGTATTTAATATTGGCAACGCTGCTGGACGTCACTGTAACGGTAGTATGAATAAAAATATACAAATTGGACGTCACAAGTACTGATTATGTCTGAAGTATATACTGTGGACGTCGGATTCACTCAGAATGGAGGAGCTCATAATGTCCGTCAAATGAAAGGAAACGTATATCGTTGTAAATCGACTTTATTGAAATTTGAACCGAAATTCATAATCAGGGGGAAAAATAAGTAGATATACTTTATAAAGCCGATACCTATCTCTATTCCTTTCGGTGGTTGCCACAATGTCCTAGCCATGAAAGGACGCAGCAATGATAGCGGGATGTAAATATATATATATATATATATATATATATATATATATATATATATATATAACATATAACCTGTCAATAACTATGAAAAATATTTTACCTATATAGTTTCGCACATCTGATCGAAGTGGTCCTCAAAAAATGGGTGATACTGAAGTTGTTCCATCTAAATATTTTATAACTGAATATGTTTAAATTATTTTAAAATTATTATCTTGTCGAATTAACACTTTTTTCGTATTAGGCCCCAAAATGTTACTGCGTACAGTAAAATTTTTGAAAGAAGTCCGATCAAGGCCATCTACGAATTGTATCTATGAATTAAGATTTTGTGCTGTCAAATTTAGTAGTGTATTTTACTTAGTTTTTATGAGGGTACATAATATCTTGTGTACCTCATAAAAACTATGTAAACGACACTACTAAATTTGACAGCATAAAATCTTAATTCATAGATGCAATTCGTAGATGGCCTTGATCGGACTTCTTTCAAAAATGTTACTGTACACCGGTCTCATCAAGCTTCGCCCACCACTGCACTTTTAACCAAAAAGTATACTTTTCAAAAATTATTTACTCCCTTGTATTTTCTTAGAAAATTTTGTATAATTCCTTTGTTGTCTAGCTGTGAGTTCCGGACTTGGCTTTCTGGCGTAAATAATGTGCTGATGCATTTATATTTTAAGTGCAAACGTATATCTCAATTCCCGCGATATTGAAAGAAATTGTTTCGCGGTTACTGTCTAGCAATAAAAGTATCAAGTACAGCAATTTCCGTTTCGGAAAAACGTAAAAATTTCCATTTACTGACTCAAGGCAAGCTACGTTTGTATTACACAACGACTGCATATCACTCACATAAACATTTCATTTGTTTCTTTCGCTGTTTACCACCGTTGTTAAACAATTGTTCCTACTCCGACGACGGAGACTTCATGTGTTAAGTGTTTACTGTAGGGAAGTTGCATTTTTCATGTTGGTAACACTGCATGATTTGTGATATCGACTGTTGTCATGGCCGCCTACTTGTAATGGAATTGTCGAGACATAAATTACGGATTTCAACCATATTGATTTAAATCTCACTATCCGAGAGTCTATTTCGCACCTACGATGATACATCGATACATTTTCTGCTATTTCATTCGCAAACTTTTTATTTACAGACAGAACCAAGTCACTGTCAAAGAACAGTGGAAAGTTTGTAACATAAACGGCAAGAATAAAATAAATGAATATTTTTTTTTTTAAACTTCATCTACATTGAACACGATCTGTAGTTCAAGAAAGTCTTAATTGTTGTTTGTTAAGCTGTGTAGTCCAAGTAAGATTGCCACTGGTAGCCTATGTCAATGTACATATCTTTCATTAATATAATCACAAAAAAAAAAAAAATATTTACTTGAAAATGGATTCCGAATTTCACAAGGTTGATAGAATAAGGCTTGAAAGTAGTAAGAGCTATTTTGTGATGAATTTAATTTACGAATTTACAATTTATAATTTATATTTTAAAATATAAACTCACTTAAAACGCAAACGGTAGTTTATGAACGATTTACAAATTTACAAAATTGAAATTTATATATTTTATATTTCCAAATAAAATATAAATTTCAAATACGTCCAATCACAAGAGAAAACTATTAAACATGGCGGTGAGGTATAATTTGCGTCATCCGTCAGCTGTCTTTTCTGTGTGTCAGTTGTTGTTATTTTTAAGATGGATTCATAGAAACAAATTGATATTTTGTTTTTTGTTAATAAGCAGTATTCGCGAACATCGTAATTTGTACGACATAGCAAATCAATTGTACAAAAATAAAAACGTTTGCGTAATTTCAGTGCTACGAAGGATAGCAAGGAATCTTTAAAGAATTGTTCATGACCTTGTTATTTTACTTTTAAAAACAGACTATGATACTGCCCGTTGACAAATTAATGTGTTCATAAGCCTAACCACGGCCTAACAGACCATCTATGTTTTTTAAGATCGTGTTATTTATTTATTATACAAATCAAGAATTGTAAAAAAAAACTCTTTATTATACAAATCAACAATGGTAAAAAAACATTCCTGATATTATTAAAAAATCATCGTCATTAGCGTCTAACAACTTCATGGCTATGAATACAAAATTGTAACCTAAAATCCGAACTGATAACTGGTGAATGGTCAAATGACATACAGTGATAAGTCACGTGATATATATTGATTGGTTAGATCCAGAAATATACACATAATAATAATAATAATAATAATAATAATAATATATTTATTTCACTTGACAAAGGTACATGTGTCGAAAAAGTCACAAAAAAGAGCAGATAGATACATACATACATATATTAAATATTATTAAGAAATCTCATTATTATAATTATTATATTCAGATACAGAGTAAAAGCAATTATTAACTAAAAATATTTTAAGAGTTTCCTTGAATGTTCGCAAGTTGCTACAGTTTTTAATCTCAGATGGTAATCTATTAAAAACATCTAGACCTAAATATTGCGGAGATTTTCTTCCTACATTTAATTTGTTAAAAGGCAATCTAAACTCATGTTTATTTCTTATATTATAATTGTGTAAATCCATGTTTGTTAAAAATGTGTGCTTATTTTTGTATATATAATTGTGTGACACCAGCAATACATCTAAGTATTCTTTTCTGGCAAATGAATACTTCAGATGCCATTGGAGAGGAGCCCCAAAAACAAACACCGTAATTTAAAGCAGACCCAACATGCGCATGATATAACATTATCAATTGGTCTATATTTAATATATTTTTAACATTTTTTATTAAATACCATGTGGAATTTAATTTTTTAAGAATATCGTGGCAATGGTCGTTCCACAAACAATGTTCATTCATATGCAAACCTAAGAATTTTGTGTCACTCACTCTTTGCACCGTATTGTTACTTATTTTAATATTCATATCATTTTTATTTAGTTGATTATGAAATCTTATGTAATTAGTTTTATTTTCGTTCAAAAATAATTCGTTTATGTTGAACCAGGTTGACAGAGAATTGTAAACTTCAGTACAAGAGACTTCTAAAATTTTTGTATCCGAGTGAGACACAATAACTGATGTATCAACAGCGTACATGGTTAAACTAACATTAGTGTTACCTTGAAACATCAAGTTCATATCATTAATGTACAACAAAATTAGGGTGGGTTCTAGAATAGAACCCTGTGGCACACCTATTTTGACTGCAGAAGGCTTCGAGTTAATTATCGATATTTTAAAATTATCATAGTATTTAATAGACACATATTGTTGCCGATTATATAGGAAAGACTTTACCCATGCAAGAGCTACTCCACGAATGCCATATTCTTCTAACTTGTCAAGAAGCTTTGAGTGGTTAACACAGTCAAAAGCTATTGACAAATCACAAAAAATGGCAACGGGATATTCATTGGCCTCCATTTTGAAAATAATAATAATAATAATAATAATAATAATAATAATACACATAATATTTACATCTGAATTGTAATGACTGTATTGCCATAAGAAATAAATAAATAATAGATCCAGAAATTCAAAATTGAACATAAACCAGAGGGAAAATTGTAAATTTTAAATCAAAACTTCTACATGTAAATTAGAATTTAAAATAAAGTAGATATGTGACGCAGATATTAAATGCATTAAAACTGGGATATTTAAAAAAAAATTGTAACATTGATGTCCCTACCCTAGTTTTATTTTAATGTCCAGTTTTAATAAAAATAACCCATGTTCTACTTTGTTACTCTCATGGGAGGAACAGGGTACCAACACAGCATCATCATCAGCATTATATCAAGACCAATTCAAATTCACCATAGGTTGAGATAGGCTATACTAGATTTGTCTTTCGTTGATGATCATATTGACTACATATATTAGAACTTTTCAATTTTCTTTATTTCTCTTCAACTTACAATCACGATTAAGATGAATTCAAAGTCCGATAATAACGTTAAAATGTACGTCACATATTTTCCATATCACTCCCACATCTTTAAAACGCAATAAAACTGAAGAGAGAACCGTCTGCTCTCTTATTTCATTTGTTAACAACCGGCAATTTGAGCGTTTGTGATTCATTTGTTTGAAATTGAAAACAAAGAGAAATAAAAATTCCGCCCCCAGATAAAATCACTCGCACGCCGCTGGCAAGCACATGGAAATGAAATACCGTTGTTTGCCTCACGTAAGCCAAACGTGTAAGAAAATTTATTTATACTGCACCACAAAATTAAATCTCATAACCGACTTTTATATTGTTTTGAAAGGGAGACTTGTATTCTAAGAGGCTAGAGATGGCCTTATCATAAATTTCAAACTACCCTGGATTACGGATCTTTTTGTTGCTGTTCTTAGGATATAAAAACCGTGGATCGTACGCTTTTATTAATATACTTTTTAAGGAAACGCCTCTGTAATTTACATTTTCATTGCTCTAATTATAGCCTGTACTGTATCAGAGAAATTTAAACGGAAAAAGATTTATATCATTGTTTCACATCCGTGAATACTTTGACAGGATTAAAAAAAATATCTGAAGCCTATGTTTTACACCATACATTTCTGAATAAAACATCTGGCTCCAAAATTATTTTTTCTTCAAAACTTCATAAAAGCGGCATCTTTTGTGACAATTCATAAGGTAAAAGTTTTATTTCTACGCCGAAGGCATAAAAATTAGCTATTTCTACTCCGGCGGCGTAGAAGTGAAATAAATAAATATCCATAGAAACTATAGAGGATGTTAATTTTCAAGTGACCACCAAATGGGCAAATAATCTCTATTTCACAGGATAAATTTAAAGAAAAGAAAAACGACCAGTGGTTCTCAAAATATGGGACCCAACTTTTTTATTTTAAATGAGAGCATATATTTTTACTTCCTTATACGAAGTAAAGGAAGTATTGTAATCGCGAAAAATTTTGTTTTCCAGATTTCAACGGAAATATCCATTTTAACCATCCCTGAATCCATTTTAACTAATTGACGTACGTATCTCGCATAACTGAAGAATGGGAAGCCGCAGAAAGTTAAAATTTTGTATTTAGGACTGCTATAACATCTAATTGTGCACCTCCCTTTTTAGTCATTACATTACTTTCGGAAGTGGTACTTTACTTGAAGCCTATAATAGATTTTAATAAAAAAACTATATTAAAATATAATCCAAAACTTTTCAAATTCGGTATAAAATACTTTTGTATCAATGGGAATAACATAATAGATTTTGGTTAAAATAGGCTTACCGGAAGTGATACTTTACTTGAAGCTGTTATCAGTTTTTTTTTTTTTTTTGAAAAAAATGGTGTTATTTTAGAAATAAATACTTCAAATAAAAGTTTTAGAAAATTGAATTCTGCGTCGAAAACATCAAGTATGATTAAATTAGCTCCTTATAAAAGCGAGATATGTAAATTTAAAAATTATGTACTTTTTGGCTTCTGTAATTAATTTTGCTATGAATTACGACAAAAAATAACAAAAAAAAAAAATAAAGAATTTAATGTCAATGTCAAATTATGTCAAATACGTGCAATTTTATGATTGGGTCGATTGGGTCTGTTATAATACATATTTTAATTATTAACAAAATACGTATAGTGTAACAGGCGTACAAGGAAGTCATGTGGTGTTCACATCAGATATTTTTATTTCCTCATTCGTTAGAGAATTTAATTCTGAATTCAGTGATATAATACTTTTAGGCACTTACATGACGATTTTTTTGGGAAAAATGTACGTAAAGTTTTATACTAATTTGATTAAAATATATAACAGCCTGTATATAGTATGAGCGAATAAGATCATAATAAATACACTAAATAACCTAAGAATAAACTTTGTAAAAACCTCCAACAGCTGTCAAATTTAAATTGATAATCTACAAATTTAAATAAAAACCGTTTGGGTGGTAGGATGAATGGTGACTAGGAGATGACTGGTAGTGTTTAACTCTATCAATCGTTTATGGTTTATTTCAGAGAAAAAACTTCAAATAGCAGTTACAGAAAAATTAATTTTACGCAACTTTTAGTTCCAGTATTTTTCTTTAAAATAAACCATACACGATTGACGGAGTTAAAACACTGCTAATCATCTGCTCCCTAGCCATCTCCTAATCACTATTCATGCTACCATCCTTTATATTTAACGAAAGAACATATTAATTAAAGAACAGCAGACTTACACACAGGGAAAAAGAGGAATGGGAAGAATACTTAGAAATAAAATGATAAGAAATGTTTACATTGCTTTTCAGTGGTTCCTTCACATATCCTTCAGCTATATTGTTGAACTTCCAACCGACTGAACAACTTTAGGGGTCGTACATTGCATATTTCAAATTCTGTACAATTGCACATAAGGAGGTTATAAAATTCAATAGTTTTTATTTAAACGTCAAAACGTGAAATATTTCACTTGAATGTTAAATAAACAAACAACAGAGCAACTAAAATCAACAAACATACTTCACATAAAATGTTTGAAATTATTGTAAAGTAAAGTAGTAATTATTTTATTTAAATATGTACGTTTAAAGAAAAAATATAATGTGCCAGTCGAAGTAAAAGTGTCTTTGTCCGCCGCTCGCCACACAAAGTACCACTTTAAAGCCGGGTTTATGCAGCAATAGTCATTGTCATAGTTGTAGTCTTAGTCTTAAGAATTAAAATATGTTTTTATAATAGAGCTGTTTATGCAACATCGTCATAGTCATAGTCAGTTTCATGAGCATAAGCATAGTCTTGGGTTAATTTTAATTTTATGACTATGACGACTTACAAACTGCGCATGCCTGAGAACTGTCAGTATCAGAAAACATAACTTCTATTAAATTGTGATGTTATTATGAACAAACTAGCAACAACTATTTTTTCTCTACTATATGTTAACGTATCCATATTTATTTATTCAGCAAATATATTTATTATAAGTAAATGAGGTTAGAAAATGACATATTAACAGTCACAATAAAAATGCTACATAAACGATCACCTATCTTAAGACTGTTCTTATGACTATAACTTAAGACTATGATTACGATTGTGATTACGTTATTGCTGCATAAACCCGGCTTTACTCCTCATAACAAAATAAACTATTCTCTTTGGTGTACGAATACGAATATGTTTCCAACATTGTTTGCATCTCCTCGTCAAAATATTCTTTCCCTTAGAATGCATGCACTTAAACTTAGTGGTGTCTTTAACTTCGATTTTTTCCTATTTTCCAAATCCCAGCCAAGAGTTGAGCTGAAAGTACCCCGCTTTTTTTTAACAAAAAGAGTTATTTTTTCTTTATTATAAAACTGTCAGAAAAGAAATATTGCAGATAATGCGTTAGACTTTCTTTTATATTTTTCCATTACTGATACTTCATGTTGCCTGAGTTTTATTTTATATCAGCGATGGATCGACAATCAAAAGAAGAAATATGTACTTGCTTACATAATTTACGATCGAGTAATTAGGTTTTAATTATAAGGAATTGCTATTAATGACCTTAAGAACAATTATAATTCATGCTTAGTGCAGTAATGATTTCTCAATGTTTTTATACGAATGACAAAATGTAAAAACAAGTAATTAGAATTATAATGGGTCTTAATCATTAATGAACAACATGGACTTCTGTATCCATTGTTAATAAGTACTTTTTTCTTTTTTCTAGAAGCATACATAGTTTTAAAAATTCCACGTGTTTTTCAAGTGCTATGTGTAGTAGAGATAATTTCTACAGGAGCTAATGACAAATTAATAAAGCCTTTACAGTAAATAAATGTATATATATTGAATCACAGAAAATAGAAAAGAATATATAGGTTTTGGAATTGCAGTTTTCATTCCCATAAGATAATGCCAAAAAAAATTATTTTGTACTTGAAAATTCGAGTTGTAGAGACTACAATGTTACAATGTAAGCGGTTTCGAATTATGGAGATTATCGAGTTATAGAAATTCGAGTTAGAGAGGTCAAAATACATTGTAAATATTATAAAATGTGCCGGGAACACAAGTAAACTTCGACTTACAGAGAGTTTCGAGTTATGGAGGTTCGAGTAATAGAGGTTCGACTATATTTGGCGATTTTTATATTAATCGCGTCCTATTGAAATTTAAACTTTTAAACCGTCATAATAACGATGTCAACATCAACATCCTTGTCTGATATAGCACGTGTTTATGTTTTTATTTCTTGCTCGATGTTTACATTCTCAATGTGATTATTACTTATGAGTATGTTGAATTCATAAAATAATTGACTAGAAAGCATGAATCATACTACAAATAAATATTATTGTTTCATGCAGATAACTATGTACTGACCGGGTCATTTAGAAAATATTGCGTTGTTAACATGATTAATATTTGTTTTGGTGCTAAAGGTCGCCAATAAACAAGTTGAAAATCACCAATCAAGATGATGTTTAGATTTTGGGAAAAGAATATAAAAGAGAACGAAATGAAAATAAAAAGATCGCTTTATGAAACCGCCATTTGGGAGGAGGATGTGTAAATAAATTATATCGTCCCTATTATGGAATTGATTTTCTTTTATTGTTTTATATTTTTACATTTCTTGGAACGTGTATAGATTTAGATTTCTTTGAATTTAATATAAAAATGTTTGATATATGTATATGGAATGTGCAATTTACAATCAAATGTTATAAATAAAAACACGTATTAAAACTATATTTTATGAATGAATGTTATACCTCTGTACTGTAAAGAAATGAGGAACTCTTACCAAAACGACCTAAGTCCATTTTTACCTTCCGATAAGTAAGGAAATATTGTCTTTGGTCTAAAAATTCAACTATGAGTTTTTAATGAGTAAGCACGTTTTAGAGTCCATAAAAAAAATATAACATCACGGCATATTACCTATTTCTAGGTGTGCCAATCTGCTTTGTCGCAGATATCGGTAATGATGATGACATATTTGTACCGTGCGGGCGTTTTCGAGGCGTCACTTCACGGGCACTCATTGCTGGCGTCGAGAGTGCACTACAGGGGTCACTTTTGTGCCATTTAAAATTCGAAATATTTGGCGCCGGTCGGGATCGAACCCGGTTCCCCCAGGTTCGCGACCAGACACTCGGGCACGCGGCCACGTGTAACAAGGTGAGAATAGTGAAATAACAAGTAAATAACTTTAATATAAACTCTTCTAAATTATAGTTTCAATATCAACATTTTAATTCTGTTATCTTTGTAAGTCAAAATTCTGTTTAGAAATAATAATCATTATTTTCTCATATATCTGTTTAGTCTAGATGTCAACCGCGTAAACATTTATTGTTTTGACAATTAACTATATAAGTTATTGTCTAGACTACGTGAAATCTTATTATTTTGCTATGGATGCTACACCCTCGCACCCTTCATCAGATATGCCTGTTGAAGAGATAACCCTTTTGTTTTAAGGCAGTCGAGTTTTATGATTCAAACCGATAAGACATGGGGTAGTGGTAGTCCGTGTTTAGTTTTTGGGCGTTTACGCCATGACTCGTAATTAGGGTTTATAACAGTTTAGTTTAGTATTAATGTAAATATGTGTAAATAAAAGTTTAGTAGCTTAAAATATTGTGTGTGTGTCATCCATTTAAGATGTGTTCATCATCTATCATCAAGTGTTTAGTGATAGAGTGAGCGTAAGAGCGTGTTCCGTCTCAGTATAGTGGTGGGCGAACCAGCAAACGTCCACCAGTTAGGAGAAAAAGTGTCATCGTTGGGCAAGAGAACAAAGAGAAAACAGAATCATCTGACTCTCCCTCCCCCCTTTTACACACGGAAGAGAGTCCATAGAATACAATTTTACTATTTTTACAATAATGTATGTACCGTATATGTGCGTGGGCACACATGTGTGCAATTTTTACAAAATACGTAAAATTAACGTAAGGTGTGCTGGTCATATCAGATTTTTTGAATTTGGAATAATCAAAGGAGCAACTTTCTAGCTACCTTATTTTTATAAATTTTGCAACTGTTTAAATATTAGAAAAAAAATTACATTTACATTTATGTTAAGAAATAAAAAATCTGTTGTGGCCAGCACAAGACCTTCCGTCAATTCCATGTATTTTGTACAAATCCTATACCAAAAGGTCCTTGGAACAGATTCTATATAATATCATGTAAAAACACATACTATTACTTACAAATTCCATACCAAAAGTTCATTTGAAAAGGTTCTATAAATCCAATAAAATTATAATATAAACTACATTAAGTAATGTCCTTCCATCTTCTCTTTGGCCTTTCTCTGCGTGTCACTTGCGAGCAACACTATGACATACCAATTTTAGATCCTATACTTTTTTCCATATTTGGTTTTACACTTGCAACTGACATCTGTCAATTAAATTTTTTTGAATAATTATGTCAGCTGTTTCTATGATAAATAGCAATGCTGACTAATTTTTGAAAATTAATTTCTTTATAATGCTTTAAATTTACATCTATTGAATATGAAGGAAAATGTATAATCAAACTGTATAGAGAAGAGTATTTTCTTTAATATATATAATAACAAAATGTCAAAAAATAATATTTAACTGCGTTTTTTTAAGAAAAACTGTTAAAAACTTCAAATAAGGGTACTTCCGGTGGATTAATTATAACCAAAATCTAATCAACTCTTCATATGGATGTACAGAAGAGGAATACGAAAGAATTATAATTTTTAGAATTGTAGTATTGGAGTTATCGTCGGAGAAAAATTTGTCACACACGGACACACACACACACGGACACACACACACACGGACACACACACACACACACATACAGACATCATCTTAAAAATGGTATATTCGTATTGTAGGGACCCTAAAACGTGCTTATTCATTAAAAACTCACCACCGAATTTTTTGACCAAAGACAATACCTTCCTTACCTAAAGGTGACGGAAGGTAAAAAATAAGCATTGATGTCAAATTACATAATAATTAGACCTTTTTATATGACGTTTTTGTAAAACGCTCAAACTTTCAAATGTAATAATTTGTAACTAAGATCCTTTTTGCGAGAAACAGTTTTACCAAATTGTTTCGCATTGTTGATTGAGAGTACATGTTGCTGAATTTTTACAATATTTGGACTATAGTCGTTTTTGCCAATTGAAACGAGCTGATCAATTTGTATAAATGAACCGAACGTAAATATTGGTTGTTGGTATATTTCAATATGATCGAATCTGAAAATTCGATTAACCAATCAAAACCAAGATGTAATTGAATTGAATTTAACCTAGGCCAACATAAGCCCACAGAATACAAATGCGAATTGAGATGAACATGCTTAATTACTACCAATCAAATTATTACTAGCTTTAATACACTCAATAATTAAATCAATAACTGGCAGATTCGCAACATGACGGAGTCAATTTTTCTGACTATAGGTAAAAAAAATCGCTGAAATATATTTATGCAAAATAATTTAGTGTAATTCTAACCACAAAAATTACAGTATATATCTAAATGCAAATTTATTTAGCAAAGAATAAAACATGCGCTAGAATAATGGGATAACAATGAAAGATAAAGAGATCCAGTAAAAGGAAGAAGAAATATTCGCACATAATTTTCCATAGTTTTGACGCATTGAATGGAGCATCATCTGGAATATTAGGAGAGCAGAAGCACCGTGAGAGCAACAAGGATCAGCTAGATAAAAAGGCGAGAAAAAGATAAAGATAAGGCATTGAAGTTCTGGATAATGCCTATTCTTGTAACGGTGAGAAATTTGTAACGTCAGATGAGAAATATTTTGCACTTTCTTCTCATCTCATCGATAATTTCGATTTTTGAAGTAAGATTTTCTCGCCGATCATCTTGGTCATGGTTATGAAATAAGATATTTCATGCGCTCGAAGCCTATTAATGTCAAGATATTTCAAAACGTTTACCAAAGTTTACTTGTGGTTGACAGTTCATTATCGTATGATAAAACGAAATGTAGAATGGGAAAAAAAAAAAAAAACCACGAATGTACAGAAATCTTATTGTTAATGAACCAATTTTTACACTTTAAGAACACTTGTATATTGTATATAAATTACTCAGTAAGAAACAAAAAAATATTCTCCCTAGTTTTATAATATTGATTTACAAAAACCAAATTTAACAGAATTTATTTATAAAAAACTTAAATACTTTCAAAACATTTCAACCAGTTTAAAACACGAATTTCAAAATTAATATTATTCCAGGCCTGTACAACTCATGTACCTTAAAAATATTGTTAATTAACAGTAAGATTGTTCGTAGACATCCCCTTAGTAATTCAAGAATTTACAAAATCTCTTGTCAAATCTGTGGTTACAAATATATACACAGGGCAATCAAAAAGAATATTTAAGATATAAAGAACATAAACTTCTAATTCCAAAAATCAAAAAACCAATTCTAATGTAGCATATACATGTTAGTAAACAATCATACTTTTGATAAACCTAGCTTGGAAGTTATTTGTTTTCTTAAATTCTACCTTTTGCTTCATATCCACATAAATTATTATATTAGGCATACATTAATGTTTGATGTAGATATTTACCGTAATTTATTTTGTCAAATTTATAAATATTTAACTTTAGAAAAAGCTATAATCAGTGACACTGGCTTCATATTTAAAAAATATTCGTAAACAACACAACAAGTGACATCTGTTACTCTATTTCACGAGGCAAACGCTGGCGAGAAATTTCATACGTGATGAGAACTGTGTGACACAAAATTTGGTGAGAATTGTGTACAAGAATACAACTTGCTTCTCACGTGACCTTTTTCTCATCTCACACTACAGTGTGTATCTCATATTTCAAGTATGGAACCCCTTGTATGACAAACGTAATACCCAAAAGAATAAAATCTGCATTTATAATCTTAGATAACTTACAAAAATTGGAAAATTTGGCGATGGGATAGCCATCATAAAATGATAATATGAGAAAATCATTTAAATACATTTATTTTTGCAAATTATCAGGTGTTCCTATACTTTTGGACTGTGTACAAGATGGTTTATCAAAAAACCCTTGCCTTTTCATATTTATATTTTAATATAAATTATCCTTTTAAAATTAATTTTGTGATATTTAAAATAGTTATATCAAGATTGTCTCATACAAATGTTTAGCTAAGTAAAGAATTATAAAAATAGATATTCTGAAACATTAAGTATATTTCAGAAAATATATTACTGATTTAATAAATGAGGAAATTCCATCGAAAATCACATATTTCCCAACATTCGAAGAGAATTACTACAAAAGTAATTGACGCCAAAATTGAGAAGTGTAATGCAAGTGTTTAAAGTTCAATTTCTAGAACTTGGCCAAGTTCTTAAAACTGATGAAAAAAAATTACAAATATAGAATAGGTTTTAGCCTCCTTTATAAAATGTCAGGTGAACTGTCATTAGGTAGTTTTGTGAGTAAATCTGTCGTTTATTGTATGAATTATAAAGGAAAAAACTTCCCTGTGGGGTGCCATTTCTATAATGCCAATAAAAATATAAGCTCGCAGGGAGTAAACTTTTTAATATTTTGCATACTTCAAAAACTTATCAAAAACAGCATATTTAAATTTCATTTCATTCTGTCGTAAATGTTTACATGATAGAACCACCTTAAGAAAACAGGACGAATATTTCTTAGTACAACCTAGAACCTCCTGCGAAGTTATTAAGAACATCACGTGTTGTGGATTGTTTACAAAATATTGTCTTATAACCTGTAAGCCATGTTTTGAAAACACGAGCATGATGTTGAATATGAAACCCTGCGCAATGTGTTTACAACAACCAAGGACGCAGATGTTTTAACTATTCAAAGAATTTCTTTACCTACATGTCGTGCTTTACTTTTTCTACATTCATTTACTTTTGATGCATTTCCGCAACGTTTTGCATTTTTAAATTTTGTGTTTATGAATTTTTTATTTCCATACTTTATTCTTGCAACTTTTTTCATTTCGTATTTTTTAAACGTCTTCTATTAACAAATACCATAATAATGTAGTAATAGGGTAGTTGCGAAAAAAATAATTGTTATTTTTTCCTATTAAGGCCTATTTATAATGAAGTAACGCAAGCGGTAACGCAGTTGCAGTAAGGTAACGCAAAAGATAAATGTACGGTACAGCATATACCGTTTTATAATGAAACGCAACGCAGAGCCGCAGAAGTAACGTAACGCAACGCAACGCCAAAGCTGACCAACTTTCATCTTTCTACCTTACTTTTTTACCGCTATCCAATCAGAATTCAGTGTTTCAGTTTTACTATAAAAATCTGTATTATCGACATGTTCGTGAACTGTCAAAATTACATAATAAATTCTACATTTTGTGGTTAAACCGGTTAGATTTTCAAAGTGATACGAAGAATAATTATGGATGATAGAAAATTAATCGAATTAATCGAGAATCACCGAATCAGAAACAGTATTGCCGCAGCTATATCGTCGTCACTGCCAATTTCTATTCAAATTATTTTATACACTTATTTATATGTCATGTGTTATAAAGACTATAAATAAAAGCGAGTTGAATTTCAACAATATATACAGAATTCTTTTGATTGGTTAGAAATGCTATCTTCGGCGTTATTATAAATCACATATTTTGTATTTGCGTTACTGATTACGTTGCGTCGTTGCGTTGCGTTTTACGTTACTTCATTATAAATAGGTCTTTAGTTATGAAACATAAACTAATTCTAAACATATTAATGTAATTTTTTATAAAATATAAAACTTTTCATTAATAATTTCCATAAATAAAGTTCGCGATGGAATTCTTGTGACGTAGCCTATTAATAATTATATAGTTCGACCAAATACAAGCTTGTACTACTACGACAAAGCGAAAAAGTTCTATTATATTTTAATTGTATTATAAAATATTTACAGTATAATTGTAAAAGTAAAATAACAGATACAAAAGTATTATTTAACAGTACGTATATTTTATAATTATTTACTTGAATACCAGATATTTTCAAGATGCTTAATTAATATATAGACAACTTCATAATTTTGCCACCAGATGCCTACACACTCCCGGGAATGAACGTGTCATTTTTAATGACATTTAACCTATCTTTTACCTGATTCGTGTTAAAAATAAAATCATATTTTGTTTTTCTTTTCTATATCATCAAATTTAAGACAAGATAGTGAAACTAATGAATTTGTGTGAAAATTAATAATTTCTTTTAAAATAGTGCTTCTCTCAAATATATAAATCTTTTCAGAGTGTACTACCGAGAGTGTACCACTAGGGCAAGAAACGACTGTGATTGGGATTAAAAATACACGTCACCATGGGAAAATTTGAAATAAGAATTTTTTTTTTAATAATTATATTTTGAAAAATATACAATTGCCACACGTAAAACATGTATTAAAGTGAATAACTTGAACAATTCTTTCAGGAAAAAAAATAAATTGGAAAATGCGCAACTACCCTATTGTAATCAAATAAATGTTATTTTTTTTTTTTCTAAAATATGTTCAAAGAAGTTTCTTAGATAAGAGTTTTCTTAGTGCATCCTTCTCACCTTTGATCTCCAATTAATGCACTTAACGCTCCCCCCATTTATTTTCCAAAATAATAGGAAAAAGTACACAAAGTTTCCCGGAAAGTCTTCCGGTTATAGTCCCCGGACTTTATTTCGACTTGCATCAAATTCCCAAAAATTATCTTCATAAATCAGTGGTGTTTAATATTCCACGTACTCGTCTACAAACTCCGGACTCGCAAAAGAATTCCCGGATGTCTGCGGGATCATAAAGTCATTTCGCGGGGGCACTGAACCCTACGCTGCCCTCTTTCGACGCCACTGGAAGTGTTGGCCACTGGATTTTTAAAAGAATTGATCATATTTTACAAGAAAAACTAATATAAAAATAAGGTGTTAACAATTACACATCTCAATCAAACCGCATTTATTCTTACAACACCGACGTTTCGGTGCACACTTGCACCTTTTTCATGGTCTATAACATATAATAAAAACAATATATGTAATACATACATAAAACATGAACATTATCACACTTACAGTAAGATATTACAAGATATTACTCCAAAAGCATGTTTTTGAAATGCTATATATCAGGGATGATTGCAACTACATAAATGCAAGAACTGATATACAAGGATTATACTTCATTTCAAGTAAGAAAATAATAGATGGCGCTCGAGAGTCGACCAGTTTCATTAAACAAATAATTTAAATTCATGAAACCAAACTTTATCAATAATAAATGAACGTCACTTAATTCTGTAGATTTTATTTGATAATTGACAAACGATAAGTGATATTTTTTTCGTTTTTGTGAACTAGGTTTACATTGTTACCAATCAAAGAGCAGAATTTATATACCTATCCAAACAACGCTATTTTCTTATGTGAAATGAAATATAAATATATTTTGATGTATTGGAAAAATTCAAAAATGAAAAAGCTAATTTCAAGCCAAATTACGAGTCAATTATAATATATTACATCGGAGGTGGGAGATTTTTCATTACAGCCGAAGGCTTATGTATATTAGCGGGAGGCGAAGCCTCGAGATGAGATAAACCGCGAGGCTGTGATGAAACTCTCACCGACGTTATATATAGGTAGGTATACAATTTTATTCACAATCATCCTCATTTTAAATCAATAATTTTTCAAATAAACCAACGAGTTATATCCTTTAATTTTATTAATATTTTTCACAGCTCTCTTAAAATTTGTTTAGCCTACTTAATTATAGGGATCTATGGAAATGTTGCTAGGCAACCCTTACATAAACATTTAAAACCCAAGAGATGGAAGTGAAATCTGTTATTTCCAACCCGAGATCGTCATTAAAGTTAGGAATGACGTATTTCCCAACCTCCAAAAGGAGGATTAGGATTCGGTATATTACTATAATGGTGGGCAATGACCAATAGAAGCCGTATCGATGAAGTCACCAAAGAATCCTTTCGCAAGATATTTCCTGCTATTTTCCGATTTAATCTATTGTCGTTTTTGAGAGCAAATTGATGTGTATGTTATTTTTATGAATTTTTATAGGATGTACGAATGTACACCGAAAACGCTCAGTGAGTGAAAAAAAAAAAACAGCCACAACGCGTTGTGGACGATGCTGAACGACCAAATACCGAAATTTCGGTGTTTAAGCGTAACACATCCACAACGCGTTGTGACTTTTTTTTTTCGCTCACTGAGCTATTTTGGTGTTTGAGCGTAACATACATAAGTAATACATTTTGTAAAATCTTAATGTGAGATAAAGTCGTATGTTTTTATTAAATGATAATGACCCTAAAGAAGGTGCAAGTGTGCACCGAAAGTCGGTTTTGTAAGAATAAATGCTGTTTGACTGAGATTTCGAGTAATTGTTAACACCTTGCCCCTACCACAATCGAGAAAGTTCCCACATTTAATATAAAATTTTATACATATATCATTCCATTTAAAAAATTAAGAATGATATTACTACCTGCAAAATCGAAAGTAGGATTTAGGACCTTGTCACGCCAAAAATTGATATTTAATTTCGTCCCCAACTCTTCGAGAGGACTAAAATTAAAAATAAAAGAAAATAGTCATTAGACATTTGTCCCCATTTTTTCAATTACCCGGTATATTTTTTCTGTTTCTTTTGAAAATAAAAAAAAAAATAAATAAATGGTTATGATTCTTCCACGGTCGTTATTGAAAATTGTAGCACATCTACGCGTACTTCAGCGATTTAGTATGTCAATAATAATTTATATCCCCGAAACAGGGCTCATCAATTAATAATGAGTCTCACGACAGCCTGGCAACTTCACCTCATCCTCATCGTCCAAATTCCAAGTGTAACCCGCGTCGCTCTCCCCAGGGAGCAGCACAGGGCACAATGCGTGTCGCACAACCTCCAAATCTTAACACTTCCGGCCACAAAGGAGCCACCGACAGAAACGCAGATAGAGTGATAAAGATGGTCTTTTTGGTGTTAAATATAAAGAGTTACAAATATTGGTCGTGAATGGCATTTCTTAATAAAAAGTAAATGATTCTTTATGATATACGTAATTGAAATACAGACTGATAAAAAAATTGATTCAGTTGGGCAATAACAAAAAAATACTTGAAATTGCTAATACGATTCTGCAACCGAAAAAAAACTTCCCGATTAATTTTAGACAAAAATATTTCAAATACAAATTGTAGATAATTAAATTATTTTATTTTTCACGTTTATACTCGCTCTTAAATGAACATGGACTTATGTTCAACTTCTTTCTGCAGTGTTGCAGATTCTTCTTACCGTATCATTTTCAATATTGCCTCTGAATTGTCAACAGTGTAGAAATCTCCAGTCCAAACTTATTTGACGGAAAGTATAATAGTAAGCTGTAAATGCCATGGAATTTAAAAAAAATTATAAAGAAATGCATATCGTATGAATGGGGGATTACGGCTCAATCGAATTAAAGGACAATAGTAAAAAAATACGAATGTGTATGCTGAGTAACGAATATTAATAAAAAAATGAAATGGTATAATTGAGATATTTTGGAAATAAAGGGGTTTTTGTTATAACGCTTCGACACTAATATGAAAATATTTTGATTGGCGACCGAGAAACCGCCTATACATGCATTACAAATAGCGTGTTAGGAGGTGGGATTACTACCAATGGAAGTTAAGAAATTCAAATTCGAAAGGAGGGGCTAACATTCCTGTACTACAGTTTCCAAACAGTTTTTATTTTAACATAAATTTCTTGCATTAAACTTAATAATTTAAATACACCTGTAATTATAAAGTATGTATACTTATACAGTGTTATAATATTCATTTATTTTTATGTAAATATAACTTAAAATAGCATATATTTCAAGAACATTTAGGTCTATGATGAAAACAGTTTGACATAAAAACACATAAATGTGACGTCACGTCAATCTTTTCAAAATTCGGGAGACCATAACTCGCTTATTAATAGGAATTTTTTCACCGGATTTTCATCAATAGTCTTAGTTTTCCTAATATTTTCAGATGAAATTATATAAAAAAAAAAAAATGGTGTAATCCCCCATTGTCACAAATAAAAATCACAAATATTTATATTCTACACCTAAATCAATGACCAGATTTTATTTATTGCATTTTGTAACCTGCCAAATTGAAACTCTGAGTTCAAACGGTATGCATATTTTCGTAAGTTTGTGTAAATTCCATGGCTATCACTAAAACGAACAATGTTTATAAATTTCAAATCGGATTTTACAAATTACTAACCATGCAAAATGAAATCTGTTTAGTGATTAAGATATAGAATTTAATTATGTACAATTATTATAAAATTAAATGGGAAGTTTTACGCAAAGAGAAACTGTTTTTCCATGTTAAATGACTATTGCCCACTTTTTAATTAACACCCTGTAAACAATTTATTTTATGAAAGTATGGTCTCACTTTAAAATTCAAAAACACACATTTTCTTCAAAATCTTGAAAATTGATAAAATTCCAAAATCTATTAGTCCTCGAGATATTTAGATTTAAAAATTTCTGGATTATAACCTAAAAATGGGTTCGTTCAGTTTTCAAAGAATAATAATAATAATAATAATAATAATAATAATAATAATAATAATAAACGATATCCTTAGATTTTTGCACGATCGGGATTTTAAGTCGGTAAGTAAATCAAAACAACAATTAAAACTTACTTTAAAAAAATGACAACCAAAAATTTTTAATATGTGAAAATGATTTTCAAATCTTATTTCGCAGAGGTCTTTTTGTCCATCAACTGCCACATTTTAATTTTTAATATTTTTAGTAAATTCAAGACTTTTATTTAAAAAAATAGTTATAATATTTTTTATTGATACTCAAGTGGGGTTCATGGTACATTCGGGGTTAAAAAATATGTAGAACTAAGATTTTCCCATATAAATATTTAAATTTATTTTTTATGTCATGCACATTCTAAATGTAGTTGGAATGACGATGGGTACCCGGGGACTCGGAACCTACCCGATAATAATGTACCCGGGTATAAAATTTCTTACCCGATTACCCGAAATATACTCGCTGTCCGTTAATTACCCAATACCCTTTAATTACCCTAACAGTTTTCAGCTGCCGAAAAGATTGTATCTATAAAAGAAGAGCTTTTTATTACCATACCATAGGTAATTAATATAATTTATGTTAAGTTTTTTTTATAGAGACACAGTATATTATTTATTTGTATTACTTTTTATTTAATAAATATATGTAAACAATAATTATGAATTGTATTAAAAAGTAAACAGCTAATATAAGGGTAATTGGTAATTAACAAATTAACGAATTGCGTATATGTACTTAAAGGATAACGGGCAATTAAAAGGTATCGAGTAATTAACGGGTAAAGGGTACTATCCGGGTAGTTGTTTCGGGTACTCGGGTACCAATTTTATCGGAATTCGTTATTCCTAAAATGTAGTCGTATATTTCCTTATTAGACTGCAAGTTAGTCTTCCGGAAATTTTAGTACTAAAAATTGAACCTTTTTTATGTATGTTCTAGCTGCAAACCTGTACATGCTTTTACATATGAGCATGTTCTACATTTATGTAAGAGCATCTACCCGCCGAGTCTATATCATTTTTATTCCTATGAATTTGAGTAAAACCTCACCCTTCGTGCTCAAATTTTTGAGTATTACTTGGAGCACATGCTCATTTTTATTCATATTACCCAATGCCTAATAGCTTAAAGCAATCATTACTAATAAAAGCGATGTAACCCAATATTAAATGGCAAAATAATTCAATAGTTTTTGTAAGTTCAAAATCTATATATTAACATAGTTGAAAGAAACTATAAATCTGGGCTCGTAAGACATCCAACGAAATATTAGGAATGAGAAATAAAGTGCACAAAATGTAGTGCTCTAGTTACTCCTGGACTAGTGTAAAACAGATTAAAGACAATATTTTGTCAACAATCTCTATCAGATGTTCTCAACTCCACCTCTTTTCTTTGAGCGTAATTCATCCCCTATTCTGTAGCTATCAAACAATCAAATTTGAGGGAATCATATTTTAACGGGCACTTTTATGCGTCTAATTTTCCGTTATTGTTACGCCCTGAGTGTCTGATGGCTGCTCGCGCACCGAGAGGGAGTGAAACGAGAAGGAGAGAGACAGCTTGAGCAGAGAGAGGGCAGCTTTTTATATAGAATCTTGTACGGTAGTGTCGGTTCTGGTCGTTGTGCGCAGATCAATACTTGTGGGACATCCCTTGCCCCTCGCGACAGGTGGAACTCGCCGCAAATTATAATCGGACGGATGCAGGGATGCAGGATCGCACAGCAGAATGCAGGATGGAACAGGTGAGGGGCGGCCATTTCCTTATACACCGCACACTATGTTTTTCAAAGGATTGCAGGATTTTTATGTAGGTACTTATGAAAAAAAATATGTTTAGAATGGACTGCAACAAAGATGATGCAAGGATTTGTTTACGAATTAGGTGGCCTATTCAGAGAAACACAGTCATAAAGGTTGTTACGGATATAAAGATTGTTATCATAAAGACATTTGAAACAATCTTTATGAATTTGTCAATTCAGAACCTACGTCGGTATTATTGACAATCTTTACAAAATAATACTTGTGAATGAACCAGATTATTTGACAATAGCTAACTTCATTATGCATATATGAACTTAACGTAACCTTATATGTCAACGTTTTATTCTTTTAATAATGTGTTGCCAATTATATTTACAATGCAAACATTCTGCCAAAATAACTAAAGACGAATATGACATATGTGTCATATTTGAAAACTTCTAAATTATTTAGAACGGGTATGTTAATTCCTACCACTGATCCCAACGAAAAGTTATGGAAAGATTTTTTTTTTAATTTTGATTGAAGAAAAAGCACACGTTAGCACCAAAATAAATAACAAGGTTTTCACGAATACCTACCACAGAATATAATATTTTCAAAGAAATATGTATTTACGTCAAAAGTAACTTTCGTCCACCACGGTTTTTATCGTTCTTATTATCATTATTTAAGTCGAAGCAGGATCCATGCGAATAATCAACTGCATTCTGCTAATATTTAGCAGAAAGGCCATTATTAATAATACAGTGTATTCTCTCTTAACGGACACTCCTTTTAAGCGGACGCCCCTATTAAGTGGACATATTTTCGGGAACCCAAATTCTATATAGTTTATCAAATGAAATTGTTTCGCTGTTAAGCGGACACCCTGTTAACCGGACACGGACACTAGTTTGCTCGGTTTAACGTCACGTGATCGTCTGTTAAGCGGACAGTGAGTCGCAAATTCAGAAAAATCGGGACTTCCCCTAAGAGATTCAGCGGTTCTCGACAAACTAAGACGATCGGAGAGATATAGAACGCAGCAGGAACAGAAATTTTGAAAAAGTTGAATCAGCAAGAAGAATTATTGGATTCAGATGACGAAGATGAAGTGCAAGAGGAGGACCATAACTGCTATAATTGTGTTAAAACTAATAAAGAAGCTCTGTTAACTATGAAGAAAATAAAGTGTTTAACATTAAGAAATGGCGATAACAGAGGATTTGAGTTATTAATTACTTTGGAAGATCATTTTCAAAATGTTTTGCTTACAAAAATAAACTTTTGTCAATAAACAATTTTACATTTTTTTCAACCATCTTCTTCACAATAGTTTTTTATTAATTTTGTTTTTCATTTGCAAATAAAAATATTGTATTGTCAACATGGCGTTTTTTAATGTTTTATACATATGTACATAAAATACGAATGATTGATTTTTAAAAATTTTCCGTGTACGGACACCTCTATTAAGCGGACAAATTTTCGGCGACGACGACTGTCCGTTTAAGAGAGAATTCACTGTATTTGATTGATGTAATAATCTGTCACATGTCAAATATTAGAAATAACTAAGTGATAACAACCATAAATACATAGTTTTAGCAGTCGTTATGATAAAGACTGTCAAAACACGTAACAATTGTTGACGGTAACCACCTTCAGTACTGAGAATACGAAATTTAATTTTAACAATCTTTACAGTACATAACAACCATAAAAACCATAACGACAACACAAATATTGAGTTCTGAATAGACCCCTAGATATGTGTTCATTTAATTCCATATTTTATCTCTTCTTACTACTCAGCTAAAATCATTCTAAGATACTTATCAAATTAAGTATGTATCCTGGTATAAATACCAAATTTCGTAAATAGTCAACTAAAAGGTTTGTAATAATTTTTTTTGTAAAACAAACACGTTAGGTTCCGGTGCCCAGATTTCGAAGGCCACCATTGGGATCTCGGAAATTATAAGAGATACGACTTAGGTTAAAATGGAAATGTAGTGCGCCCTTGGGAGGGCGTCATCATAGATGTGCTTTTATTTTGCCAAAAATTCTCATAGGTTACTAGATAATAACAGAAAACTGATTTTGGTCGATTTTTACCTCTCGCTAATAGAGGTATTGGATTCAAGCACGTTTTAAGGTCTCTAGAATCCAATATTAACATTTTTACGATGATGTGTGTGTGCCTGAAAGTAGGATAAAAGATTTTTCAAATTCCATGAAATTTAAGACCTGTTTAACTAAGATTCCTCATTCTTGACAATAATAGTTTCTTAAAAAATCTTTTAAATATAAATTTTTAAAATAAATAATCCGTTCTAATGAATCCCACAGCCCAAACAATTCCATGACAACCAATTGAAAAATTAAAATGTTTGTAATTGACAGAAAAATATCAATGTTAAAAATCCAGATACATTACTCAAGGCTCTTTCTGGGAAGTACATTTAATTTATCTTATTTTATTATTAATTAAATATTTTAAATTATAGATACATATATGTATTAGTATTACATATACCCATCAGAAATACCGCCAATCTCGTCAATGAATTTGAAGAATCTTGAACATTTGGAAGAGTAGAAGGAAACTTATTTCAATGAATTTAAAAAAATAAAAATATATGAATAATAGATGTAAGTGATTTTTTTGTGTGTGTACCGGAAATGTTAAATAATAATAAATCTTGTGCTGGCCACAACAATTTTTTTTAATAGACCCCATATTTGATTTTTACTTAATATTTACCTTTTTCTCTTTCGGTATAAAAGATATTGTATTTGAAATAAGTTTTACCCGGTTTAAGCTTTCAAATCTTAGATTTTTCTATGTTTGACAGTAACACCCCAAACATGGATTGGCCACAGAAAAAGAATCATGTCTGAGACCGCGATGGACAGAAACCGTGTGTGAGTACAATCAGCGCCGCATAGTGCCAGATTTAATAGGTATATTTTGTACAGCAATCTATCGTTATAGCCCTCTCAGCAGGTCTACTGTTCGGGATTTAAGCTTGATTTAAGGCTGGAAAAGAACAGGTACGTATGAAATGTTTTCCTATTTCATTTTACACTATCTTGTAATAATGAAAAAAATCTTATTAAAAACTCCTTTAATGACAATGAAACAAATAATACATAAAACACAAAACTTTAGAAATAATATAGTAAAAAAATCTGATGTGGCCAGTACATTACCTTCCGTTAATTCTATGTATTTTGCATAAATCCCTTACCGAAAGTTCCTTGGAAAAGATTATAAATATCCAGTAAAATTTTAACACAAATGTAACTATTTTCTACAAATTCCATACCGAAAATTCCTAGAAAAAGTTTCTATTTATCCAATAAAATTATAACACGAACATATATTATGTAAATTACACTTGACAATGACATCTATCAATTAGAATATTTAAATATATCAACAGTTTCCATGATTTTAGCAAAGCTGGCTGATTTATGAAAGTTAATCTCTTTATAATTCTTTAACTCTATATCTATTGAATATAAAGGAAAATGTGTAATCAACCCGTATAGAAAATCAAATGTTTTTCCATATTTATAATAACATAAAATCTCAAAAAATAATATTTAACTGCGCATTCTTATTTTTTCTTAATTTGTAACAATGGTCAAAGATGTAATGCGAATCCATTATATATCAATTTTAAAATACGAAATGCAAACAGAGATTTGAGAATTAAATTTTTTTACAGTCCGACCCTAAGCGTTAACTGTGCCCGCTCGACCACAGGCTTAGTAAATCAGAGCCATAACGGTAGGATTTTGTACAAACTATTGGGCTTCCAAAATTAAAATGCGCCACTGGTGGCAGATTTCTGAACTGAGTGAAGTGTACATGTACAAAGGTGGTTGTTTTATTCAGAGATTGTATTTACTTGTATACGAATTTTAATACGCTTTTATCTTCGGCTATTATTGTTTTATTCTTAATAGGATCTGAATTACTGGTAATATAACAAGTAAGTTTTTGTTTTTTAAAAAATTAATGAACAAATTAGGAGATATGCAATTTATAGGTTAAAGTTACGATGGAGTTTTCTCCGAAAATATTTACTACATAATATCATGTGGCCACTATTTATTACTTGCTCCATTCCACCATATTTCTAGATGATACACTACAATTCCCAAATCTACAAATAGTATCTAAATCTAAGCAAAGAAAATTGTTCATTATGAAAGAAAAACAATTAAATAAAAGTAAAGCTATGTAGATAGAAATAAATATATATCCAACATCGGCAATGAAATACAATCTAAATAAAGGAATCAAATATTTTTTTAATAAAAAACCAATATACTGTTAATTAAAATATAACTAAAATGCTCTTAACCTACAACTATTTACTAAAATTAACCCTATTAACTAAAATATTATTAAAACTATCACTAAATTGTTACTACAAGAAAGATCAAACTCAATTCTACCGAAATTAACAAAAAAACACTATACTACATCTCAAATTAAATTAAAAACTACGAAAATTAGTCTCACACCAATTGTACTCTTATGGAAGCCAGCGAAAAATGTAGCATTCGTTTGAATTTTGACGTTTGACGTCAGCGCCATCTCTTGATAATTTGGAAGCCGAATACCGACCTGTGTAAGTGTATATCCCACTAATACTGTCAGAGAAAGAAATAACATTTAACAATCTTCGCGTGTGTCAGCTTGAGCCAGGAGTTCGATTTAATTTTCGATAAGGCTTTAATTGGAGCCGTCAAAATTGGTGACATTTCTCAGTTCAGCTGCTAGTCGGCGTTCATTTTAAAATGCACCGGATAATAATTAGGTAGACGGGCAACCACCTTATCTCTTTCGCGAATCGAAAACATAATACGGGGCAATTTCAGTCGAGATCGAATCAGACCGAAAGAAAAACCTTTCTGATGCGGTCAACATATGTTCCGATCTGTTGTTTTATTTGCCCTCCCGCACAAAATCACGAATTTGATTGCGAAATTAATGTGCAAAACGCACAAAAGAACGAGCAAAAAGAAAAGCGAAGAATTATGATTAAAATTGGGCATAAACAAAAGACGTATTCAATGAAAATGAATATTATTTCACGGAAATTCATTGTGCGAGTATCAGGGCATCAAAATTGATGGACACAATGAAGAAAAATGGTTTTGTTTATAAACAATCGCTAAATTCCAAACATATTGTTGATGCAGATAATGATTAGAAAATGACAACAGTACAATTATGATATACCGATTACTTTTAGGTTAACAAATTTGGCAATTGACAAATAATGTTTAAATTTGGAAATCAGTTTTTCATAGCTATAGGTTTTTTTAAAAGTGGTTTTATCTACGGCAGTTTTCACTGAATTTTTATTCACAAACATAATAGTAATAAGTTGATTCTTAAACCTTTTAGAGGTTGGGAAATACGTCAGGCCCAACTGTAATGACAATCTCTTGGGTGGGAAACGACCGATCACGTTTCCATCTCATAGCTGGGAAATGTTTATGTCAGGTTGCATAGCAACATTGTCCTAAATCCCTATAATAATGTAGATTAAACAAATTTTATTAAATTTTGACGTTTTAAACAATTATAAGTAACACTTTTTTCACAAGTGAATTAAATTTTTTTAAATCACTCTCATATTTTTTTTAATTCACCCTGCAACAAATAATGCATTTAAAATAACATCAGATACGAAATTAACACTTACCATAGTATTAATCAGACATTATCAGCCATTTTAATTATTTTTCACGGCACAAATGACAGACAATAAATCTTTTTAAATAGATGATTTGACATCTATCATCAACAATGAGGTCCTGCACGACTTTTTTTTATAATTTTAATCGATAGAGTAATTAAAAATAATAGACCCGTATTTTTTATTTTTCCTCAAATCGATCTTTAATCATGAAAAAATTGTAATTGAAAATGACATTCTTTAAAATGCGGCTGAAGACCCCCGCTTCGTCCCTTGTCCAATGACGTCACAGAGTGAAAAGCACGACCATTTTGATATTCACATTGTCTTAAACGTCAAAGTGACATTTAAAGATAACCTAAAATTTATGAAAGTAAACATGTCGATGGAACGTTGTTTCGTGCCAAAATAAAGAATAAAATAATATTCTGGAATATATTCAATGTCTCATATGCGTTTATAACCTCCTACCGTCTAATTCAAAGATTCAAAAGTGAAAGAAACATCTGATGTAACGTAGATAATTTCACGCCAAATGAAAATTATATTTATAAAAATAAATAGAACGATATTATATTAATATAATATAGCATATTTAGATATGTAATCTTCAATTTATAGTTTATATATATTTTTCTTTTAGAAATTATGTGTCCATATAAAATGTCTGTTTGAAATAAGTGTGAACTTCGTTCGTAACGTTGTGACGACAAAACATGGCTGGTTTTTGCAACTTTTTAAAAATACCATACTTTAAAACGATTTTATACAACAAAAAATATAAATAAAAAATAATTTAATCATACTGATCGATGAATTAGACTATCCTTTTTCGATTTAAACAGAAAAAAGGTACAATTATTTTTTTTTGCATGACCTCATTGTCATGCACAATCTACTAACTGATTAGTTTTTTGTTTTGTCAAAATTAAATATTATAATGTTTTTTTTTACTATTTCGTCAAAATTGAATAAAATATTGTACAAACCACGTGAGCTAAGAATGTTTATTCACTCGAAGAAATAACCATGACCTTAGCTCACTTGGTGTGTAAATGTCTATTAAAAAATGATTGTTAATAAAATGGTATACATACCTCGGTGGGGGTTTCGTTACAGCCTCGCGCTGTATCTGATATCGAGTATTCTATCAAATGACGCATTTGTTTTCGCTTTTCGCCACGAAGCGAAAATTTGGTAGCATGCGTGTTTCAAAATATTCGCCTGCAAGCGTACAAACTCGGGGCGACAGTATTAAACTAACGTCATTATTTTGTCGCAATTCAATCCAAAATCAATTTATATATTTCTTATAATGCAATTGTCACAATATTTTCTATTTGAATAGTATACAACTCGAAAATTCCGGAAACAAAAAGCGAATATAGAATTCTGAAGTGCATGCTACCAAGATTCGTAAAAGTAAAATCGCATTCGCCGGTTTTCTATGATAGAATTCTAAAGTGCGTGCTGCCACTGTAGGATTGGATTCTATGGAAATTGCCGCCAACTCATTGTCATTAACTTGTAAAATGACAGTCACACCCCAAACTTCGATTGGCCATAGAACAAGGATCACGTGCAAGGCCGGGACCCATTTTACATTTATTAAAATCCGAACTAAGGAGGCTAAGAAATAAGGAATATGAAGAAAAATACATCATAACAACTCTGCGACAACTCCATTACTCGAAATGCAAACTTCCTTGTCTCCTACGCTTTACGAGTTCCCGGTATGTCTTATTCCCGTTGGCTGGCAATGGTCACGTTATCGGTGTTCTGCGAACACCCCACCCAGGTGTAGAACGTGTGCGGCGCAACAGCATAAGGCAAAACAGGCAGGCAACGGGTACTTGCACGTGTCATTACCCCGAATTCGGCACGATGCTATCAGTGTGACCGGTACCACGTGGTTATTATCTGTCTGACCGCTGTCTGCCAACAAAACAACACTACCTGGTGTCAATACACTCACCGAAATGCAACCAATGCACGCACGAGCAATTGCATAATTCGCCAAGAAACTTACTTTTCATTTTAGGAAGGAAGGAAGGAATTAAAATTTTTGAACAACCAATGTTGATTAGATTGTGTTACGGACGAAAAACTAGAGATACAATCCAGTGGTTTACAACAGTGCATGGGTGGGATTCCATAACTTCGGTTGCTATCATTATAACTACAAAGTGAACTTGCGATTCTATAACAATAATCTTGTAGCTGGTACGTAAGAGAAATTAGGTTATAATGTATAAAAAATTTCGAAATATTAAGTACAAGATTATTATTATTATCCAAATCTAATATGACCAATTTAAATAAGTAAATTATTTTGTTAATTTATCATAAAAACTGTTTGTACTTACTGTTTTCTTTCAAATAAATTGCCGAACTGAGTAATGTCAGATTTGACAATTCAATATGGCTGTCGAACGGCTGGTATTTTGCAGTCGTTATTTATCAATTGGAAAATAACGTGAGCAACTGTTATCTACAGTTGCTATTGATATTTAACAAGAGCAATGGTTATTTGTAGTTGTTACGAGTTATGGAATCCCACCCCATTTTTGTTAATAGATTTCATTCTGAATTTATTCCTGTAACCTCTGGAGTTCCGCAGGGTTCTCACCTTGGACCACTTTATTTATTAATTTTGTTAATGATATCAGCAGTTGTTTTCGCAATGCTAAATTTAGTATATGATGATGATTTCAAAATTTATATGGCTATTGAATCTGTCGGATTTCTTCGCAATTCAAGAAGACCTAAATACGCCAATAATTATTTAACATTAAACGAACTACAGCCGTATTCATAGAAAAAATAGTCTAAGTTTAACCTCGAATTATCTCTAATATTGTTTTAACTGGAAACTGCCTTATTCACAGCGCAGTTTAGTATATAATTAAACTGGTACTAAATTTTAATCCTAGATGATAGCAGGTTGATCTTGGTATTTTCATGACATCAGTGAGTTGATAACAAATTTTGCAAGTTTTTTAAAAGAAGAGCAAGCAAAATTTATATATTTTTGGAAAAAATATGTTAAATTACAAACAACAATTTTTACTTACAAAAAACAATTCTTTAAATAAATTAATGTTTTAGTCCGATTTTCAACAAGTTCTTGGGAATTTAGAAGATGTCAGAAATGTACGCCAAATCAGACAACGTCTATGAAACCCTCAGGAACCAGCGACTCAATAAGGTAGTCCAGATCATCTAGGCTCTTTTTAGGAGTACCGCCTCCTGTTCCAATGTTATATTTTGTAAATGACGAAATGTTAGATTTCGCCGACTGCTTTATCCGTTTCCATTACTATTTAATTTTTTTTTAGTCTTGTTGGAAACCACTGGCCACAAAATTATTTGATATTTCCTCCCAACCTAATATTCATTATTGAATCAATCGATTGATTTTCTAATATTTGTATTTATAAATATGTTTAAACTTACTTTAATATAGTATACAAGAAAATACCAAACCAAACTTTTGTATATTTGTGTATATAAATGACATCTCGTAAAATACAAAATACCAATATACGCACTCGCAAACCATAGCCTATTGTATCGTTTTCACTAGTACAGAGATAGTTCAAATTTATGTAGTCCGAATGAAACCTAGTATTATATTCGTCTATGAAAAGGGGATTTTATTCGCAGTTTAAACCAGTACTACATAATTTTAAATCAGAACTAAAGAAATTTCTATGAATACGGCTGTAAATTTTAATAATTGTTCATTTATTACTTTTTCAAGGAATAGAACACTTGTGATTACGAATTGATTGTGGATAAGGCGAAAGAAGAATGTTGTTTAAGAGTGAAGTGCGACAGCTGAGCTTTTACACTTATCCCTTTTCCTATTGTTAATATTGTTTTCGGGTTTTTGCTAACCCACTAAGTGGGATACGCGTGATTTTATGTATGTATGTATGTATGTATGTATGTATGTGATTACAAATAGTTTCTTAGCGATAAAAATATTAATCGTCTGGGTCACGTGAAGATTTTGGGTATTATCTTGGATAGCAAAATAATCTTTCATTTTCATATTGATTATGTTGTAAAAAACAGCATGTAAAATATCAGGATTCATTTTTAGAATTGTGGATATATTTAAAAATAAGTACTTTCATTTCTTTATATTGTGCTTTAGTTTGTTCTCATCTTGAATTTGCTGCAATTTATTGGTCTTCGTTTAACTACACATATATAAATCGAATTGAAGGAATTTTTATCATAAACAATAAATAAATATACCATACGCCATATTACCTATTACTGGGTGTATCAGTATCTACAACACATCTATTTAAACTACAATATAATACAATTGACTGTACCGTACTAATAAACAAAATATCGCTCAGAATACCTTCATGTTCCACCAGATCTTAAACTTGTTTGCATTATTAAGAGGTAGAACTAATTCCGCTCTAAATATTGACATTCTTAGAATAATATCTACTTGTAACAACAATTTTAGTTGTAGACTTTAGATCATTCAAAGCATTTATTTGCAACCACTGTATTTAAAACTATTTTGTTATTCTTTTAGTTATCTTTTAAAAAAAAACCGGGTGGGTTTTTTTGGATCGGGCAAAATTACAACAACCCTGGGTAAAAGGAGAGTTTTCCTGAGAAGATGCATGTTCGCCATCCAAGTTATTGCCGGGCATGCATATATTGTCTAGTAAATTGTACACAAAAAATAGTAGCATTTACGTACTTTTCATGTTACCTTGTTTACTTGTTTTTTGCTTTTTTCACATTTTATATGTCAATTTTTCCTGAAGAGGGCACCAGGTTATGGTGCCGAAACGTTAATTTTTAATTAAAAAATACAGAACCAACTAAAAAGGTAGTATTATTCCAATCTTTAAATTCAAATTTATGGTCAAAAAGTCTTTTTAGACCCTGATTTAAAAAGGAAGATCCATGGATACACGATGGAAGACGTAGGTTTGCTAAGTTATTTTTCTGGGATTCTCGTCTACCATTCTGCTTTGCATTTTGCATCGTGTAGAATGAGTTGTCGTTGGTTGTAAAAATGCATTGCATGGCGGTGTTCGCATTTATCTCTACGTTTGGAAATCGCGATGCCGGCGACTTCAATTTCCCGTGCCGCCTCTTGCAATAGCAGCATATACGAGTACCCGCCCTACAACAGCTGCTAATAAATCCAGATGCTTTGATTGATACTCCAAGACGTGCAGCTAAATCGCAAACTCGATGTACTCGCTTCATTTCCGCATAATCAATACTAGACAAGAATACACCCACTACAAATACAGCACAGTCATTTTAAATCTTATCTACCCAGCCATGAAAGAAAACAATTGGGTCCTCCACTGTAGTTATAAATTAGAACATAAAACGGTAATGTAAAGGACTATCAAAGTTTAAAAAAGTTATACCAATTCCTCATTTCTATACGAGGTGTGGCAATAAAATTACGGGATTGATCTTAGAAAAATTAAGCAAAACAAATATTGCTACCCTCAATGAACTCTCCTCTCCAAACCCTACACCGAACCATTCCAATAGTCCATTGTTGGAAGCAATGCTAGAGGTCTGTATTTGTTGTTTATAAGCTCTGCCGGTTCTTCTAGAACTGCATCTCCGACTCGAATTTGGTTCCTTTTAACCAAGGACTTGAAACTGAACCTGAACCGAAAATCCAAATGAACCCGATTTTTGATGAACCTAAACCCGAACCAAACCTTTATTTGTCAAGGTTAATAAATCTGAACCGAATTTAAACCGCTTTAAATTCAGATTCGGTTCAGACTTGCTAAATACGAGTAAATAATCAAAAATTGTACATTCAAAATTAAATTATTAATATGATTTTAAAAATAATAAATATTACCAACTTTCTGTGCTTGAGCTTTGAACCGAAATCCGAACCCAAAACCGGTAAACCGTTATAATTTTCTTTTTCTTGAACCGAAACTGAACCTGAACCGCCATTTATTTCCTGAATCTGAACCAATCCTGTACCATAAATACGTTTAGGTTCAGGCCCCTGCTTTTAACGCCAGATTTAAATTTTGAGAATAGAAAATCATATGGCGCCAGGTTAGGAAGTACGATTGATGTACCAACACTGTGATTTTGTGTTTCGTCAAATATGTCTTAACAGACAGGGCTGTGTTCCGCCGTGTTGTCTTCACGGAGAATCGATGAGTTTTTTCACATTTGAGCCCTTTTTCTTCTAACTCGTACATGAAGGGTTATTAAAACCTCCTAGTTAACGAACTGTCCCTCAGGCATCCAATCCACGTAAACAATCACTCGGATTTCGAAACGCCTTCAATCTTTTTTCTTCCCTATTTAAAACCTTCTAAACTGCTCGAAAACTTGAGTACTAGATCACTAGAAACTTTCTTCAACAAATCGTACATTTCTATAGCGGATTTCTCAACAAAGTGGGTCCACTTCAACGAACGCTTTGCCTAATTATCTAGAAATTTTAATCGTGGATAAAATGTCAACTTATTATGATACACCCTGCAATGTTGCCAAATTTACAGGGAATCCGAAAAAAAATCCCATTATTTTATAGCCATTGCCATCTGAATTTTTTAATATTGGTTTCAATAGGTCTAATGCTGCTTTTAATTGTGCTATGAATCCACTGCCATTTTTGTTTACCAAATATATTGTTAATACCTCTATTGATATTTTCAATATTCAAATGTCAACATTCCGAAATCAAATTGCCAATACCATCACTTCTACCATTTCTATTAATTAAATTAATTTTTATACCTGTTTAGAATATAGTTATGTATAGACGATTGCACAAAAAAATATAAATTTCACGTGTACTCAATTGTTTTATATTGTTCTGATTTTTGTATGTAAGTGCCATTCTGTTATTGGGTTAGTCCTGTTGAATGGCCGAAATAAAATAAATAAATAAAAAATAAAATACACAGTAGATATAGACATCATCATAAAATTGTAAAATCGTATTCTAGGGACTCTAAAACGTGCTTATTCATTCAAAACTCACCATTGAATTTTTTGACCAAAGGTAAAAATCAAAAAATTGTGGAGATTCCATTGCATCAAATATCTCGAACAGAAACTTATTTAGATCTAGGGTTGTGGTAAATTTGAGCGTGTAGAAAATGATATATGTGTGTTTAGCAAGAATAGTGTGTGTCATTGTCGCGTGTCTGTCTGAAGCATCACCATCAACCTGTCCATGTGATGTCCCACGACGGATGATGCTCTTGCTCTTACTCGTTTATAAATAACTCGCTTGTGTCTCCTTTGTGCGCCGGATTCTTTTGAATAACGGATTTAAAATGCCGAGAATGTGCACAGCAGTGCCTCCGGCTGCATGCATCGTGCGTTTGCGTTGCTCAGACTCAACCGTCTGCTTTCAATTTTTAATTAAGAAAATGCGGCATTGCATTAGAATAGCCTAGATTATCTGCCCAATGTTTTATAGCATGGAGGATCAAATGGAATTACATAATATCCAGAAAATTGATGCTGATGTGGAAGAGATCCAATGGATGCATTGGTGTATTAACTGGACAATATTTGCACATTGGAAAATGCATTATTACATGTCTTTCTCTATTTTGTTATTTATAAAAAGCTCCTTTATTTAAAAAATGCTGAATTGTTGTTTTGCTTTTGTAAACCTCGCTGAGAGGTATTGGAATCATGTTAAAAATCGCATATCCAGATTTTAGTGGATAAGCACGTTTTAAGGTCCCTAGAATCCGATTATAACATTTTTACGATGATGTCCGTGTGTGTGTATGTGTATGTGTGTGTGTGTATGTGTATGTGTATGTGTGTGTGTGTGTGTGTGTGTGTGTGTGTGTGTGTGTGTGTGTGTGTGTGTGTGTGGATGTTGGAACCACGGTTTCTCAACTAAGAGAGGTATTGGAATCATGTTAAAAATCGTATATCCAGATTTCAGCCGCCTCGGTGGCCGAGCGCGTTAGGCAGCGTGTCGCTGGCAGCGCTCGAAGCGACCTTCACCGCTCGGACCCTGAGGTCGTGGGTTCGATTCCCACCAGGGGCTTGGATGTTTGTGTGTGTCTTTAATACTTTGTATTATAATCATGTATCGCAAAAATTTGTAAAGTTGAAAAAATAAAGTATTATAGGGCTTATAACTTAAAAAGAGAGTTGAAAAGCCGACAAAAATATTATATTATATATATATATATATATATATATATATATATATATATATATATATATATATATATATATATCTATCCAGATTTCAGTGAATAAGCATGATTTAAGATCCCTAGAATCCCGATTATTACAATTTTACGATGATGTCCGTGTGTGTATGTGTATGTGTGTGTGGGTGTGTGTATGTATGTATGTATGTATGTATGTGTGTGTATGTATGTATGTGTGTATATGTGTGTGTGTGTGTGTTTATGTGTGGATGTTGGAACCACGGTTTCTCAAATAAATAAGACATTACCGGGAAGAGCTAATTAGATTTCGGGAACAATTGGACAACCGGAAGTACTAGATGCTTAGAAATAATTTCTATATATTATTTTTTTTAAATTTATATTATCACAAATATTAGAATATAAATATCATTGTCTGATACATTTAAAATTTTTATATCTTCTATAGAGTTAGAGGTAAAGAAATATAAATAAATTTTTGAAAGAAGTCCGATCAAGGCCATCTACGAATTACATCTATGAATTAAGATTTTATGCTGTCAAATTTAGTAGTGTCGTGTACATAGTTTTTATGAGGTACACAAGATAGTATGTACCCTCATAAAAACTAAGTAAAAGACACTACTAAATTTGACAGCATAAAATCTTAATTCATAAATACAATTCGTAGATGGCCTTGATCGGACTTCTTTCAAAAATTTTACTGTACATTCATTCATTAATCTCACAGCCCATGAAAAACAAGTGGAAAAATTAAAATGTTTGAAATTGACAAATAAATGTTAGTGTCAAAAAACCAGAACATTACTGAAGACTTTTTCTGGGAAGTACATTTACTATTTCTTATTTTATTATTAATTAAATATTTATAATTATAGATACATATATTACATATACCCTTCAGAAATACCGCCAATCTCATCAATGAATTGGAACAATTTCTAACATTAGAAGAATAAGAGGAAACTTCTTCATAGAATGAATTAAAAAATATAAAAATATATAAAGAGGATATGTATTTTTGTGTGTACCAGAAATATTAAATATGTACAATACTTATACAGTCTAATATGGAAAAAGCGAGAGGTCTTGTGCTGGCCACAACATATTTTTTATAACTCTATTTATCTCCTTACTTGTTGAATGATAACTTTGAATCACAATATGTTATATTTTATTATTCATGTCATGTTTTTAGGTATATCATTGATCCATACTTCCACAGTGTATGATAATGATATAAGACATTCTTATATCATCGATTTCATAACTTAACCATTTGTGACTCGTATGTAAATGTATCCATTGAAGGAATATTTTTTCCGTATAGTAAATTTGTCGCGCACGTATCCGTGTGTCTGGCCGGTGATTCATATGCGGAATAAATCGTCATTATGCTGACCACGGCCTCCTCGGATGTCGACTGTCTACGTCTATGTTTCCAAGCCGACTTTTATTCTAATTACTAAATATCCACTGTTTTTCACTATGGAATTTTTTTGTTTAGATGTTCATATATCTTCATTTGATTGTTTGGAACTGACAAAGTAATGAAAAAGAGGCAAAAAGATAAGAGAAATATATTAGAATTGTGAGCAGAATTAGGAAATTTGTTTACTGTCCTATGAATATTTATTGGTAAAGAAAATATTTTAATCAGAAATAAATGTCAATACATTTATGTATAAAGAAAATTTGCTATTTATTGGTTAGTAATACGCCCTTTATTGCATGAATAGCATAGCTAGAAAAAAAATTAACAATATTTACGCACGCCGCACGCGGTAAGATATTGTGAAATTGCTAGTTGCAGGAGTTATTTTTCTTAATACGCGCAGAGCAAGAAAGCGATATCTGTTAAATTGACATGGTCTGTTCCATACATCATTTCACGTAAGAAAATAGCATTGGTTTAGATAGGGATATAAATTGTGCCCTTTTATTGGTCAGAAAACTAACCTAGTTCACAAAAGCGAAAAAATATCACATGTCAGCTGTCAATTATGAAAGAAAATCAACAGAATTAAGTGATATTTAACCATGTTTTGTTATAATTTTTAATAGTATTCAGGACTCGTACATTTTACAGATAATAAATAGTTATACACCAAGTGAGCTAAGATAATGTTTATACAATATTTTATTCAATTTTGACGAAACCGTAATAAAAACCATTATAATATTTAATTTTGACAAAACAAAAAACTAATCAGTTAGTAGGCTATGCATGACAATCGTCGATGATAGCCGTCAAGTCATCTATTTAAAAAGCTTTATTGTCTGTCATTTGTGCCGTAAAAAATAATGAAAATGGCTGATAATGTCTGATAAATACTTCGGTAAGTGTTAATTTCGTGCCTGATGTTATTTTAAATGCATTATTTGTTGCAGAGTGAATTAAAAAAAATTGGGCTCTCAATCTGCTATTTTCTTACGTGAAATGAAGTATAAATTTTCATTCACACGAAACTTAAAAATTGGTTATCAAACTTAAAAACTTAATTTAAAATGACAGATGATAGTTCAAAATTTTTGGGTCTCACTGTTTCTTGATCATAATTAAAATTTAAAATATTTGAGTGTGGTGTTGGCCTCTTCTATGTATGAAGTTTCGTTTCGCATTTAGCAATTCATTCCTCTATGGAGAATTTTTTTCTCACAAAACGAATTACTGATAAAGATGTAGAGATTTTCTTTGTCGCTATAAATCTCTTTCTCGTGTAACTAATTCTGTTGCTTGTCAACCATATTTCGAGATAACGCCGCCCGAGTTTTTCGGATCTATCTGGAAATTACAATATATGCGCATTGGGCGCGTTCCCGTTCGGCAGTCTTGCAGCGTTGCCATATGTCTCCGGTGTTATTAGATGCAACGTTGCAACAGCAGAAGCAGAGACATCTACAGCTGGTCTCGCGAGACGCGAAAGCGACGAACAAAACCTTTTACGTTTGATTAGAATTTATTGCGAAATAATTAACGCTAATTTCAAATATTAAACACGGCCAGGGAGGTGGGGGTTTAATACTTGGATGCTTTCAAAATAAAACACCACCAAGATGATTTTTTTTTGTTTTTAAACAAATTGCGACAGCATTTGTTTGTTGTAAAATGTTGTTCTTTCTATAGCACAATAGAGTAGTTGTAGTTCTATTGAAAACAAACTTTGCTCCATGCTTTTGTTTAGATAGGATTCTATAATAGATGGTAGAATTTCTATAACCTGATTGGAAAGTAATACATTATATAAAAGGTGCGGCAAAACAACTTCCCTAGTTTTTATATAAAAAAAAAAAATTGGAAAATGTCTTGCTTCAGCAGGACAGTGCCAAGGCCCAAACACCGCGAGTTTTCGAGGGATATGTACCTCGGGCACTTGATCTTCCTGAAAGGCGATAGTCCATGGCCTTCTCCTTCGTCGGATTTGACCCCGTGCGATTTTTTTCTGTGGGGTTATTTCAAAGCTTAGGTTTATAAACACCATCCGAGGAACCTGCAAAGGCAAATTCTAAAGGAAGCAATCCGCACAGAAATTTGCCGTATACCCCAAGAAATTTTGAAAAGAGTTAGGCAAAACTTTTTAAGTCGCTTGCAGCAGTGTATAGACAATAACGGACACCATTTGGCCGATATTATTTTCAAAACCATACTGGGACATTCCAGCTCAAGCGAATTAAAGGAAAATAGTAAAAAAATACGAATGTATATGCTGAATAACGAATATTAATAAAAAAATGAAATGGTATAATTGAGATATTTCGGAAATAAGGGTTCTTTTGTTATAGCGCTTCGACACGTATATGAAATCTATATATATTTTGATTGGCGACCGAAAGACCGCCTACACATGCATAACAAATAACGTGTTAGGAGGTGGGGGTTACTACCAATGGAAGTTAAGAAATTCAAATTCGAAAGGAGGGGCTAACATTCCTGTACGGCAGTTTTCAAACAGTTTTTATTTTAACATAAATTTCTTGCATTAAACTTAATAATTTAAATACACCTGTAATTATAAAGTATGTAGACTTATACAGTGTTATAATATTCATTTATTTTATGTAAATATAACTTAAAATAGCATATATTTCAAGTACATTTAGGTCCATGATGAAAACAGTTTGATATAAAAACACATAAATGTGACGTCACGTCAATCTTTTCAAAATTCGGGAGACCATAATTCGCTTATTAATTGGAATTTTTTCACTGGATTTTCATCAATAGTCTTAGTTTTCCTAATATTTTCAGATGAAATTATAAAAAAAAATGGTGGAATCCCCCATTAATAAAACTTCCCATGTTGTAAGTTCAGAACGTGAAAATATTTTTTTTTTTTTTGTATCTCTGGTACTTTTTTATTGATCTTCAAAACTAAGAAGGGTATGTGGCTTGTACAAAAAATATTTTTAACAGTGCCCGAATTTCGCTCATTGCCTCTATGCTTCTTATTCCTTGCCATCTTCCTAGTGGTCTTGAATCGTCCTGTTTTTTCTCTAATATCATCAGTATCCCAGTCATTATCTTTACCACGTTCGTCATCCATATTTGTCACACCAGGTCTATCTTCGGTCATTCTTCTGATCATGTGGCCCAACCAAGCAAACTGTCTTTCCTCAGAAGTCCAATACAGATTACATTGTAGTTGTTCTACAAAGTTGAGCAGAAAGAACGAACGTTTTTTAAAACGTCATAAAATTGATAGGTTCTTTTTTCTTGCTTAAGAAAAAATTGGTGTCCCGTTATAATTAATGCATATCTGGAGGCGTTCTACGAAGTTTGCAAACACTGTTTTGAAAATAACTCTGTCTCTTTGGACAACTTCTACGCGAATAACTTCTTGCTTCTTCCAGTTCTATGAATGTACAGGGTTTGTATGTACGTTTCACATTGAAAGAACTGAAAGCTTTGAGAGTAGAAGTCGCCCAAATTGACAGAGCGATGTTGGAAAGAATTTTTGCAAAGTTCGTAGAACGCCCCAGATATGCATGAATCATAATGGGACACCTCATACAAGATGTTGTTTTCCACTCTTGATTTTGTCAAATGCTATGTCATTACGAACTCAAATCTGTCAATAAATATTTTCTTTCTTCTGTGACGATTTAAATAACGTCCGCCCTATTTGCCCAACCCTGTATAATCATTTCATTTCTGATTCTATTTTGTTCTGTTACACCTAGTAGTCGACTTAAATAAGGTATTTCATTTTAACTTCTCGAATTTTACTTTTCATTGCATTAGATTGTTTTGTTTTTAAACTAAAGCGGCGTTCACAACCAAGTAATTTCAATATCCAATTTGAAATTCTACTTTGCGTCAAAGCTTGGAATATGTATCAGAATGTACTCGTTCACAACACAATAATTTTACTTTCCAATTTCAGCTGTTAATTCGAACCTTGCAAGGTCAAACTTTCCAATTACAATTTGAGGTAACGCATGCGCACAATGTTGCTAAACGTCGAATGTCAAGCTCAGCTGTCATTATTTTGAGGTTATTAAGAAATATTAGAAATTAATCCCAAAGAAGCTCTTCAGCTTCAGTTATCTTTTGTCAAAAGTCTCGATGGAAACAAATGAGTACAAAAATGTGATAAGAAACCTAAAATACGCACGCAGAATTTGATAATTTGCACATGCGTCAAATTGAAATTACATGCTGTTGTGAATGCGACAATTTCAAAGTAAAAATTATAGAGTAGAAATTCAAATTGGAAATTGTAATTATTTGATTCTGAACGCAGCTTAAGAGTATCAAATTTCTAATTAAACTTTCGTAACTTAATTTCAAATGACAAACAAATAACTGTTTAAAATTATTTCCCCTGCCTACTTAATTTTCTTATACCTACTCAATAATTTTAGTGAGATACTGGAATATCAGTAGTTTCCCGTAAATTTTAGCAATTTTGTGCCTTAATGCCCTGTAGGCAAATGAGATGAAAACTGAGTATTTCCTCCCCTTGTTTTGTTTTATATTTAGTTTGCATTTGCTCTTGGTCGGTTGGCTTTATTTGCTAGTGTGTTGATTTTATAACGAGTGAATTTACTAATTGAAGCCGTTGGCTAGAGATGGTTAGCTACGCAAAGCGGCCGCTTGCTTGCTGGTTGTTCGTATTCGCTTCGCATGCAGACCAGCCTGTGGATGTGACAGTGAAAGATCGTGTGTTTACATATATTTGTCTTCCTATCCGAGCGCATTAGTGCGCCGATTTATCCCCACAGAGGAAATTTACAACGAAATAGCAATCTCGCATTATTTCATAATTAACGAAAACTAAGATGAAAATGCGAACATTTAGACAAAATGGTGATTTTGTTGGGAATATCTCTTTCAATGAGGAATATACGAAATGATAAAATGAACGAAAATATATATATATATATATATTATATTAAATATAGAAAACCTTTGGAGATGCCTAATATAAAAGTGAGAGAAACGTTGGGATAAACGGCCCAGCAACCCAAAAAGAACCAGCCTAAATAACTGTTTAAAATAAAAGTGCAAATTTACAAAATGACAACCCTCTCATTATTGTCTAAAAAAGGACTAATTCTCCAAGCAAAGTTGTTGAAATTAACAACCATTTTCAGTTGTCAAATTGAACTTCAATTGCTAAAATTTAACAAATAATCGTTCCGTCAAGTTGCTAACTAACACCTGCATTTCTTCAGTTAGTATTGAACAATTCTTGGAGAGGAAAGAAAATCTATATATTTTTTTTAGAAAAGATTAACATAATTACGAAGGTATATAAACAGAACAAGGTGCTCGTTCATGATTTAATTCGTCTTATCTCAAGTTAAAAGATCAAGATTTAGATTTATTCCAAATCATTTTAAATTGAATGGTAAATTTATAACTTAAATTTTCGTTGCTAAATAAAAACTTTTAAGAACTAGTTCTCAAAAATGACAGGTTAATGCGTAAAAGTGACAGTTTGTTGTGTGACAGTTTAATGCGTAAAATGTTACTTTTAAGTACTAGTACTTAAAATTATTTCATTTAGCAACGAACCTGACGTCTGCCTACCTTTCAATTTTGAAAAATTCAAAATGTTGATATAATAAACAAATATCTATTTTAAAAACACTATCATAAAAAATCTTGTATGTAATACATTGCGAAATGAGTGTTTTTTGGGCACTTGACGTATTGTATCACACGCTTACGCTCGTACGTACAAATTTCATGTCGCGTGCCTAAAACACTATCATTTCGCAACTTATTACCTACATAAATAGCTAATTTAGATTCTATGTCTTCTAAAGAGAATAGAAGGCAAAATTTCAAGTTTCCGTGAAGTCAATCAACGATTTGCAAAATTTCCAACTAGCAGAAATGCTAATCTATCTTTATGTCATTTAATTTTCCCAATATCATCTTTTTATGTTCACAAATGTGAAATACCATTAGAGAATATTGTCCCGCATCACAAATTTTCTTATCACTCATTATTAAAATCTCAGTCAAACTAATCACATTAGCCATTTACGAAAATTCTACCGGTAAACTGTTACCGGTATACACCGATAAACCGTTGTTCATAAAGCTACATCTACCGGGTTAGATAATCTAAGAACGCAAGTGATAAACAGGGTAAATTTATTACCTATGAAAAGAAATTGAAAGATAAACAGATTTGAAATTTGACATAGTTAAACGTTATCTCGTGTCGTCTTCTGTATTAACATAATTAATTTCTGAAATCTACTTCTGATTCCAACTTCGCTTGGCATCTCTACCTTTTTTTGAGGTTAGATTCTTCATTTACCGCATTTACCGGCTGAATTACTTGATCCACAATTCATGGATCCGGTAAATGGATCTGGTAGATATGGTACAATTTTCGAACACGGTAACTATTAACCACTTGTATTTTCCAGGGATTTGTTAACTACTGGATGGAGCGAGTGAATCTTTACCATGTACCCGGCCAGATCGACAGAGATAGTCATACATAATTCCGATTTGTTGTCCTTGTTTCCGTTACTTGACAAATTTTAGGTTGTTCTTGATATCATTATTGAAATATAATTATTTTAATATATGAAAATGGTTGGTTCGAAGGTGTTGTGTTGAAAATTGTGTATCAAAATATGTGATGAACGGTGCTGTGTCGTTTCATTAGTAAGTTATTTATATTATGATTTCTTCTAAAAAAAAAAAAAAACCTCTTATTGACTTATATTCTTATATGTGTTCCAATTTAGCGTTGTATTGGTTGTATTCGTACTTATTTCACATTTTATGATCAAATATACTTAAACATAATTAATTTTTGACGTGAATTTGACATATGCGAATATGACAGATACAAATATCAAATTCACTTGTCTAAAGTGGAATTATCTATATCTTTCTCACTCACACTTCCTGTGTTCTCTCTTAATCTAGCCGGGTACACAATAAATACATATGTCGATATACACTTGCTCCATCCAGTAGTTAACAAATCCCTGGTATTTTCGAACGCAATCGGTAGGTGCGGTAACAGAATTTTCGTAAATGCCTAATATGTCACATTACGTTGTCGATAAAATAGAAATATGTACAAATATTGAGAATCGACATACCTTCTAACTCATTTGTCACTGCTACATTTAAAATCAATTGTTCTCAACCACAACGACCGTTTTTAACAATATCGTTAATTATGTATTTATTGAATACCATTTGAGTGAAAGTTGTAACAAGAGTTGTTAAAAAACATTGTTAACACTCACTTGTTATCTAAGGACTATGTTACCAACTATCTTAGTGAATTAGGGCAAAAATCACCAAAAATCACCAAAAATCCCCAAAAAACAAAAAAAATCTGACTAATCAACTGCTCGCTCTCTTCTTCGACAGTTGCACTGTTTGCTCTCCGCTTGTTTTCCAGCTTACTAGATGGATCCTCCTCTTATAGAAGCCGCTGGTTGGTCGGTATTTGTATTTATGCTGTCGGAATACATAGAGAAATAATACACATTGTGCGGATGGCCGTGATAAATTGTATGCACGTTTGACTCGGGCCCGTGGCGTAGAATCAGACCGCGACGATAAATCATGTTCGGCAGGACAGGCGCGGACCTACCCCCTGGCCCACGTGGACACAATACAATGTTTTTTATTAAATATTTCCAGGGACACGTGTACCAAAGGGAGATACATTAGATGTATTACAAACGGGAAAACATGGATTTTATACTAGCCAAAAAGGAATTGAATGTAAAATTTAAGATGAACGTGAATGAAATTTCATAGGTGTGTATTTTTCACATACTAGGAATAGGAAGGTATAATCTCTGTACATACAAACAAGACAATTATTCTAGCCCTTTTCGACAGTTTATTCTTACCTTCCGTACTTTTTAGGTAGGTAAGAAAGGTTGTTTTTGGTAAAAAAAAATCAATGGGTGTGTGTGTGCGTGTGTGTGCGTATGTGTGCGTACGTGTGTGTATGTGTGTATGTTATGATCGTTTCTGATCGCATAAATCCAATACCACAATTCCAAAAATTATAATTTTTCCCTATTCCTAGTTTACATTCAAACGAACAAATGATTAGAATTTGGTTATAATTATTCAACCGGAAATATCCTCATTTAAATATCATTTATTGACATTTTGTCATAACTATTAGAGAATATTTTATTCTCCATGCAATTTGACTGCATTTATTTCTTCATACTCAATATATTTAAAGATAAAAAATTATAAAGAAATTAATTTTCATAAATCTTGCAATCTATGCAGCATCACCATGGAAACAAGCGTAGTAAGTATTACTAATTCACAGAGTTCAATATGTATGTAGTAATTTATAAAATATGTTGATGAAATTATTTTTTTGGAAATATACAGTGGGGAACAAAAGTATGGCAACTTTTAAATACTTAATTTTTAAAAAAATATGATTATAGTTCTCGCAAATTTGAATCATATTTTCTAAGGTCAGTATATCGAAGAATAAATTCATAAGAAATCTTTTGATATTGGCTGTACGATTTAAGTGAAATGAGGGACAAATGTATGGAAACATCAATAAAATAGGTAAAAACATATATTTTTCGGATGACAGTGCAATATTTCAAAAACTTAAAATAATCAGTAAAGTCGGTCGTCCAAGAACACCAGTGCTAGAATTGACAAAACCTACTTTATTATCAAGTGAACTTTGTTCAAAAATTCGGGAACAATTTGATGTAGTGATTTGAGTGATACGACGGCTATGTGATGTAGGATTATTAGGAAAAATAGCCGTTAAGAAAGCTATACTTAAGAAAAACAGGAGGTCCCGAATTGCATTTTCTGAAGAACACTCATTGTGGACGAATGAAAAACCGAATGCACTCCTTTGGAGCGATGAAAGCTAGTTCAAAATATTTGGTTCCGACGGGAGTCATCCAGTGGATAAGAAGTATGATTATAAATACCAAAAACCAACTGTTAAAAAAAGAGAAGGTAAGGTCATGTTGTGGAGATATTTTTCTCGTTGTGGTACAGGACTGATTGAAAGAATAGTACAAAAAATATACCGTTTTTTATATAGGGATATACTAGAGAAGATAATGGTACCATTTTCTGAAGAAAAAATGCTTTTGCGTTGGCGTTTTGACCAGGGCAACGATCCAAAGCATTTATTGAATTTGTTAAAGAGTGGCTTTTAGAAAAAAATTGGTTTTAAAATGTCCTTCTCAATCTCTGGACTTAAATCCTATATAGCTTCTTTGGGAGCACTTAGATCAACAAGTTCGAAAAAAAAAATATGAAAAATTGCAAAGATTCCTACAGAAATAGTCAGAAAATTAGTGGACTCGACGCCCCGAAATTGTCAAGCTTTACGTACTACAGACGATTATGCAACAAAATAATCTTTTCTATCCCCATGCGTGAAGTGAGTACTTCACGTATCAATTTTTATGTGTGAAGTTTGTTTTTTTGCACACTGTGCGTGAAGTAGCACCGTGCGTGAAGTAGCACCGTTCATTATTTTAAATATTACAAACTGAATTGTATTTTAATAAAACAAAGCTGTTAAACACCCGTAACGTTGGTAACCATGGTTACATAAGGCGATAATACAGAGGCTTTACGTTAAAAGAATGACAATGTGAAGAAAAAATATATTTTATTGCAAGGTCGTAAAAAAAGTATAGTATGAAACACGTGTGTGAAGCCTATTTTACATTCGGGTGGTTTGCAATCTCCACCCTCATGTAAAAATTTCAGCATCACACACTTGCCACATAATATACTATTTTTATTTAATTACTAAACGATGAATTTGTTTCTATACTTTTGTCCAAGGATTTCTTTTAATACGGGTATTGTTAATAAATATTTATTAAATGTTAAATATACTTTAACAAATCTGTTGTATATGGTATACTTTTACTTATAATCATTATTCACTTATCCAAAGAAATATTAAATAAAATTACATCGTGAATATAAAAAAGTTTCTATACATTTGTCCGCCACTGTATAATCTTCCGTAAGAAACTTCCTCCAACAAATTTATATAAATACATATAATTGACGGAATATTATATATTGGACACATCAGATTTTTATGACATTATTGATAAATCACGTAAATCAATACGAGAAACAAAAATACTAAAATCACGCCATTGTAGACGAACTATGTTGATAATCCTAAATTATTTCCTGAACAGAATTACATTATGTCGCCTTATGAATAGATTCAATTTGGCTTTTAAAACTAACAATGGTTGTTCTTGAATTAAGTAACAAATTTACTTCTCTGTTTTAAATACCGGGAGTTTATTTTATCAGTAAACATAGGGTATATCATTACCATAGTTACGGTATGAATGTTTGACAGCAATGTATTGAAGAGTTTATTTTATGACTAAACATAAGCGTTTAACATGGGAACCAGTTTTTTGTAAATAAAAGTGTTCGGCAGAAAATCAAGCCATGCTATTGAACATGATAATAGTACATTACATCTTGTACATTATTTAATATTAATTACTTTAATAAAATTGCAAAAATTACAATAAATTATAAAAATTGTCAAATAAATAATAGTTTCAGTTTTTTATTATGCAATATGAAAAGATTTACAAATGTCTCCGCGGCGCAGTGGTCATAACAGTAGCGTTTTTGGTTGGGGTTCGATTCCCCATTGGGGTAATTATTTTATTTTTTTTACATAAAAATTGTTGAACTTTTAAAAATCAGTTTATATATCCATATTACAATCATTTAAAAATAATAACATTGTAAAGAGAAAATGATTGAGAATAATTGATTACAATAATCAAAATATTGATATAGTAACAATGCATTGTATTGTATTTGATAAATACAGTAAAGACATAATATCTACACAATTATATTTCAGTTACTTTTATTAATATCAAAGGAAATACAATGCGTTGTTACTGCATCAATATTTTGATTATTGTAATCAATTATTCTCAATCATTTTCTCTTTATTTATTACAATACTATTATTATTTTTAAATGATTGTAATATGGAAATATAAACTGATTCAATGGCAATGATATACCCTATGTTTACTGATAAAATAAACTCTTGGTATTCGCAATAAAATGAGTTTCACATTTTCGATGAGATTTAAAATTTTCTAGTTTTGAAGTTACAGAAAAAAATGTCTATTGGGGTCAGTGATAATTTTTATCCGGAAGTGTTTTTATTTTGAGAGCAGTTGTTATGCCAACGTATATTTGTCAACAGCAAATTCGGATTACTGGACATAGGAATTCTAAAACATGTTTTATTTAATGTGTAGGCAGTAGGCAGAAAAATTTATTGCATCCTTATTTACAAACACGAACACTCACATTACTTCATAGAAATACATTTTATTTGTGTTCACATACTAACATATACCGTTTTTTAATGGCCATCCGGTATAAATAGCCCCCATTCCCCAACATACATTTTTAAGATCAAGTGTTAATATACCTAAATTGACTCGAAGTCCTCATATAATGTATTTAATTTGAAAATTTGGATCATTTGCATTAAAAAGTTACACTCGCTTTTAGTTTTCTTAATACATGTCCCTAATTATGCATCCGCGTACACCACTGGACCTCGCCCAGCGAATATTGAATATGATTGGTGGAAGAAGGAAAAATTCCCCTTTTATTAATATTGAGAAAGCGGCACAATCAGCCTCTTGCATTCTTCCCCACTCCAGTGCCGTAGAAAGGGGGCAGTGCCGCCCCACAAATTAGATTAAATTCACGCAAATGCGAAGAGAAAAATGAAAATTTAACACCGTGGTAATGAAATGAACACCGAAGCTATTAGATGGAATTCATTGAAGAATAAAAATAGAGAACTGGTTGGAGACTAGTAAGTGCTCTTATTTCAATTAGGCGGACGTTTATTGCTGATAAACTGCAGAAACTAATATCTATAGTGTCAATATCTGAGCGATAACTAGCACGAGTAACCAACTAATGGAATATTTTACAGAGAAATTTCAAAGTAACAACCGATATAACTAAAGAGAACTACATACACTATGTATATTGTCAATTGTCAGACATATTACAAACTAAAAAAAAATTCCGACTTATCTACAAAGTTACTTAGCAACATAACTGTTTTATTTTTATTGTATTAAGCCTCATTCACAGCTCCGAAAATAAAAATAAAATTAAAAATAAAAATATAAATGTTAAATATTTTACTCAAAAATAAGCACATACATAACAACTATGATTTGAGCTGTCAATTTAAGTTATGGCAAAAAGATTACAATTTAAATACAATTTTAAAAAGCTGTCTTAAGACAAAGATTCACATATGTATATGATTGCGTACAGTGTTTTAAAATGTATGAAGTTGTTATTTGTACTTGTTAATTATGAATATATTAAACAACAGTTGATATTAATTTACGTTTTATTTGCAAAGCTGTGAACATAATGTCTTACCTTATTTATATTTCTTATTTTCGAAGCTGTGAATGAGCCTTTAAATAGTAAATAGCATATATCCAGGACTATTTCTTTTTATTATTTTCATTAACGATATTTAGCAACATTGTCGAAAACTCCAAATTTATTATGTATGGTGACGATCGTGGTGTACAGAAAAATATCTTGCATCTCAGATTGTATTGTTCTTCTAGCTGATCTCGACAAATTAAATCTGTTATCCATAATAAATGATATTGCATTTCTATTTCTCAAAATAGGAACAATTTTGGATTTCAATAAAGAATCGGTGGAAAATCATGTACCTCAGATAAAAGATCTTGAAATCATATTAGATAGTACACTTATATGCGAAACTGTTGTAAAGAAAGCATATTATAAAATGCTTGAATTTATATATTTCAAGAATTACAACACTGTCGTTCAACTCTATTACTCACTTCTTTAAAGATGATGTTATTACTAGCAAACCACTAGACACTAGACTATGAAACTTGAGTGTTCCGACATTGATTAGACAGTAACTTTTAATGGCCAAGCCGATAACGTAAAATTATTATTATATTTTTTTTTTTTTTTCTGAAAGACATTCAATTGTAAACTTTTTCTGTGTGTGTAATTTGTGATATCTGTTACGGTTCACACAAAAAAAAAAAAACCTGAGTAACTGCACCGTGATATTTTTAAAATAATTTTTAACTAGCAGTCCGTTCAAATGCCAAACATCTAATTTTTAATGTCAGTTACGAGATGTCAATCTTCTCAACTTGTTTAGGAGTCAGCTTATTTAATCATCTTATTATTATAATGATATAGTAAAATACTATTATATGCCCAACAAACGGGTGTTACTAGTTTTAGAATATTGCGAAAGTAATTTTTGACAACCCATAAACAATTTTTATTATTATTAAAAATTAGATGTTTGGCATTTGGACAGATAAAATTTATTTTAAAAATTTCACGGTGCAGTCACTCAAATTCTATTTTTTTTTTCTGTGTTAACCGTAACAGATATCACATTAAACACGCAGAGAAAAAAGTTTACAATTGAATGCGTCTTTCTGAAAAAAATAATAATTTTGCGTTAACGGCGTGGCCATTAAAAAGTTGGTGTAAACAATGTCGGAACACCCAAGTTTACTAGTACACTAATAATAACAAGTATCATCTTAAAAGATAGCATACCCATATGAAGTGTCATACTATATTTCATCCACATCGAATAAAATGTTTTACTATAAGCAAAAAAAAATCTTTTTTTTTAAGAACTTTCAAGCAAGCCTAATCGGTACACTTTCCAGTAAAGGTAAGTTTAGTTGAATTATTATATTTGTCTTAGGAATGTGTGGTTAAGCCATGTCCCCCCTTTTTAGAGACACCTGTATATTAATAGAATTGAATCTGAATGTATCCAACGTAAATTTATTTCAGCATGAAATTGGAAATTTCTAAATAATTCTGTCTCTCTCGTCACTTTACAAAAACGTAGGGAAGTATTAGATTTATCATTTATATATAAAATTCTAAATAATTATATAGGCAATCCCGTTCTTGTAGGCAAAATATCTTTGCGTGTCCTATCTCGCTTCCTATTTCACTCGTTCTCTTGAAATGTTTTCTACTAAAAGATATAAAACCAACGCAGCTATATTTTCTACAGTGAATCAGTTAAAGGTGTAAGAACCGAGGTAGGTACAAACTATTAATAATATGATTGCTACCTATAATGAACTGTTATTTTTAACTGTTCGCTAAAATATGCTTTTTCAAATTCCTTTTTTTATCACTAAATCACCTATATACTCCTGTCTAGCTAGATTTTTTTTTATTTTTTTATTTTTTATGTATATTGTTAATATCATGTACTTTTATTGGGCCTTGGCCTGTTGTACGGCCTGCTTTCAAAATAAAAATAAAATATTAATAATGTACTAAAGACCCTTTAATCCGTACATCTAGTAACCCGAACAATGAAGAATGCATCTTACTACTTATTAAGATAAATTTTACCCTAACCTATATTTTTTAACTTACTCATTGTTCGCCATAGAATGTCAGCTATTCGTACTTACCTAAAACAAAAAAAAATTGGATTAAACAAACGAAACTATAAAGAGTAAATATTCACTGACAGGAAGCAATAAAAAATCAGTTAATGAATATTAGATTATCAAACACAAAAGTATAAAAAGTAACCCAATTAAAAGCGCCGATCTAAATATCTGTGTATCCCGGTTTATGATACGAGACCCAGTAAGTCAAAAGTTACGATTAGTTTTTACGACCAAGAAAGAGAGACAACAAGAGTCGCATGATATAAAAACTCGTAAAATATTAATTACTTCAAATTAATTCATTCTTCCTTAAATACTCAAACAAGGAAGAAAGGCAACTACATAAAAGTCAAATGCAACACACTCATTATATCTTCATAATAGTTTATAGCTAGAAGAAAATTTTACTGGTAATAAATATATGTATTATTTTGTGACCACTTTGTTTCGACAAGTTGTGTAGTTTTTCTCTCTCTCTCTCGCTAAAAGAGGTATTGGATTTATCGCATATCCAGGTCCCTAGAATCTGATTATAACATTTTTACAATTATGTCTGTATGTGTGTATGTGAATATGTGTGCATATGGATGTTTTCATCATGATTTCTCAAATACTATTAGACTCAAAACATGTGTGTGTATGTGTGGATGTTGGAACCACGGTTTTTCAAATACCATAAGACTTAAAAGAAATGTTTTACTGCGGTTTCCTCAGTCTAACATTAATGGGAAAAGTTGATAAGGTTTTGGTAACAATTGGTCAACAGGAAGTAGCAGTTTCTTAAAAAAAATTCTAAATTGGTATAATTTTTGAAAATTTATGTTATTATAAATATTGAAGAACATTAAATTCTCAATCTGATACATTTTAAAAAATATATTATATTTTCTATACATTTAGAGATAAAATATATAATATATAAAATAATCTGTTGTAATAAATCTCGTTACCCAAACAACTCAATGGAAACGAATTGAGATATTTAACTGTTTGTAATTGACAGATAAATGCAAAATGTCAAAATTCAGCTTTACTAAAAGCTTTTTCTGGGAATTACATTTATTATTAATTAAATACTTAAAATTACAGGTATATTAATACAGATGCCCATTTTATCTGTTCCCGTCTGAAAGTTTAAGAATAGGCAACATAATAAATTTCACTACCCACTTAATGAAAATGTTAAGATTTTAAATAGAATAAACACAGTATGTAAGATATTAAAAAATATAAACCTTTCTTCAGTCGAAATGTACATATTGAAATAAAAATATTTTGTGAAGAAAGGTGTATTATTGTTAATATTTTATTTTTATATCTTCACGTTACTCATTTACTTAATTTACAGTACGTAAGAACAAAACAAATTTGGGTGTACAAGAAATGTTAAATTCGATACTTATATAATCCTCGATAATGAGCCATTTGAAATTTTTAATATTATTATTAAAGTATATTATACAACAAATATTAAATAACTAAAAAAATGAAAAATCATTGATACAAAATTGCGTAAATAATAAAAAAAAATCTGTTGTGGCCAGCACATGACCTCCCGCCAATTCCATGTTTAAAATAGCAATGAGCTTTAAGTAAAGTATCACTTCCATTGTTCGTTTGTAAACAAAATCTACTTTGTTGTTCCAATAAATAGAAAAGTTTGTAATTCGAAATTTTGGATTATATTTTATGTTTTTCCTGAAAAATCTGTGAGCAAATACCAACTTTGCGAAGTTTTGGATCATTAATATATTTTAAGAAAAAATCGTCACACACACATTATTGTCAAAATCAGCACCAACTTCCTTATGCTCTAAAACGCAATAAAATTATATAAGAGTATTAAATACCAACTTTGCGAAGTTTCGAATCTTAATATATTTTAAGGAAAAATCGTCACACATACATTATTGTCAAAATCATCACCAACTTCCTTATGCTCTAAAACGCAATCTGTGTAAATTCTTCGCCGTACATTATCCATTTCGTAAATGTGTATTTGCAAACTATTATTTGACACTTTGAAATCACGTTCTTATTTGAGAGCTGTTTGATATATAATGCTTCAAACATCAAACTAAAATCGAATTATCCTGTATATCTAATATTTATGTATGTTGGAAAATATATTATTTTTACAAACCTTAATTTCATTACAATCATATTTAAACTACTAAATTCTTCTTAACACGGTTTCATTACTAATTTTAATGTTATTTTAAATATGTCAAATTTGTTATTAAAGTATTGTTTTTGTTTGACGCAGAGGCAAAGTGATGTACAAAAAAAAAATGTATAATTCAATATTTAAAGTTATTTCAAATTATTTACTAAATACATAACGTAGAATTGAAGATTGTGCCATTATATTTAATTAGTATTGGTAAAAGTTGCTAAAAAATTATTTTCAATGAATTTTTTACAAGAAAAACTGTTAAAAGCTTGTATAAATGATATTTCCGGTTATCCGATATACACTAAAAACTAATGAGCTCTTCCCACATTAGTATAGAATGGGTATACATACATACCTACAGACATTATTGTAAAAATGTTGAAATCGAATTCTGGGAACATCAAAACGTACTCATTCACTAAAATCTCTATATGTGATTTTTAGCACGATCCCTATACCTCCCTTACCTAGGGTAGCGGGAGGTTAAAATGTATATAAAAATAAATTCCTAATCGAAAAATTATAAATCACAATAATTGGAAATAATGTAGCTGCGTAAACTGCGGATAAAATATCTCCCCTACAAAATTAAAAACTCTGATCCAAATTTTGATTAACATCCAAATAAATCGTAAACTTTACCACAATGCATCGTCATAAAAAATTAATAAACTCCCGGTTTCGTATTACAGAATCGTAATTCTCTTTAACCGTTCATTAAATCTAACCAAACATAAAAAGAAAATTAGATACCACACGAATTGAACCTAATGAAACACCAGCATAAATATTTCATCGCAGGAGGCCTCCCTTTGCGCGGTGCGCTTGCGCAGTAGAAAGCCAAGTTATCACAGTTATCAAAGACTGAATATTCCTTCTTAAAAGAGTATCAGATTTACTGGGAAGAAAGTCCGAAATTGTTTTGTCACTGTTAAAATCAAAATGAAATTTATTGTCTCCGTTTCCGTGAAAAAAACTACTGTATGCTGCGAGGTTTGTTTTATTTTAAGTTACGGATGTGAGTTAAGAAATAAAATGCGTACGACTGAGAGCCAAATAAATTTTCCAGGGACTTAAAATTCTTTTGTTGTAGTGGTTCTTCTTTACTGATTTTAAAAATACTATTCTACATTATAATAAAAATAATATATATTGTGGCCAGCACAATACCTCTCGCTATTTCCGTTTTTTGTTACATAAGTATCGAATTTATCATTTCTTGTACAAACAAATTCTTCTAATTATATCCATTCTTACATTCAATAATATCCTGTCCTACTCTTCTAGAATGTTGAAGATGGTTCCTATTCATTGACGGGATTGGCAGTATTTCTTAAGGACATATGTACTAATACTATTAATATACATGCCTGCGTACCTACAATTTTAAATTAATAATTCAATAGAAGAAATATTAAATGTACTTCCCAGAAAAAGCATTCAGTAATGTCAGTGTTGATTTTTAACACTGACATTTATCTGTCAATAACAAACATTTGAATTTGACTATTGGTTTCCTTGGTATAGTATGGACTCTGCGATTTATTGCAACAAATTATTCAATACAGGATGTTAAAAAATAAGAATCACAAATTATGAGGGCATATAGTATTGACCAAAATGAGTAAAAACAGTTTAATCAACATGGGTCCGATCTTCAACTGTTTTTGAGAAACAGGCCTATATATAATAGACTATAAAAAAACAATAAGATTTTAAATGAAACATTTTTTTCACTTTCTAAAAGTTACGAAGTTATTTGAAAACTAAATATTGGTTAAGGTCGCCACAACTTTTGTCTTAGTACAATTATTCGATTTTTTTTTTTTTTTGAAAAGCAAAAACATATCTAAAATGACCTCTGGAAGGTAAACAAAATGTCTCATTTAAGCGAAGTCGTAACTCTTACAGTTTTCGAGATAGCAGAGGTAAACACCGAAATACTCATTTTACATTGTCTTATATCACGGAAACTATTGAAGATCAGACCCATGTTGATTAAGCTTTATTTATATATTTTGGATAAGTACTATATGCCCTCATAATTTGTGACACTTATTTTTTAACACCCTGTATATTATACTTTATCTCTAAATCTATAGAAGATATAATAAAATTTAAGTGTATTCGGCAGAGAATTTTATGTAGGTACTTCAATATTTGCAATAACAAAAATTTTCAAAAATAATATTTAGATTTTTTTAAGAAACTACTACTTCCGGTTGTCTATTTGTTATCAAAACCTTTTCAATTCTGCACATTAATGTCAGATTGAGGAATACGTAGTTAAACAGGTCTTATGGCTTATAGTTTTTGAGGAATCGTCCTTCCAATATCCAGATACACACACAAACACACATCAAAATTTCAGTATTCTTCATCAACATGTAGGGATGTCAAAAGTAAATGCAAAATAGGTACCGAATGAATGAAGATAGTTGCCTTCCACTACAAACTACAAGTATATCTTTCTTCTCTTCGCATCCTAGTTGGCCATGAACGCAACGTTTCTAACTGCAGTGACTCTATTTCAGTCGTGTGGTTTGCAGCATGGCGCTTGCTGCTTGCAACTCTCACGAGACACAAGTCAGTCCCACCGACGCTAATGCCGACGCCAACACGGACACCGACGCACCCGTGTAGGTATTTATAGAGCGTCGGTCAGGATACTGAACGCAAGTGGGATCAAAGTATAAGGAAGTGAAGAACGGAAATAAGGGGGTTTTGCTGAAAGATGCTGATGAAATAATGAATGGAGAATTACTAGATACGAGTACAAGTGAGTGGGTGTAAATGATGCACAAACAACAACTCGTTGCTCTTTACCATAAAAATATCGCTTTATATTTTAAATCAAAGGATTATTTCTACCACGAAGAAATAAATTTGTTATTACTCCGCAATCTGATATACAATTTTTTTTCATATTCGCAGTTGTTCTAAAAATGACATTAAAGAAAAGAACAAAAAGTTGAAGTTATGAGTACTCGTGAGGTGACGCCTGGAAACCGCCCGCACGGTACAAATATGTCATCATCATTACCGATATCTGCGATAAAGCAGATTGTGGCTCACTCAGAAATGGGTAATATGCCGTGATGATATATTTATTTATTTTATTTAACAAATTTTGGACTTCTGGTATGGTTTGACATATTTAGGGCCGGTTTTTCAATCTCTGGTTAAAATTTTAACTACGAGTTAAATAAACAGAATTTAAACAAAATGAACTATCAAATGACAGATTTATCATTGCTGTAACGATGTAATATTGTTTACTTAACTGGAAGTTAAAATTTTAACTGGAGATTGAAAAACCGGCCCTGAGTAATCTAAATCTGCTCTGTTTTCAGATGATTTTGACCTCTGGCATACTGTCATAGCTGACATGTTGAGTAATCCAAAACTGATCTTTTCTTAGACGCTGATAATGACACTTTAGTTGCCGAAATATTAGCGATTTTACCTCTAGCTAAGAGAGGTATTGGCACAGACAAACCCAACCAGATACACAGCCTAACATTAGAAAATGTACTCTGACATTATATTTAGTTTTACATTTAATAGATGGCGCAAGCGACGCAGAAAGAGAATGAAATGTAGTTTAGAGAACAAAGTGGTGGTATAGTTGACAATATTTTCTTCCTCTGATGTCGCACCAGCACCAGACTGACTGAGGAGTGGGGTTACTAAGCACAGAGGCACAGAACGATGCTGGTCGAATTGACTAACATAAGAAAATGTATTGTAAATTAATAAACTAAGTTCAATTTTTGGCTACTTACAATTACAACACTCTATATTCATTGCATTAGCAACATTATTTAATGGATAATATGAATTTAATGAACTATTTAGTAAGAATGGAATACTTTCACACTTGAGCAAATTTCTAAGGTAGTAAGCTAGTAAGGTACTTCTCTATATTACTAAATAATACACAAATAAACAGAAACAATAGAATTATATATAATACATAGCAAGAATTCATAATAAATTAAACAAAAGAGACTTAAAATAAAATATTACTGACTGTTCTTAATTTATGTTTCTTCCTTATCTTATTTACATTTTCTGATTTTGATTCCCATACACATTCTTTATAAATTTTTACTACTATTAAAAATTTTAACAAATGTGATTGATGATCATTACAATTATTGCCAAACCAATCTGGGAATCTGATTTTGGTTCGGTTCTTGATTTGCAAGAATAAATTATACAAAAATCTGTTGTGGCCAGCACAATACCTCTCGCCATTTCCATTTTATATTATATAAGTATTGTATTGCACTTCGCTAACGAACCGTCGTTTTATAACAAAAACATTACAGAACTTTACCCAAATATTGTTTTTATCAGGGCATCGAACCTGAACCGAACAAAAACCGGACCCAAACCGTAACATTTTAGCGACCCCAAATCCCGAGCCGAACCTCAGATATATTTTTCATTTAAACCAGAATTGGAACCGAACCATGAACCAAGTTCATTTTCAGTTCGAAACGTAAGCATAATCGTAATACAGCCAATTATTTCGGCGTTTGCGTCGCTGCCTGTGTTGTCTTTTCGTCAAAATTGCGTTCGTTTCTTGTCTAGCGCTAAATTTAGACTCGCATTTAAAATTACTTCTATTTAAAAACTTTTATTAAAAAAATATTAATTCATTCATTAGATCGAACCGAACCTGAATTCATATTAAACTGAACATGTCTTCTCCATACATACAATTCTAATTATATCTATTATTCATTGTATGAGAAAGTTCCTAAATGTCAGAGATTCTTCCAATACATTATCAAGAATGGCGGTATTTCTTATGGATATATGCATTACCTACAATTTTAAATATTTAATTAATAAAACAATAAGAAAGATTAAATGTACTTCCCAGAAAAAGCTTTCAGAATGTCACTAAAACTGTTGTTTTTTGACACTGACATCTATCATTTACAAACTATGTTAACATTTGAATTTGTCAACTGGTTTCTTAGTGCCTTGGCCTCTGCGATTAGATTATTCTATATATTACAGTGCCTTTATCTCTAAATCTATACAAGATATAATAAAAATTTTGAATGTATCAGATGTAGAATTTTATATTTGTCAATAATATAGTAATAACAGAAATTTTCAAAAAATAATATTTAGAAGATTTTTTTAAAGAAACTATTACTTCCGGTTGTTCAATTCTTACCAAAATATAATCAGCTCTTCCCAGGATTGTCAGATTGAGGAAACTGCAGTTAAATATTTTTTAAGTCTTATAGTATTTGAGAAACCGTGGCTCCAACATCCACAGACACAAACACACATACACACACACACGGACATCATCGTAAAAATGCTATAATCGGATTCTAGGGACCTTAAAACGTGCTTATGTGTGTGTGTGTGTGTGTGTGTGTGTGTGTCTGTGGATGTTGGAACCACGGTTTTTCAAATACTATAAGACTTAAAAAATATTTAACTGCAGTTTCCTCAATCTGACATTCCTGGGAAGAGCTGATTAGATTTTGGACAGCCAGTTTCTTTAAAAAAATCTTCTAAATATTATTTTTTGAAAATTTTTGTTCTTACTAATATTAAAAAAATAAAAATCTCTTTCCGATACATTTAAAATTTTTATTATTTCTTCTATGGAGTTAAAGATAGAGATTTTTTTTATTACTTCCAAGATTTTATTCATTTAAAAAATTATATTGTGATATTCCCTAAATGTTTATTCAGCCATTATGTTTATAAGATGTTTAAATAACTATTTATTTACCATCATATAATTATTAACTTTAACAAGAATTTGTTCAAAATAATTGTAATAGAAATCATCACCGGCAGGGAGATGTGGCTCGTGGCTCGCTCGCACCTTCCCCAGATTACAGTTGCCCAAGTAAAATATCACACAATTTATTTACCCAACTGGGCGGTTGTAATCTGTAGTTACTGCACTAACGCCATCTAGACCAATCGTGATAACTACTACAAATAATCTGGCTCCTTTGCGCCGGCTGGCTAAGGATCTGGTTGGGTTTGTCTGTGGTATTGGTTTCATACTAAAGATCGCATATCCAGATTTTAGTGAATAAGCACGATTTAAGGTCCCTACAAACCGATTTTAAGACTTTTACGATGATAATTCTCTCTCTCTCTCTCTCTCTCTCTCTCTTTCTATGTTAGTGTGTGTGTGTGTGTGTATATGTGTGTATGTGTGTGTGGGTGTGTGTGTATGTGTGGAAGTTGGAGATTCCTCAAAAACTATAAGAGTAGATTCCTCAAAAACTATAAGACTAGATTCCTCAAGAACTATAAGACTAGATTCCTCAAAAACTATAAGACTAGATTCCTCAAAAACTATAAGACTAGATTCCTCAAAAACTATAAGACTAGTTTCCTCAAAAACTATAAGACTAAAGACCAATTTAACTACGTATTCCTTAATCTGACAATTAATGGGAAGAGCTGAAAAGGTTTCGGTAACTATTGGACAACCGGAAACCGGAAGTAGTAGTTTCTTAAAAAAAATCTTCTAAATATTATTTTTTGGAAATTTATGTTATTACAATTATTAAAGAATATAAAATTCTCTATCCAGTACATTGAATATTTTTATTATATCTTCTATAGATTTAGAGATAGGGAGTTATAAATATATATAATAATCCATTCAATTCAATCCATCCAATCAATAGCTAATGGAAACCAGTTGAAAAATTAAAATGTTTATAATTGACATAAATGTCAGTGTAAAAAATCCAAAGACAATTACTGAAGGCTTTTTCTGGGAAGTACATTTAATATTTCTTATTTTATCATTAATTAAATATTTAGAATTATAGATATAGCTGCCGAATGTTAAATTGACACTGTCCTTGAATGCGATATAAGTCGAGATGAATACTAATTATAATATGCTATTTGTATAAACAGAAATGGAATTTATCTATATGCCAAAGTATGTACAGTTTCTGTATCAATTAAACACGCGCTTGCTATGCATATATTTTATTATATACCCTTTAGAAATACCGCCAATCTCGCGAATGAATTGGAAGAATACCAAACATTTAGAAGAGTAGGAGCAAACTTGTTCATAGAATGAATTGTTAAGAAATGTTAAATACAATACTTATATTGTTTAACATGAAATTGACGAGAGGTATTGTGCTGGCCAAAACAGATTGTATTGAAGGCAGGTATTGTACTGGCTATTCGATATACACACACAATTTTTTTTCTAATTAGAAACCATGACTTCTATTTCAGTATTAAATTTTGAATGTAGGGTAAAATAACCTCGCTATCTTTTTTTGATGAAAGATGTGCTGATATATTTATTTAGTGTTAAGCGATAAAAATAGTGGCACGCTATATTGTTGACACAACAAAGGAACCATGAAGTACGTTATCACAGACGAATTCGTCTGAAGGAAATGTCGTGATACGATCTGAAATTGGAGAAAGAAAAGTTTGTTGATATTGATTAAATGTAAATTCGCGATGAGGCTCGGGTAACCTTTAGTTGCTTGTAAGGCCGAAGACCTCTCTCAGATGGCTTTTGTTTAGGTGTTGCCCCAGGTTAATTAACAGTTTATGGAAGTTCCGCACAAGATCGGCTTTGTCTGCCGACACCTCACACCACAAAACAATCTTCCTTTTTATTGTAAGGAACCTATTACACATTTTATAGTTAATGCATTTTCCGACTTTTCAATTCGTAAGGAAATGTTTTCATTTATACGAAGGTAAAATTCTCTAGAACTAGATTCAAATCACTAGTAAAAATTCTTTTGTTTTAAAGTTTATTGATCTAGAAACCGTCTGTCAAAATTTGTGACCCGAAGAGAGCAATTTAAAGCTGTGCTGAAATGGAAATAACGAGATATCGTTCAATGATATTGTTTGATTTCAAAAGTGGCCTAAATCAAGAAGAGTCATTAGAAACTAGAAAGGCATACTGCAGCTTTTGGTAGTTCAGCCCCTTCTAGAGCAACTGTTTTCCGTTGATTTCAAGAATTTAAGCGTAAACGACAATCTCTTCCAGATGAATCTCGAACTGGACACCCTACTGCGGAAAGTAGAGCTACTGTAGAAAAAATCTGATGTGGCCAACACAAAACCTCCCGCTATGAATAAAACATTTAGGACCGGTTTGTTAATAATTTTATTGCAAATTATTTGGTGAGGAACTGCATGCAGAAGATATATGTATGATATAGGCTTATCTGATATCAGTAGAGAAGGTTCTGCTTTATTCATGAATATTCGTCCATCAAAAACAGAAAAATTGTACTGCAACATGTTTACGTATAAGGTCCTAACTTCACTTTTAAATATTTAATAATTTATTAACAAATGTTTGCTATTTTCGTTGACAATCATAAATAAACAAATGAATTACGTTTGTTGTTGCTTAACGACTTTAAAACACGGGAGTGTTTTAATCTTAAGATTTTGCACGCTTTTTAGTACGCCAATCAGTGATTATGATGCAGGTGTAATAATAATGGCGAAGTTTAGCGATTTTTTTTTTATTCTTTTATTCCATGGAAAATGACTTGAAAAATGATGTAACATGTTTTATTTTTCTCAAAAATGCCCAGATTTTCTGGAAAAGCCGATTTTAAGCTGTGATGACGTCGGTAGAGGCTTGGTACAACGTATGTCGCTTATACACTGACGCACGCGGTTGCGGTTATCAGTCACTTGAGACTGAGGTGTTGTTCGACCTACGTTCAAGTGGTTCGTTTTCACCGTTCTGTCTGAGTTTGCGCATAACTGACTTGTGACGTACTTAGAGTTTATCCAAAAAATATTAATTATAAATATATGTAGCAATAATTTTAATTTTTAATTTCAATTTCAGCAGTCATTTGTGTTATATTTGTGAGAAAATAGTATGTTATGCAGAATTTTTACCATGCTAAACTTCCCCATTATTTATGCAACAAGAGTAAAAAGTATAGTCTTAATTCGCGAATAGGAAAGTTCGTCACATCCTATGAGTGAAATAAGACACTTTTTACTCGGTTGCATTCAATTTTTTTTTCGTCTGCAATAAAAGTATGAAAAAACTGCGGTAACGTAACATTATTTCAGGCGTTTGCGTTAATAAAAGTGCACTTTTTCACTCTTTTATAAAAAAGTGTACTTTTTAACAAACAAAGAAATATTTTGTGTTGCGGAAGTAAAATATTCGATTGAAACAAATTTTCATTAGCGATCATTTATTTTGATTTCATTGTGACACTTACCACTTTTTTGCTGTAAAAAATGAACCCTCGAATTTCAGTCCTTTGTCTGAATCGAGCAAAAGCAAAAAGTCCATCATTGCAAGTTTTAATTGTTAGCACTTTTTCTTTCTTTTCACCTAGAGTCAGCGCCCAATTAATATTCATTTCTCATTCGGCACTAACAGTCAGTTTAATAATGAAGAATAGCTTGTAGTTGTCAATAAAAACAGCATTCGAACCCCAAACTGCTATACATAAAACATCACCTTAACTCACTTGCTAGGTGAAAAAACACTATTATCTAAAAACAAAACAACACGACAACAAAATATCCGAAAAACGGGCGGTAGACGGGTACAAATCATCGATTCACGAACGGGCAGGAGTTGAAAAACCTTCCATTGTCGTCTGGCTAGGTGGCTGTGCCTGGGCCGACCTGAAACAACGCCGTTTATGCTAATCGCGATAATCAGCACAAATACCAAGAAGCGAAAATTGTACACAGGTACAGGGACAGCATTTTTTGAAAACATAAGTGGATGATTTTGATACATTTTTTGCTGAACAGGTGTTTGACACGATGCCTCAAATATTGCTTTTTAATAATATAACGTTTGTCTCATATATTTTGGCTCAAATTTCAACAAAATTATATGTAATAAAAAATGCATCTACTTAAAGTTCTGTAATAGTTAATACTTAATTGTATCATAAGTAACATAATTATGAACTTAAATAAAGGCGCAACTTTCTACGGACATTTAGCATTGAGTTTTAGATAACATTTACAACGATTTCTGGGACTTTACACTGAGCAACTCCGAAAGAAATTGGTTTTCATATTGACAATATTGCAGAGATCCCTAATAATAATGTCAGATATAAACAAAAAGGCAAATTCCCCAGATAAGATGCCTTATGTAACCGTATGCGGAAAAGCCCTGGATAGTCAAAGGTACATCGATAATGAGGTATTGCAAAAAATATTAACATGTCTATTTTATTCGCTAATACGAATATGTTAACTTCGTAGTTTTATTTAATATAACAGTTTGTATAAAAGTTTGTTTATTTGGATTAGAAAAAACAATGAAAAACATGTTGCACTATAGATTTTACATGATCGATGGATCTATCTATCTATAAATAAATAAATAAATAAATAAATAAATAAATAAATAAATACGCATATTAATTTAAAAAAATAATACACGTCTGAAAATGGATAAATGTAATTAACACACAATTAATTTAATTAATACGGTATTCTACATATTTCGTATAATAAAATTTTTGCATTGTGTGTGTGTGTCACAAATTTTTCTCCGACGATAACTCTAATACTACAATTCTAAAAATTATAATTCTTTCGTATTCCTCATCTGTACATCCATATGAAGAGTTGATTAGATTTTGGTTCCAATTGATCCACCGGAAATACCTTTATTTTAAGTTTTTAACAGTATTTCTTAAAAAAACGCAGTTAAATATTATTTTTTGACATTTTTTTATTATATATTACAGAAAATACTCTTCTCTATCCGGTTTGATTATACATTTTCCTTCATATTCAATAGATGTAAATTTGAAGCATTTTAAAGAAATTAATGTTCAAAAATTAGTCAGCTTTGCTATTTACCATGGAAACAGCTGATATAATCCAAAAATTCTAATTGTTAGATGTCAGTTGTAAGTGCAAAACCAAATATGGATAGTATAGGATCAAAAATTGGTATGTCATAGTGTTTCTCGCAAGTGACATGCAGAGAAAGGCCAAAGAGAAGATGGAAGAACTGTATCGTAGAGGACTTGAGAAAGGAAGGACTGTGTGAAGAAGATGCGTTGGACAGGAATGAGTGGAAGAGAAGAGGAAACAGCGACCCCTAATAAAATAGGGGAAAGCTGAAGAAGAAATAAGGAAGTGTCAAGTGCATTTTACTTAATGTATGTTTATTGGATTTATAGAACCTTTTCAAATGAACTTTTGGTATGGAAATTATAAAAAATAGTATGTGTTCGTGTTCGATTTTACATGATATTATATAGAATCTGTTCCAAGGATCTTTTGGTATGGGATTTGTACAAAATACATCAAATTGACGGAAGGTCTTGTGCTGGCCACAACAGATTTTTTGATAATATTTTGAAGATTAAATTATAAATACCGGAATAGAATAGAATTCAATAATCCAAAGATGAGGATTAGCTTAAACTTTTTTGTGAATCGGGCTAGTAATGTTTATGATTCTACAACCTATATTTCTACCACGCGTTTGACGTTTAAAATGACAACAAACGCCACAGTATATACTGTTACCTTATTGGCTTGTACCAGTTCACGTCAGTAGAGAAGAGGAGAAGCGAAGTAATTCTGCTGCTTTCCCGAAAATATCACTTTTAATAATTATTTTCTCTTTTTAGAGATTTATTTGAATAAAAAAAAAATACGAGGTAAATATTAGTTTTCTGTCAAATAATGCAAAGAAAAAAAAATCGTGCAATACCTCATTGTCTAACCTAACAGGTTAATTTTATTGAAGATGAATACGCTGGAGAGGATTTTATCATCTGGCCAGACTTTGCGTCCTGTCACTAAGCAAGACAAACTAAAAATTGAAGAAAAATGGAACACATCTTGATGTTAATAATACTAATTTGGCTTAAGGGAAAATATTATGCTAGTTGGTGGTACATATTGCAATGTCTAGTTGTCCCTTGGCTATGTCTGTGTCTATGTCTGTGGGTGTTAAGTAACAAGCGTAATTTAACCGCAACATCCGGAGGTGGCGCACGCGATATTGCAGGCGGTGGCTGTCACCAATGCCACATCGTAACCGCATCAAAAATGCACCCATCAGAGGGATCTGTGAAGTTGGCACAAATAATCTCTTTCATATTAGTAATTAGTGCTTCGTTAGTGCTCTTTTGTGCTTTATTTTTTTACCTCCCGCTACCCTAGGTAAGGGAGGTATAGGGATCGTGCTAAAAATAGCATATAGAGATTTTATATAATAAGCACGATTTGATGTCCCCAGAATCCGATTTTAACATTTTTACAATGATGTCTGTAGATATGTATGTGTGTGTGTGTCTGTGTGTGTGTGTGGATCTTGTGGACACGATTACTCAAATACTATCAATCAGAAAAATTTGAAATTTTGTATACCCATTCTATACTAATATGTGAAGTGCTCATTAGTTTTTAATGTATATCGGATAACCGGAAGTATCATTTATACAAGCTTTTAACAGTTTTTCTTGTAAAAAATTCATTGAATATAATTTTTAGCAACTTTTACTAATTAAAATGGAATATAATGGTTTAATCTTCAATTCTACGATAATAACATTTAGTAAATAACTTTAAATATGAATATATAATATAATTTATTTCCATGTATCACCTAGGCTATGCGTCAAACAAAATCATAATTTTAATGACAGGTTTGACATATTTAAACAAATGTCACTGACAGGCAGCAATTATATTAAAATTAATAATGAAACCGTGTTAATGAGAATATAATAGTAAAATATTTTATTAAGGTTTGTAAAAATAATATATTTTCCATCATACATAAATGTTAGATGAACAGGATGATCTGATTTAAATTTGCTAATTGCTATTTTTGCAGCACTATAAATTAATATTAATTTACAACTACACATTTACGAAATGGATTATGTACGGCGAAGAATTTACAAAGATTGCGTTTTAGAGCACCTAGAAGATGATGCTGATTTTTATAAGAATGTAAGTGTGTGACGATTTTTCCTTAAAGCCTATTAAAATATGATCCAAAACTTCTCAAATTTGGTATTTAAAACTCATATATAATTTGAAACAACATATTAGATTTTAACCATATATGATAAAATCGGATGTAGTACTTAATTTGGAGCTCTAACAAATTTTTGAGGAAAAACAATAAAACAATCCAAAATTTCGTATTACAGACTTTTCTATTTATTGGACAACAAATTAGATTTTATTTACAAACGATTAACCGGAAATGATACTTTACTTAAAGCTCACTGCTATTTTAAACATGGAATTGGCGGGAGGTCATGTGATGGCCACATCAGATTTTTTTATTCATAAAACGGTTCATGAAATAATTAGCATTATTTATCGACGTGCCAACTTCACACCTAGCACGCCATTAGTAAAATATCAAATTGTTTAATACATCTTTTGTTAGTTCTTAGTTAGTGCTATTTTGTGCTTTAAAATTTTTCGTAATCCATAAAACGATTAATGTAATAATTAACATTATTTATTGACGTGCCAACTTCACACCTAGCACGTCATTAGCAAAATATCAAATTGTTTAATACATCTTTTATTAGAGCTTCGTTAGTGCTATTTTGTGCTTAAAAATTTTCCGAGATCCTTAAAACGGATAATGAAATAATAAACATTATTTATTGACGTGCCAACTTCACACCTAGTACGTCATTAGTAAAATTTCAAATTATTTAATACATCTTTTGTTAGTGCATCGTTAGTGTATTTTGTGCTTTAAAATTTTTTGAAATTCATAGAGCAGTTCATAAAATAATCAACATTATTAGCGACCTCTGCGACAATTATTCTCTCAGAGATTTCGCGCCCTTTATATACAAATAACTATTTTCACGAGAAGTACTAATTCTATATTTTGACTAAAATTGATAAAACGGAAGTGATACTTTACTTAAAGCTCTAAACTATATTATAAAGTAATCTAAAACTTTTCAAATTTGGTATTTAAGACTATTGTATTAATGAGAAAGACATATTAGATTTTTTTCTAAAATTGATTAACCGGAAGTGGCACTTTGCTGAAAACTCTTAAACAGATTTTCATCATAAAATATTAAAATATAGTCCAAAACTTCTCAAATTTGGTTTTTAAACTCGTAAATATGATTTGAAACATCATATTAGATTTTGACTACATATAATAAACCGAAAGTGGTACTTAATTTGAAGCTCTTAACATATTATCGAGGAAAACAAAATACAATCCAAACTTTTCTATTTATTGAAACAACAAATTAGATTATGTTTACAAACGATCAACCGGAAGTGATACTTTCCTTAAAAGTTCATAGCTATTTTAAACATGGAATTAGCAGGAGGTCATGTGCTGGCCACATCAGATTCTTTGTATATATTTGAAGTTGTTTGCGAACTACAGTACCTGTGCGTGTTGACTCATTGGAGACCGCCATACTGCAATACCTCCGCTATTTAAAAGCGCGAATTTTGAATTTTTGTTTTGATTATAACAGATTCCAAAATAATGGTAATGAATCGAAGGACGTTAAGAGAAACACAAATATAATAAAAAATATTAGTATAAAGGAAAAATTGAAACAATAGGACAATATTTAATATTAATAATTTATTCACTGTTCTTATATTGCTTATCTTAAAGTGACCCCTGTGGTGCACTCTCCACGCCAGCTATGAGTGCCCGTGAGGTGACGCCTGGTAAGCGCCCACACGGTAAAATATATCGTCATCATTACCGATGTCTACATGTGTTGTAGATACTGGCACACCCAGAAATGGGTAATATGCCGTGATGATATGATATATTATTATTATTTATTATATTGCTTATCTAAAAATTTTGCCTGCTTCTTTGCTAAATTGTAAAAGCGAATTATACAATATGATCTTGCAATTAATTCAATTAATTGTATTTCATAGCCTATGTTTTTGGAGTGAATAATGATCGCGCGAAATATATAATAAAATGCAGCAACTTCATGGACCAGGTTTGATTGTTATGAAAATTAGACACATGAAAAAAGCATAAAGCGAGGCAAATGAATAATATATATTTAAATGTTATGAAATATAAAACTGAATAACTCAAGAATTTTTCTTTTGAAGCCAGTGTTTTTACTTGTTTTATATTTGTTGTAATTTGAAAATGTAAAATTAATAATAATCACTTGGTATTCAGCATCAGCAGGCTTGTTTTAATATGGTTCTTCATACTATATTATTTTGGAGATAATATTTTCCTAATCCTTAAGGTGTTCTATATATGACTTCATATATTTCTTCTATATATGACTAACATTAAAATTGTCATATTGCATTATTCAACGTACCAGTTTGTATATTACAGATTACCGGTCAGATCCAACTTTATTGGATAAAGTAGTTCTCACTAGGCTGAATAATCCAAACTACTAAACTACTCGGAGACAAATATATAGTAATTTTTTTTTTTTCTAACTCAATATCTTATAAAAAATCTAATAATTATTGAACAAACTATACATTTCTACGTTATTTTCCAAAGTTACTTACCTTTAGTAATAATGACAATTTATGTTGAAAATTAATTTTAGTTTAGAAAACAAATGTATGGGAAATCGGCTTTTGTTAATAAATAAGAATTTCAATTTGAGCTTTTGTATCCATCTTGCCTAATGTAATTCTAAGTTTTTGTTTGTGTGTCGATAATATTGTTTTGCCTTACAAAACATGTATTGACAATAAAAATATAATTTTTTTTTTCAATAAATAAAATTCTAATGTGCCCCTAAAAATCCTTGTATATTGTTGCAAAAAATATGATGTGGCCAAAATATGACCTGCCGCTATTTTAACATTTAATTCTAAGGGCTATTCAGAGTTTCAAAGTACCACTTCCAGTTATCATTTGTAATCATATCCCAGTCAATTTTGCCCTTACATATGTGTGTAAAAGTTATTAACATGTTAATATTGAAATGGAGCATTACATCAAAATGACTCTACACCAATCAAATGACTGCATTTTACTTTGTATTTTGGAACGTCGTAGCTTTTACCAGTTAACCAATCATAAATAAAATAAAAGAAAATGTGTTATCTTAAATCGATTTTTAATTAATTAACAAAACATCAAAGGAACTAATCAGTTTATATAACTCACGCATTAATGCTAATAACGTGATAACGTAAATCACAAATCCCGTAAAATAAGAATTAGAAATAAAAGCTGAATAATAACTTGAATTTATATCGTTCCAGCTAAATTATGGAAATCAATTCATTAAATATCAAGGGATTTCTACTTTACGTCCCCAATATGTTTTATAAATTCAAATGTCAAGGCCTCGTATTATTAAAATCACGCCAATTAATTTAATTTTCAACGGATGAAAACTACAGACAATTTCAATATTTTCACCTTATTACAGACGAGACACTCTTTATGGAATACTAATAAACAACAAAAAGAAGATATTTAAAAATAACACTTGACATGTTTCACAATATTTCAGTCTCTTAATCAACCTCTCGGTCATTTATCAGAGATTGGCTCACTCAACCAGAATTTTTGAGTGCTATAATTTTAAATTTACGCTTATGGTGCCCGAATGAAGTTAATTTAAAGACGAGATAAAGCTACATTTAGTATGCGTTAATTCAAGAAATGAGCGTAAGCGTAGATTAACTGTCAAATATCTAGATTTGACAATATACTTGAAATTCATTTTTTGAAATAATCGCATACTAAATACTTTTTATCACTTAAAATTAAGTTTAGTCGAATATCAGAAGCGTAAATTTAATAATTTTAGCACAAGAAAACATAGAATTTTATTCTCTATCTTTATGTATAAATCACTCTATAAAGTTTTACGGGACTTATAGTAAATAAAACAAAAGTACAGAAAAACCCAGAAATATCCACAAAAACCCGAAAAAAAAAACCAATAAAACCCGAGTGGTTTTTACTTTTCTAAAAGAAAAAACCCGGATTATTCACAAGTCTGATGAATAAATCCATATTGTTGCTGTAAATCTGGGTGTATGAGATTGACCTGTGTTAGCAGCCGTTACCGCTTGCTGGGAGCAGAGAGTTACCGCATAGAATCATTATTCCAGCGTTGGTTACCAACCGAACCGACCATACCGAAATGGGAAGTTTGCAACCAACACCGGATTTCCACTCCATTCAAATGCAACAGTTTTACACAAGTTTCACCTTAGATCCAAACACATTCTAACACCGCACGCAAGAACAAAAATAACTATAATAAAACAATGGATTTTTAATTTTATATTTCTTAATCCTAAAATATGTAAATAATATGAAGTCGTTCTTACAGAGCATGAAGGGAGAAAGTGTTCATTATAGTGTGTCCCATAAATAAATATATCATCACGGCATATTACCCATTTCTGAGTGTGCCAATCTGCGTTGTACACAGATTTCAGTAATGATGATGACATATTTGAACATATTCGAAATATTTGGTGTCGATTTGACATATGTTCTGTCGGTATTTAACATAACCTAACAAAATGTCACACTGCTGTGAAAATGAAATAGGGCATTCATTTACAAAAACGAAAGTATAAAATACTTAGATTAGATTGAATAAAAACTCAAGAAGAATGGAAAATAAAGATAAAATAAAATTAAATATAAAATAAATTGTGTGAACAGTATTTATTGAGCAGTGCTGTAAGTATAAAGTGTACATTTTATTATTTTTTGTTATGGTGGAGGACCCCATTGTGGCGACTGTAGAAAAAATCTTGTGTGTGTTTCGAGCGCAAATGGACATTGTTGATTTCTCAATCGACAATGTCGCATTTTGCGCTCTTAATACACAAATAGCTATTTGCATTATACGAGTACGTATATGTCTGCAATATTTGCATACAGCAGATTTTTCTTGACTTTTGAAATGTTTCCATACTGCAGCTTTTTTTCTTCCCATTTTTCTAAATTATAGTATAGTATACATGTTGGATGCTTGTTGCAGCATGTTTGTACAATTGTACTTATAAAATTGCAATCAAAAATAAATAAAGAAATGGGAATTTATATTGTTACAGGGAATATTCCCATATAAATTCCCTTCTAAGGAAATATTCCCGTTGGGAATTTTCCCACCTCCCATCACTATCTATTATTAACTTGCTTGTTTTCATTGTTATCCGTGACAACGTACATGTGTCAAATATACTACTATGATCTGAATAAGATTTGAACATCGTTTTACTTTGATCACGGTGATGAAGTAACACTATTCCGAATGTGCAAAAAATATTGTATATATTACGGGTGAAATATATTTTGGCCCTAGGTGCATTGTAACCCTCAGCTACGCGTCAGGCTTCAATCTTGCACCGCGGGCCAAAATCTATATCATTTCGCCCTTAATACATAAATAGCTATAGGACACCTGCACGTGACGTTTCAACATGGCGGCCACCAGCTGATCTTGGACAACCAAACCTTCAGTTTGCATTGTGTCTTACGGAGAAATATCGTGCCGTAAGCTTTTATTGTATTTTTACGGCACTTATTGTTTTATTTGGGAAAAACTGATTAGAGTGTGTAAAAGTGAGTATATGAGGAGTGTTTTCCGTAAATAATAAGTCAGGACATTCTTATTATTTAATGAGTTCCATGTTATTAAATGAAAACTAACCCAATCCTATTTTTTTGTGCATATGTACTTTTATTGCATATAAAATAATTTAAACATAATCGGATATGAACATATTGTATGAATGTTTAAATATATGTAATTTTCTTTAATAATATGTATAAAAACATGAAAAAATATTTTTAAATGACAGAATTACAAATTTTGAATGAAGTTTTTTTTTAGTAACAGAAAAAATATATATATTTGTGTCTGTTTCTCACAAAGGTTTAAAAATTAGATAGGTAATCAATTGTTGATTTCATATTGATTTTTAAAAGGCATTTATAATCCTCGTCAAAAAAATGTCAATGTATAAGGATCCACATTATGTATCCACTTATATTTATCGATTTAACGTACTTTGGCTTCCAAAGATTAATTTTTGACGTATAAACTCAATAAACTCATTTATTTACAATAAAAATACACAATATGACAATAAGAAAAATGAAGTCGAAGATAAATATATTTCAAATTTAATTTTCTTTATAAATTAAAAAAATCTAATAATTCAATTTATTTTAATTTCAATATTTATGTTTTCATTCAACAATACACATAAAAAAAACTTATACAAACTCAAATGAATGTAATACAACCTGATGATACACGCTACTTATTTCAATTTAATATTTTTAAAAATATATTTATAAATACGACTGCTTTGTTTTACTAGTAAATAATTCATACACTTATCTTTAATTATGGCTAATTACTTTTTAAAACAGCATGTATAAATTTAGGAAAAACTGAATTTCTTGTACAGAAAACACATTCGCTGCATAAGACGCAATGTTAAACTGAAGCTTGGTTGTCCGAGATCAGCTGATCATCCGCCATGTTGTGACGTAGGTGCAGGTGCCCTATTTTTAAATAATAGATCTTTTCAATTTAAAGAGACCTAATATATGCGCGCGCAAAGTAAGCCAACATCTGGCGGGAGTTATAGTTAATAACAAAACTCCATTAAAATAGTCTCCTAATAGGGCAACTTTTATTCTAATTTAACCGACTTCATGTCGGAAAAAAAACAATGAAGATGATATATTAATTTATATAATATAAAGTTTATCTCGGTTGATTGTTTGCATCACAACACAACAGTGGCAATGATGTAGTCCCGTCTCGTCTGTCGTCGTTTCCCACGGAAGAATTAACGTTTCCCATTTTCCGCTCTATTTAGCCGACGGCAAGGTCGCCGCTGTTGTGATTGGTTTTTCACCACTGGATGTTATGACGCTGCCAACACGCTTTCCTTTTCTTAATTACAATCATAACGATCTTTTCGCCGCCGACTCAGCCTCTGTCTACAGACAAATGTGCGTGAAATTAATGAACAAACTCACTGTCATGCTAATGTGTTGTGTCTTTGTGTAATTGACGCTTCCAATGCTAACAAAATTGGACTGATTTCAATTTTTTTCTCTATGGATGTTTTTGTAACAATTATGGAAATTAATTGTGTACTTAGACTCAGACGAGCCATGTTTTCTGAATAATTAACTTTATCATTATTCCCAGACTTCTTAAATTTTAAACTAAGAAATATTACAATGAGATGTCTGCATTCCATTGTCAAAAATGTAACAAGAATTACAATTGTTTTTCAGATAATTTTTGTAATATGTAAAAGATATAAAATAAGATCTAAAACATTTTCTAAACAGCTTTATTATTGTTCAAAATATTTTTCTTTAACATTTATGCACTTTTGCTTTTTATTTTACCACTTTAGATCTGGTACCTGTTTTTTACCTTCCGTCACCTTTAGGTAAGGTATTATCATTGGTCAAACAATCGATGATGAGTTTTTAATGAATAAGCACTTCTAGGGTCCCTACTATACGAATTTACTATTTTTAAGATGATGTATGTGTGTGTGTGTGTGTGTGCGTGTGTATATATATATATATGTGTGTGTGTGTGTGTGTGTGTGTGAGAGAGAGAGAGAGAGAGAAATTTTTCTCCGACAATAACTCCAGTACTATAATTCTAAAAATTATAATTCTTTCGTATTCATCTTCTTTACTTCCATATGAAGAGGTGATTCGATTTTGGTTATAATTGATCCACTGGAAGTATCCTTCATTTGAAGTTTTTAAACAGTTTTTCTTAAAAAATCTGTTAATTTTTTTTTTTTTAATTTTGTTATAAATATTAAAGAAAATGTTCTGTATACGGTTTGATTATATATTTTCCTTCTTATTCAATAGATATAGAATAAAAAATTATAAAAAGATTAACTTTCAAAAATCAGTTAGCTTTACTATAATCATGGAAACAGCTAATGTATTCAAAAAATTCTAATTGCCAGATATCAGTGTCAAGTGCAAAACCAAAGATGGAAAGTATAGTATCAGAAAGTGGTATGCAAGTGACATGCAGTTGCAGCCTCGCCTCAGAATTGAAACTTTCAATGCAGAAAGTACGAGGAAGGCCAAAGAGAAGATGGAAGGACTGTGTCGCAGAAGATTTGAGAAAGGAAGAACTGTGTGAAGAAGATGCGTTGGCCAGGAATGAGTGAATATACTAGGGAAATGCTGAAGAAGAAAGAAGGAATTGTCAAGTGGAATTTACATAGCGTATGTTCTTGTTATAATTTTATTGGATTTATAGAATCTTTTCAAAGGAACTTTTGGTATGGAATTTGTAAAAAATAGTATGTGTTCGTGTTACAATTTTACATAATATATAGAATCTTTTCCAAGGAACTTTTGGTATGGGATTTGTACAAAATACATCGAATTAACGGAAGGTCCTATGCTCGCCACAACAGATTTTTTTATTAATTTCAGTCAAATTATATGGTATCCAACAACTGCTTCCGTACGTTCAGATGATTATGCAAAATCGTGTCAATATCCAAAATCTGTTTGAATTTCACCGTATGTCACATGCCGATCTCGCTCAACCATTTCGCGCTCAACATCAACTTTAGTGGAAACTACAGAAGTGAATGGACGCCCTTCACGAAACTCGACAAAGACAATGCGTCCACGCTGGAATTCGGAAAACCAATTATAAACTGTCCCATTGGATAGTGCTACATCCCCAAAAGCGAAATCAAAACGATTGATACCAGGGTTGTTGTAATTTTGCCCGACCCAAAAAAACCCATCCGGGTTTTTTAAAAAGAAAACATCTAAAAAAAAAACCAAAAAACCCATCTAAAAAACCCATCTAAAAAACCCACTTTTATGAAATCATATTTTATTGATTAAATATGGTACATACTTTTATGGTACACACATATATATACATCAATTTTTGTCACCGGCAACATTTTACAATCAATTTCATTTTGTGTACTTCGTGTTTGATAATTTTTAATATTTTTTTCATTGCTGTGAGAACTTGGCATAGTGTGTCTTTTATATTTGGACAACTCCAATTCTGGTGTCAGTATTTTAATTATTTTTTGAGTTGTATATTAAACATACTATTAGTTGTGACACTTGGATCTTATTCTTGTACACACTTGCATTGCACGGACTTGCAACTATTAATATTAATTCGTTACTTGTACGCATGTACACTCTCTAGTTAATTTATTGTTTATTACATTACAGTCTTAAAAATAATAATAATAATAATAATAATAATATCTATTATCTATTACGCCGACTTGTGTATGTGTATTAAGATATTTTTTAAAAGTAAAGTTAATAATGATACATACTATATTTCGATGTTTGTCAATAAAACCCGCTTTTATTAAAAAAACCCAAGTGGGCTGGGTTTTTTATAAAAAACCCGGGTTTTTTTCAACCCTGATTGATACGTCAGATAACATTTGAAATCTGTGTATTAGCTATCCTTTTCCTATTGCGTGCTATGTAAATCTTACTTAAAACTAATTAACACACTATTATTTTAAAGAAAATTATAAGATATTTCTTTGTGAATTTGTATATTTTGTTTTCTGCCGGTTAGCTTTCAACGTGCAAACTTAAAATATGTGGATGTTTTATAGCATCACTTAAATTTTTATTATGTGTAAAAGTAATTTGACTTTCATTACTACTGGAACATAACCCGAAGTAAAGTACCTGCTATTGGCTAACACATAAACGTTTTCGAATATAGTTATACTAGTGCCATACTCGCATTAAATCTACCGTGACTCTATAACGCCCAAATCAGATCACACTTCACACTTTTATTACACTCAGACTCTAAATTATGTACTCGACGTTTTGTTATTCATACTCCGAAACGAATCACCACAAATTGACAGCGAAATGCACTACGAAACAGAAAAAACAATGCTTGAAAACTAGGTACTAAAACGGATGAGATGAAAGAAATTAAGTACCTACTTCTTTTAAAACCTGTATGTAATGTACGAAGTGTGACAATAAAATAACGGTTTTATATTTAGCTTCCCCGTAAATTTGGCAACATTGCAGGGATTCATATCAATTTGATATCATCCTTCTATCCACGGTTAAAATTTCAAGATAATTAGGCAAACCATTGGGGAGTAGATTTTGATTGAAGTGGACCGCTTTCTTGTACCCCGTCGGAATCATGTTAGCGTCATTATTAATATTTGTGTGCACTTGATCCGCTACAGAAACATACGAATTGTTGAGAAAAGTTTATGGTGATGACGAAGAGTGTCTTTTCGAGCATTTTAGAAGATTTATGGGGTGCCGTGGCCGCGTGCCTGAGTGTCTGGTCGCGAACCTGGGGGTACCGGGTTCGATCCAGACAGACGCCAAATATTTCCAATTTTAAATGGCACAAAAGTGACCACTGTGGTGCACTCTCCACACCAGCTATGAGTGCCCGTGAGGTGACGCCTGGTAAGCGCCCACACGGTAAAAAATATCGTAATCATTACCGACGCCTACATGTGTTGTAGATACTGGCACACCCAGAAATGGGTAATATGCCGTGATGATATATTTATTTATTTAAAGAGGGAAGGAAAGAGATCGGAGACAATTAACGCCTCGGCCGTGCACAGACATCGTTGTTTTTATTTTTTATTTTTTTCGGAACCCGAGTAATTAGTAACGTGGATTGGGTGCCTGAGGGGCAATAGGGTCCTTCACTCTAATTTTTTTATTATTTTAAATGAAAGTTTGTTTAATTTTGAAGCAATTTGTAGTATTAAAAAGTCATAATTGTTTTTAGTTCAACTGCATTTGATTTTTAAAGAATCCTATAGCTATCTTTCTCGCACCAGTTTCTGTAGTAGGCTACGCGAGAAAGATAGCAATCGTTGTGACGTAGATGTATAGATGCTTAAAATCACTAATATTTCAAAAACTAACAATTTTTAAAAAACTTTTATCGTCTCCATCATGATTTTATCTTATCTACTTTCAATACAACTAACTTTTTACTCAATTTTCTGTTATGGTGGAGGACCCTATTCGTTAACCAAGTATACTACAAGAAGGTTATAATAGCACGGGTGAGAAGAAAATGAGCTGAAATGTAAAAAAGACTCATGGATTCTTCATGAAGACAACGCGCCGAAATACAACGCCCTGTCCGTTTGACGAAACCCAAAATCACCATGTCGATACATCATCCGTACTGACCTAATCTGGCGCCATGTGACTTTCTCTTATTACCAAAATTTAAATCTGAATTAAAATGAACCAAATTCGGGTCCGAGATGCAATTATAGAAAAACCGGCGGACCTTATGAACAAACTAACAAAAAAAGTCCTCGAGCATTGCTTCCAACAATGTAATATTCGCATGGGGCGGTGTAAGGTTCGGGGAGGAAAGTAAATTGAGCGAGGCAATATTTGTTTTGTGTAATTTTTTCAATAGTCAATGTTCTAAGATCAATCTCGTTATTATATTCCCACCCCTAGAACTGGTGCTGTAACCAGCAGATTTAAGATTTGGAAATTGAAAAACAGTAGTATTTTGTCATTATTTACTATACAGTGTCCCACATTCTATGTTCAGGGTCTTATGGAGTACCCTGTTGCCATATTTACCTGCTATAAGTCTACAAGATAGAAAGAGCAAAATAGATGCCCAAAAAGAGATGAAATATTCTGGGTACTTCAATGAATGTATTTATGACTGGTGTACTTTCAATGTATCTAAACAAGTGGGTGAAAAGAAAAAATAAATCCTTTTTGTCATAAATTTCTTTATAAGGAAAGAGCAAATGCTGTTTCCAAAAACTAAATTACAGACGAAACTGCATAATTTATTCGTTTTATTTCATTTTATTATAAAAACAAAATACTTTTCTAAGCAAATCTAGTTAATTTGAATCATTTTTACTTTAAAATCAATATGGGACGATATATAGATAGCTACATGAAATATGTAACACTATATTTTCTACAGTGCATTTTTGTAACACTATACTTGCCGATTGGAGCAGAGATTTAATGACTTGAAATCCCTAATTTTTGGTGATCCTCCTAAGATACATTATCCCAATGTCATATTGATGGAAGAATATTTTTTTTATGTTTTATGCTATTTATGTCAACATATCACGAGTATGTGGTGAACTTTACATTAGCTTTTTTAATTTTGTTTATTTATTATCGAAATGTATTAAAAGTAAATAGATTTTAAATTTCATAAAGAGTTAAAATTATTAAGCATTTAATAAATTATTTGAGTAAACGTGAAGATATAACTTATATAAAATATAATATAATTTGTGAAGAAAGGTTTATTATTGTATTTAATTTATTAAGCATTATTTTTTTAATTTAATTTATATCTTCTTATTTGATAATTTTCTAATATTTAGGCTTGATTGAAATACTGTATATATTTTACATAGCTCGTAAGTCTTCATTCTTTCTATATAATTTCCAATTTGAATTTATAATATTTTAATATTCTAATGTCTATTGCATTTGATCAAGATTAGCATGTCGGGCGGTTTTAAAATACTGTATTTTGTATTGAATACAATAAGCCCTTGGGTAAATAAGAGACCGTCATAAAACTTAAATTGTACAGTGTTAACTAATTTTGGTATAGCAATGAAAATTTATGAATGTTTCAATATTACATTACATTGAAAAATTGGCAACATGGTACAGAAGACGTCCATAAGAATAACATTGGCTATCTCCGCAACACTGAAGATAGAGTGTGGGACACTGTATAGTGGTTAGTGAGTAGTGGTTGTGCTTTTTGGGGAAATTTAGTGTAGTAAACAAGGCGGTGAAAATTTAGCACGTTGTAGGTGAAGTGATAAAAGCGCTTTTTGCCATTGTCAGCAAGTGTGCTTGAGCTTTGGCAGGCCCGTAACGACAACGACTGGGGTTAGGTTTTTCTGGGCCGGGTCAGCTCTAAATAACCTGCTCTTTAATTGTGGGAATATATTACAGGGCCGGGTTGTTTTTGCACGCCCACCGTGTTTGCATATGCCGTGATGGAGGGTCGAGCTGATTTTTTGTTTCCTCTGACCCTGTTAGATGTTTTTCCATGATTCTTTAACTTCTTTCTCAGGCTTTTTATCGCCGCCCAAGGATCTTACATGATCCATCCGACTTCTAAATTATATTGTTATTATTATACTCCAACATTTTATCTGCAATTTGTCGGAATTCTAACCTTCAACTTTTTCCAAACTCTTTAAGAATATTCATGTTTATAAAGAACAACTGTCATTTCTCACACGCATGTTAGAATTGTTTTCATCAAAAATTCAACATAAGAGGTTTGATTAAAAAGTAAGGAACACGTCATTCTTTTCGGTTGAGCTCATTTTCTATACCGCGCAGGTACTCCGGTCTGTTAAAAACGATAGTGACGAAGTATTTTGACGCACTCGTCGATTTTTTAAATTTAAAAATAACGGAACAAAAATCTGCATTTAATTTTTTGTTAACAATTACTTGAAATCTCAGTCAAACAGTATTTACGAGCCCCTTCTCACTTCAGTTGGCCCACTTGTTAAAAATTTATTTATGCTGACTTAACTAATAGCATTTTTAAAAATACTAAAATGAATCTTTACTTTTTATTTAAAATGTAAATTTTCCGCATTATAGCGTCATTTTAAATTCAATTTTTAGCTCAAGATTAAAAATTTAATGGTATAACTTGAACACAAATCTAATATATTAATTACATATTATTTATCAATATTGAATAACGTCACTTTTAAATGTAAATTGTTACTGTAAATCTTTTAGACAATTTATTTAATAAAACCTTACTATTTTACGACTTAAATTCGTTTAATTTTTTCAGTTTTTCTTGAATTGTTGCTAAAACTAAGTATTATTTCATTTTACATTGAAACAGTAAAATATTTTAGGAAACGTATCTTGATATATCGGTAAAACGACAAAATGTCTGTAATATTAATAAAAATTGGTGATAATTTATGTTAGTTATTATTTGTGTCATATATTAACTAAATAAAATTAAATTAAGCGCATTGGGCCAAATGATCTGGGAAGGGGCTCGTATTCTCTTTCAAAACCGAAGGTTCCGTGCAATCTTGACACTTTTTCTGGCTAAAACGGCAATTATAGCTCCGTGTTTATAAAGTTACTTACTTCCTACCGGTTAAGGATAATTTTACATCCGATACCGGTAGAAGAGCACTTACCGACCGTAATGCTTATTAAGATTTGAATATTAAATTATTAACAAATCTTTCAGAACTCATTCTAACAATTAGAATAACACAACCTTTTAGCTTAAGTTCTGTATATATTTTTAATTTAAAATCAATGTTTCGGCAGCATATACTGCTGCCTTCTTCAGGGAAAACAATATAAATAAATAATTGCATACAATAAGAACATGTAACCAATGTAATACAAAATATGTATACATATATAATTCACAACAACAGCCTTACTAATACAATAAATATTTCTCACTCTTTACACATTAAAAATATGTACAGAACTTAAATTAAAAGGCTGTATTGTGATCAGGTGAGGGCAGAACAATAACAAGCAAATAACTTTATTCTCTTATAGTTTCTCTATAGTTTCACTATCAATATTTCAACTTTGTTATCTTTATAAGTCAAACTTCTGTTTATAAATTATTAACATTTTTCTCACATCTGTATCTGTTTAGTCTACATGTCACCCGCTTAGTCATTTACAGCCAGATTCACAAAAAAGTTTAAGCTAATCCTCATTTATGGATTAGCGAATTCTACTCTGATTCTGACAGTTTATATCTTAAATTATAGTCTAATCTATTCCTAGTATCTACCTTTATAAATAATATCATGAAAATTAAATACCGGAATAGAATAGAATTCACTAATACAAAAATGAGGATTAACTTAAACTTTTTTGTGAATCGGGCTGTTAGTGTGTTGATAATTCAGGTTATAAGTTATTACCAGCCTACGTGAAGGGTTGATATTTAGTTATTGATGCTGGATGATTACCTTTCACCCTTCACCCCTCAGATATGCTTTCCTGAAGATTATAACCGTTTGTTTTAAGTCAGAAGAGTTTAAAGATTCATACTGGAAAGACATATAGTCTTTGTTGGTCTCCCATTTCCAAACGACATTAGTTTTAGTTTTGGCTAGCGTTCTGCGTAACGCGAGTATTTTTGCCTAGGAATGCATAGGCATCTTTTGGATTTAGTTATATTTAGTGTAGTCCTTAATAATAAGTTAGTAATAATGCAAACATTTATACCTAAATAAAAATTAGTAGTAAAAACTACCTAAATATGTCCGTGTCCATAAATCCATAAGTGTTCATAAGTGTTAAGTTAGTGTGTCTATGTGTTCATCCTCAGTTAAGTCCTCAATGAAATGATCATGGCCGGTAAGAAGAAGCATCAGCTAGATATCTAGCTACCCCCCAGTAGCAGTTTTACTCTGAAAATTATTTGACATATCAAAAAATGTTGGTTGTCACTTTTAATGTAGGCTCAAGGTTTTTATTTACTTACCGCCTCCAGCTCCTGATCGGTAAGTGATTCACATCATTTACCAATCAATAATTTGTAATTAACGTCTACTGTCTTGCAAACCCTGTCGGTAAACATAAAGAAAAACCTGATCGTGCAAAAATAACTAATTCAGTAAAACTGAAAATTAAATATTAAAGTTTATGATTATAATACTCGTAATAAAGAAGTTAAATATTTGTTTGTTTAGTTGAGTTTGTATAATAAACTATGATTGTTTTTTGTGCACTAATTCTTAACAAAGTTAAAAAATACAAAGCATTAAAAATGAATATCTGTATGCATTATCACTTGCACAAACTGCAACGGAAACAAAACACTGTAAACTTTCTTTGTAATACGATTATAATTCTCTGTGCAATTAAAAATTTCACAAACAACGATGTAGGAAATAAAGACCAAGTCCCTAGCGTCGGACACTTTTTTGGTTTGCGCTAAATGTTTTCCTTCGTGCTGTTATTGTGTCATTACAGATTTTTACTCTTTCATATAATTAAAAAGCTTTCTCTTTCGAACATTTTAATATCATGCGAACAAGGGGTTACTCGTTTTTGTTTTGCGCCGTGATTTAATCTTCTTAGTGCGCAAAAAGAACAAAAATCAGGGATGCAATTTTTATTTTTCTCCTTTAAGTCCTTTTGTGAACTCGTCATGAATTTTAGGTGGATAACTCTTTGATTTTTATGAACTTCATAATTAATGTGATAAATGATTCTACAACTCCTCAAGTTTAAGACATGAAAAGATTATTATGGAAGGAAAACATCTTTCATCCAGTTAAATAATGATAGTTTACAGAAAATCATATTATTTTCTAGAAAATTGAATATCGTGAATCTCGTTTATCACAAATAAAATTATGTAGTAACAAAATCATTTATCGTGCTGTGCAAAGATATTGCGCCAAAGATATACGTATTACAAAACCATTAAAAGATCGTTTCCTTCTTTTTTTGATTTGTGATTTTGTACTCCATATTTAATAGTTTATCATCATTCCTTTTGATACTGACTTGTGGCATATTTTAACATTCATTTTCTAACTGATTCCATTATTAAGACTTATATTTTTCTCCGACGCGTATTTTTAACTTCTGGCACAAATGTTTAATTGGATTTAAATCCGGAGACTAGGGTGGTCGAAGAAGAATGGATACTTTTGTTGCCTAAAAATTATTTTATTACTTTCGAACTAGGTTTAGGACCGTTATCCTGTTAGAAAACCTATTCACGCGGCATATTTTTTCTGGGATAACTATTTGCTTTATTAAAATATGTCTATACATTAGAGAAAATTGATTAGAATTTGTTAATTAAAATAAATTTACTCTGTCCTTTATAAAACAGGGAGTGAAAGAGATAAAATAAATTTGGAGCAATACATTTGCACGCCGCTGTATGTCCCGCCAAGTGTTGAAGATTTTGGTTAATTCGTTCATGGCATAGATGACCTTCATGGGACACTTTTAAAGATTAAACTATACATATTATATACAGGATAATAAATTTAGCCTAGAAAATTGGGCGTTATATTATTACTCTTCCATAATTTTTTAATTGCACCTCCTTTAATCGCATTAGCCTCTCTCTTCTCTCCTCTCCTCCCTGCTCAATCTATTCCTTTTTCTCTATTGATACCGCACGTGGATATTAAACCGAGAATGTTTTGATAGAAGCTCTAGGTCTGGTAGCAACGGATGAATACATTGTTACGCTAGGATTTATGACCATGCTCTGAATAATTATTAAATGGGAGACGAACGTTCAGCGCAATCGCTAAACTCACTGAGATTGCGGATTCACTTTATAGGTGCACGGGAAATTATTCCAATCTCCCCTGCAACTGCATACAAATATTCCCACCAATAAATTGTATGGCGCTTAAAGATTAAAATTATTTCAATGGAGCGTGCGAGAAACAAGAAAAATAGAAAACAACTAATAAAAGTGATTAAAAATAACTAATTCAGTACTTGAAATTGATGTCTGATACAAAAAGTGATTTCCTGTTCTTGACACCATTGACAGTGACAATTGAATATTGAAATTTGAGTACATTTACAATAGGCCCATAAACCATAACAAAAAATAATAAAATGTACATTTTATCCTTAAAATACCAGTCAATAAACAACGATTAAGATAAAAAAAACATTTTTTTAATAAATACTTTGCGCGATATTTGAATTTATTTCCAGGCCACAGATGACGTCACACTATTGGTATCTTTCTCGCGCAGCCTACTACAGAAACTAGTGTAAGAAAGATAGCTATAGGTTTCTTTAAAAATCAAATGCAGCTATACAAAAAACAATTATGACTTTTGATATCACGAATTACTTCAAAATTTAACGAACTTTCATTTAAAAATATTTTAAAAAATTGGTTTTTGGGCCAATTTTATTAAAATGGTTTTTCCCTTACCCACATCCTCTTTTTCTTACATACGAGTATACCTACAGAGCAATAATATAAATCAGGGCATCGAACCTCAACCGAACCAAAACCGGAACCAACCGTAACATATTAACGAACCCAAACCCAGAACCGAAATAAAGATTTTCAATTGAACCCGAGTCGGAACCGAACCACGTATTAAAATTCGGGTACAGGGTTCAGTACCGGTTCAGATTCATTTTCAATTTGAAATCATCGACGCCTTCTGCGTTTGCGATGCTGCCTGTGTTGCCTGTTCGTGAAAACTGTGTTTTATTTTTGTCTTGCATTGCATTATAAATTACGGCCGGCATTGTAATTTTTTTCTATATGAAGATAGTTATACAAAAATCATTAATTCAATTCTCATTATGTCGAAGCGAACCTGTACCCGGAACAAAACCATAATTTTTATTAACGCATGAAGCAGAACCGCACCCGAACCCATCTTTCAAAAAACATATTAACCTGAACTTAAACCGAACCCAGTTTTTAGCGGGTACGATGTCCTGATATAAATATAAATAAAGTATTCCAATCCCTCGAAATCCTACTACCTATCAGGCCCCTGCTGTAACAACCTATTTGTATTTATTGTAAAAATGACATGTCAATAGTACTTCTGCCTTTACCTGATGTAGTGTAAAATGAGGAATAAAAAGATCCCCATAATTGTATAGCCAAATGAATAATATATTTTTGATCACTCTGCATTATGTTCAGTACTTACTCATCGGAAGTATACAAGGGATGGAAATGGTACTCACCTAGAAAAAAAGCAAACAATTAGAACAATGAATATCCTTATTTGTAACAAAATGCAAGGGCTGTTTACAATATTGGGTTTGCAATACCGGTTTTCCAAATAGCGGTATCCCGGGATACGGTATTACCATAATTTTTTTAATGTTACCGGTATTTTTGGTATTTGAATCGAAGTAGGACATGTTTTTTTTTTTTTTTATCTGTAACTTTTCCCAGTTTGTCTATTTGCCTTACTAGCTGCGAGCTAAGCGATCCTTTCCGTAATTACGAATAAATTCCTGAAACCACTTTAACATCTGTTTTTCACGTGTTACTTAGACTACAGAATAATTTTATTGTTCATTGATCGCATATCTATTGCAGTCCACTTCTCTTTATTTCTACAAAAATAATTGTAATTTGTATTCTTCAAAAAGAATGGCATTGCGTAATAATATTTCGTTTATAAGTAATTCAATTCGCTTTATGCTGACACCTACTAGGAAACTATATTTTTCAGCATCAAGAAACGCACATGCAAACAAGACCATTATTCTAACCCTTTTCAATAGTTTTTTATGACATTATTGACAAATCATGTAAATCGAGACACGATACACAAAAAAATGCTAAAATACACGCCGTTGTATAAGAACTATGTTGACAGCTCCAAATTATTTCCTGAACAGAGCTACTATATTCACAAATTCTATAACCTGTGTGGCAAAAAGAAATATTTCAAATACGTATGTCTTCAACAATCATACACTTTTATTACGCAATGCCATTTTTACGTGAAGAAAAGGTACTATATGTTGAATGAGGCAGAACCTCGTGCTATAGTAGAAATCAAATTTATATTGTAGTATATTTAGTATTTTATTCATTAATTTAATAAACTGCTTATTATTCATATTCACAGGGTGATCAAAAATGGTTGAAAGTCACGTGACCACTTTTGTTACAAAATAATGTCAAAATTATAATTCAAATTCATCAAAACTATATTCTACATATGACATGCAGATGATGACAGGTGCATGACATTTGATTAATATAATTACCATTCGTTGATTTATTTGATATTTTTGTTTCGCATACTTTCGTGAAAAATCTTCCATTTCATTATGAATTTTAATGAAGAACGTGACAGATTTCTTCTTGAAGAGTATTTTTGTTCGGGTGAACGTAAAGAAGACGGTTCTTGGGATTGTTCTTATGACAGGTACCAAATTCAAATGATACGTCCAGGGAAATAGTAATGTTGTCATATTAAGTAAGCGGCAATTGTCAAAATTGTATGAAGCGATACACACTCATCTTTTAGATACAATTTTTCCGGCAGCAGAAAATTGTTCGGGTAATTAAAGGATATCGGGTAATTAACGGGTATCGGGTATATTTCGGGTAATCGGGTAAGAAATTTTATACCCGGGTACATTATTATCGGGTAGGTTCCGAGTACCCAGGTACCCATCGTCATTCCTATATAAAAGCATATACAGTTTAGAGAAAAATTAAAATAAGATGAGTTTGACAGTTTGATTTTCAGAGAGTCGTCTGTATCAGATCAGGCACACTGAATAAGTGGTGGCAGCAAGTCAAATAATTATTCATCTAAATACGCCACATTTACAAATAACAAATTATTTATAAATGACGAAAATTTAAACCCACATTTTTTAAAAAGTATTTTAAATGAAAGTTTATGTAATATTTTTCTTAGTAATATAAATAATAATAATAATTTATTGTTATTTTCGTGAATAATTCAATAAAAAGATTGGCGCGAGAATTAGTCCTGAAAAACAACCTCCCACTCCTATGTCGGAGTACATACATCACGTCATTCATAACCAATAGGAAAACAATGTACGTTATTTATATAAATAAAAGTAGGCGACAGTTTGTACTCTGATGTCACATTCTGTTTCAGATCACGTGACTTTTTCAAAATAATACACAATTTTCAATATTTAATTGTAAAATATATAATGGATATTTCGTGATATTTTCAAATTGGAAGCTCTTTAAAGAACAATATCTTTCAAAATTTAGTACTTAGAAGTCATATAAAAATTCTTGCAACAGCCCTATTCCTTTTGGATGTAAGTGTGGTAACCACTGTTCCACCACATTCTTATCGTCCTTAAATCCCCCTTTCGCATTTTATTCCATCATCTATCTGGGCTGAATGACGCTGTTCTCGTCATCGTATGTGGCATATGGCGTGTGAAATTCAAGCACCCGGGTGCAGTGGAGGCCAAACGAGTCTGTTTGAGGAGTTGGCATCGCAGACTGGCAGGCGGTGTAGACTGCAGACAGACCGTAATTGTAGTCGGGGACACACTCAGACTTGGGAAGGCTGCTTCGCATCGTGACCCATAATTAAATGAGCAACCTGTAGGGCCGCTCAAGGGATTGTTGGGATAGGATGGGAATGGAAGGTCACAAACAACCGGGAAGAATGGGGATGGTATAAAAGAAAATATATTCGTCCAAAGAATTAAAGACTCTTTCAGAATAGCAACATTCTAATGTGATTCTTGAATATTTAAAGTTCAATAGGGGATTCCACTCATGAATAGTTATATATGGAGACGGCTATTCTTGATATTTATACTTATTTTATTTGCAAATATTACACAAACTTAATATTAATTGGACTAAACAAAACTAAATCCCAAAGATGCCGATACATCCTTAGGCCAAAATACTCGCGTTACGCGGAATGTGAGCCAAAACTCAAACTCTACATGAGAGACAAACTCCGACCTTACATGTATACTCCATAAGAGTACAAACAACAAAGACTAAAAAACTGAAACTTATCCTCTTCGTAAGAGGAGAACTTAAGACTCGCTAAGAAAGGTATTCGCTAGTGAAATAGAGCAATATGACGTCTAGCGGCGAAAATATGAACTAGTGCATGGTAGTAAGTCCTAGCCGAGGTAGCGGCGAACGCATCTTTTCTGTCACTTATTTAACAAATAAATCACGAGTGGAGTGAAATTTGTAGGCTATACTTCATTTTTCGTAAGAAAATAGTAGATTGCTCTTAAGAGCCGACCGTTTTTACATGCATTAAATAAATAATTTAAATTTGTGAAGCCAAGCTTTGTCAATAATAAATATATTTATCTGTAAAAATGTCAATCTAAAATTGCAACAAAATATGGTTAAACATCACTTAATTCTGTAGATTTTATTTGAGAACTGACAGGCGATATTTGTTTCGTTTCTGTGAAATAGGTTTATAGTCTGACCAATCAAAGGGTAGAATTTATATATCCCTAACTAAACCAACACTATTCTTACGTGAAATGAAGTATAATAACAAAATCTAAAACTTCAACACGTTTTAGTAGCGTTTAACCTATGTACGTCATTAGCACGCAGAAATCCAGAAATAATTAATTTCCATAATTTCCCGAAAACAAGAACCTAAATTCTATAGAAAAATTTATTAGAGAAATTTTCCAATTTGAAATAGTTGGTAGACGAAAGTTATGCATTCATCTTTTAAAAATGGGAAAGGAACCGAGTAAAAATATGCGTGCTTCTTGCATTTTGTAAAGCAAGATTATATTTTGCCGGGTATAACTACAAGATAATAATTATTTAGTGTCTTTATTAAAATACTTCGTAATGAAATCTAAACTTGTAGACTTGTCTGCACAAAGATGACAATAAAATAATAAATACTTATCTCTCCGTTAATCTACCAAAGACTGTAATAATGCAGTACTATGTAGATTCAAGAAAACAAAGACTCGAATCATGTATATTCAAAATTCGAGAGAACGCTATGAACATAATTTTTATATGAAACGGATTATTTCGCAAAATTCAAAATGTTATTCATACTAGAAACATTATTTTTATTTAATATTAACCATAATATTAATATTAATTTGTATTTCAAACGCCGCAGTATAATAGAATACAGTTGCGGGAAACGAAGCATCTACCTTAAACCGGCCATATTGTTACGTCACGCGCTAAGCTCCTCCTCTTCTTCACTCGCGAATTGGATTCATGCTAAAAATCGCATATCCAGATTTTAGGGAATAAGCACGTTTCAAGGTTCCTAGAATCCGATTATAACATTTTTACGATAATGTTAATTAATGGGAAGAGCTGATTAGATTTTGGTGGACAACCGGAAGTAGTTTCTTAGAAAAAAAATCTTTTATTTTTTGAAAATTTATGTTATTACAAATATTAAAGGACATAAAAATCTCTATCCGACACATTTAATTTTTTTATTATATCTCATTTTATATTAATTAAGTCCTATTTAAAATTATAGACACATATATTACATATACCTTTCAGATATACCGCCAATCTCATCAATGAATTGAAAGAATCTCGAACATTTAGAAGATTAAAGGAAACTTGCTGATAAAATGAATTAAAATGAATTAAAAAATATATATATAAAGAAAAAATGTAGTTAGAATTTCTTGTGTGTACCAGAAATGTGAAATATGAACCCTATATGGAAATGACGAGAGATATTGTGCTGACCATAACAGATTTTTTACCTTCCGTCACCTTTAGGTAAGGAAGGTATTGTCTTTGGTCAAAAAATTCGGTAATGAGTTTTTAATGAATAAGCACGTTTTAGGGTCCCTACAATATGAATATACCATTTTTAAGATAATGTCGTGTGTGTGTGTGTGTGTGTGTGTGTGTGTGTGTGTGTGTGTGTGTGTGTGTGTGTGTGTGTGTGTGTGTGTGTGTGTGTGTGTGTGTGTGTGTGTGTGACAAATTTTTCTACGACGATAACTCCAATACTACAATTCTAAAAATTATAATTGCTTCGTATTCCTCTTCTGTACAACCATATGAAGAGTTGATTAGATTTTGGTTATAATTAATCCACCAGAACTACCCTTATTTGAAGTTTTTAAAAAACGCAGTTTTTATTATTTTTTGACATTTTGTTATTATACATATTAAAGAAAATACTCTTCTCTATATGGTTTGATTATACATTTTCCTTCATAATCAATAGATGTAGATTTAAAGCGTTTTAAAGAAATTAATTTTCAAAAATTAGTCATCTTTGCTATTTATCATGGAAACAGATGATATATTCAAAAAATTCTAATTAACAGATGTCAGTTTGAAGTGCAAAACCAAATATGGAAGGTATAGGATCTGAAATTGATATGTGATAGTGTTCCTCGCAAGTGACACGCAGAGAAAGGCCAAAGAGAAGATGGAAGGACTGTATCGCAAAAGACATGGAAAGGAAGGACTGTGTGAAGAAGATGCGTTGGACAGGAATGACTGGAATGAGTGGAAAAGAAGAGGAAAGAGCAACCCTTAATAAAATAGGGGATAGCTGAAGAAGAAATGAAGGAAGTATCTAGTGCATTTTACTTAGAGTATATTTATGTTATAATTTTATTGGATTTATAGAACCTTTTCGAATGACCTTTTGGTATAGAATTTGTAAAAAATATTATATACAATCTGTTCCAAGGACCTTTTGGTATGGGATTTGTACAAAATACATCGAATTGACGGAAGGTCTTGTGCTGACCACAACAGATATTTTTAATTATGAATTTAGTTGTGACAACATTAGCATACTACTATTAATAAAAGGTGTTGTACTGATTAAATAATTAATACTTTGTCACTGTTACTGTTTTTATCATGTTGTTTTCGATTTCCATGAAAATGTATGCACCTCCCCGAAGGCACATATGTAAAGTATCGATTCGATCCTGATATGAATTCATCATCTTCAATATTCGATCGCCGTGGGTTGTTAAGATGCATATGGGGGCAATTAATGAATTTAAATGAGACTTATGCTGGTGCATAATAGCGGTTTTGGTTGCATGAAATTTCATGTCTCGATGTACGCGATATCAAATGCATATAATCATGCACGAATAGCTTTTGTGACCTGCCAAGATAAAAATGTTTAAAATATTATTCGCATATTTCAAGCTTAGCCACTTTGGCATCACGTGTTTGCTAAGCCAAAACCAGCGACCCTCAACAATCAAAGAAAAGAAACAAAAAGTATTAGAAAAGAAAAGACTGATATTTGAGTCGTCTTTATTTCTTTGTACTACTTGTGCCAATTATTAACTGCTACAAAGAGTTATGTTTCTTCCTAAATTTCATTCTAGTTTTTTGAAACTATTTAACTAAAAAGCATACTACTTTTCAGAATTTTTAGAAAATTAAAATATTTGAATTTCATTTTAATCTGTCGTAAATAGATCTATTTATGATAGTACCACATTCCCTGTTCAAGCGCATATCTATAGTATAGCACTAAATATACAGTGTCCCACACTCTATGTTCAGTATAGGGTCTTATGGAGTACTATGTTGCCATATTTACCTGCTATAAGTCTACAAGATAAAAAGAGCAAAATAGATGCCCAAAAATAAATTAAATATTCTGGGTACTTCATTGAATGTATTTATGACTGGTGTACTTTCAGTGTATCTAAACAGGTGGATGAAAAGAAAAAAAAATAAATTAAATAATAAACTGGTCAGTTTTGCTTTAAAATCAATATGGGCCGCTATATAGCTACATGAAATAATTAACACTATATTTTCTACAGTGCATTTTTGTAACACTACTTGCAGATTGGAGCAGATAGACTAGATGAATTGAAATCCCTAATCTTTTAAGTTCCTCATACTATACATTATCCCAATGTCATATTGAAGAAGAATATTTTTTTATGTTTTATGCTATTTATGTCGACATATTGTATGGTGAAATAGAATTTTAATTTCATAAAGAGTTAAAATTATTAAGTATTATTTTTTTAAATTTATATCTTATTTAAAAATTTACTGCTAGGCTTGATAGAAATTGTGCAAATATTTTACATAGTTCATAAGTCTTTGTTCTTTCTTTATAATCTCCAATTTGAATTTATAATATTTTAATATTCTAATCTCTAATGCATTTCATCAAGATTAGTATGCCGGGCGATTTTAAAATATTGTATTAAAATATTACTTATTACAGGTACAAATAGCTTCAGCATGTTTTTACACCCCGGTTCCAACGAATCTATTCTTGGGTAAATAAGAGACCCTCATAAAACTTAAATTGTACAGTGTTAACTAATTTTGGTAGAGCAATGAAAATTTATGAATGTTTCAATATTACATTACATTGAAAAATTGACAATATGGTACAGAAAACGTCCACAAGAATAACATTTGCTATCTCCGCTACACTGAAGATAGAGTGTGGGACACTGTATAGAAGTAGAGGGATCACCATAAACAGCTTAAACACCCATAAAAATATAAAAGAGCGTTTCATCGTTGTTGTATGTTTTTCAAAATACTTCCAATGCCCAGGGTCGAATTCAAGGAAAATATATTCTTGTTTTTACAATATATGCTTTTTACCTACCACTACCCTTGGTAACTGAGGTATAGGGTTCGTGCTAAAAATCGGATATCGAGATTTTAGTAAATGACCACGTATTAATATCCCTAAAATTCGAATTTTAACATTTTCACGATGATGTCTGAATGTGTATGGATTTTGTCTTCGCTCTAAATCAAAAACTATCACTCAGAAAATTCTGAAACCTTGTATTTCGATCCTATTCTAATGTGGAAAGAAACCATTAGATTTTAGTGTAAATCGGATAACCGGAAATGGCACTTTACTTGAAGCTTATAATGGTTTTTCTTCAAAAAATACCATTAAATGTTATTTTTTCGAATTTTATGTCATTATAAAAATTAAAGATTATTGAATTTTCTACAGGTATACATTAATACATTTACTCCATGTTTTACAGATAAATTTAAAAAAATAATCATTTTTATAAATCTCAAAACCTATGATTTAAAGATTCCTTTGTTATACAGTTCATATTCCAAATCTATGTAAATGACAGAGAAATGTCCTAATCAAAAAACTAATCTCTTCAAATTAATAATTGTGACATTTTAAGAAGAAAATAGTAAATAAAACAATAGTTATATGCAAGGGAATTTAATAAAGTGTGCAGCATTAGTAAATATATGTATAGGTAAGTATTTAAATTAATAAAAATAAAATAGGGGGAGGTTTTGTGTTGGCCACATCAGATTTCTTCATTTATAATACATGAAAGTAACTGATAACGGAATTATAAGAGTAATTTTCTATGTAAATTATGCATGTATTGTTAATGTTAAATATTTATATTTACAAATTGTATATGAAGGGTACAAGGGAAGAAGGTGGTTTGTCAAAAAATGTAAATTTTGTAGGTGGCAGTTTTTAAGATTTTAAGATCGTGTCATTTTTTGGATAATGCCTTCAGCTAGGTACAATTTTGATGCAGGATTCATTACTGTTTTGTAAATGAGTACGTCAAATTAGAATACTTGTCTGGCATCCTATTTCGGGGGAAATTTCGGTTTTTTAATTTGACACCAAAATAAAAAGTCGAAATTTTCACCAAAATAGGATGCCAGACAAGTTTTCTAATTTGTGGCACTCATTTAGAAAACAGTAAAGAATCTTGCATCAAAATTGTGCATAGCTGAAGGTATTATCCAAAAAATGACATGATCTTAAAATCTTAAAACTGTCTCCTCCAAACTTTACATTTTTTGACAAACCGCTTTTTTACCCTGTAGTCATCAACTTTCTTGATACATAAGAGTGGACAATCCACCTTTTTGGTTGGTGCCGCATGGACATACCCGTCTTCTTCCTCTGTATGACAAATTTTCCATTGGTAATAACTTCTGACCTACCGTGTTTTTGCCCAAAAGGAATATTCCACGTAAACGATTCGGTATTTACCTACAAGATGGCATGAAAATCCTAATTTCAAATTTTTAGTGACAAACCGCCTTTTTCCCCTGCACCCTTCATTTGTAAATATAATAAAAATTGGAGCAGCACTATAAATAAATATTATTGTAACAGGATAAAAAGTTGTTTAATTTAATTTCTATTTTATTTATTATTTTTGTTAGGATAGAGTAAAACTCTGAGCAAATCTTGAGAAACCAATGACAGTGTTTACATTTTTATTTATGGCAGATAGAATTTAAGGTTTCTTTCTTGAACGTAAATGTGGGGTATGTATACGGTTTATTATAATCCCTCGACTTCTGGTGACTTGTACTATATTTAAAATCCACGCTGTTCCGATATCTATTTAAAATCCAAGATAGTACTTACATCTTAAATTAAAATATAAAATAATATAGCTTGTCTAAAGAGAGATTAGCTCGTCTTGTAGTTTGGTTAATAAATGTGTTGCAGATGATAAAATCTTAGTACAGTTAGTAAACGTTACTAGTCCCTAAGCATTCTCTGATTGCCTGACTCCATTCATTCTAATTACCAGCTACAGTATTCCTCATATATTCATCCCTCATGTGAGTTACACATCCCGCTAATTAAAATCTGGAATGAATATGAATCTTATGTAAACTGGCGTTGCTCGCTCGGCAATAGCAAGGACGTAAGCCTTGCGCTAACTTGAATTGAGTTACAAGGAACAGTCAAGATAACACCGACAAACACCAAAGTAGGAAACACTTGGTGGAGGAGCCAAAAGAATAAATATAATATCGTTATTGATAATTTTTTTATTATACGAGTAATATCGTTTTTATACTCTCTGACTGGTCAAAACGCAAACCAACCCCGACAACTTTTGGGGTTTTTAGTCGTTTATTTACGAGCCCAGAATGCAGAATCAAAACAAATTATAATACCTACACAAATGGTAGGAAATTCCTATAAAATTCTTTCGACTACTTTAAATATAGAGCAAATCTGAGAACTTCTTGACTGAATGGATGTTTGTGATCTAATAAAAGCCCTGGATTGCATTCTATTAATATTTATTCAAAATCGGACTCGACTAGTTTCGGTCTCATTTTCTTTCATCAGGAGCTATAAAAACGATTTTAATTTACATCAGTTTAAGCATTTTCTACATTTTATTTTATAATTTTCACTTACGTGATTTTCTTTTGATTGTAAAAATACAAAAATAACGTGTACAATACACAATGGGAGCTTTCACGCAAAACTATTGTATATGGCAGTAGTGTTCCAGTCCAAAATATTTTAATAATTAGAAGTTCACAGTGTATGCAAAACTAAATACTGTTATGAGAAAAGTTTTGTTTTTTTGGTTGTTCGCATGTGACGCACATACGTTTTGTGTCATTTCACACGTAAGTTTCAAATGCCAAAACAATTTTGGCTTGTTTACTGCTGTTACTACTGTTTTATTTTTACAATTTTTGAATACAGCAATTCAGCATTTTAAAACTTTATGTACGCTAATTTTAACCGCCAATACGTATCTGACATTTTAACATCAAGCATATGGTGGGGGTAAAAAAATTGCTTTGGGTCTGGAACACTAGCGCCACTCTAAGCTCGCATTAGACGTCAAAAGTTAAAAAAAAAAATAATAATAAATAAATTAGACGACTAGAGTATTTTATCTTATGCAATGCTTAATAGCGTTAAAAGCGATATTATTTATAAAGGCGATGTAACTCAATAATAAATGTCAAAATATTTGAATTTCATATTCAGTTTTTGTATGTTAAAATCTCACGGGCACTTAATGCCGACTTAAAGAGCGCACCACAGGAATCACTTTTATGCTATTTAAAATTAAGTCTAGAAGTTATTGCAGGCCTACGTGTAGGGTTGGTGGATGTCATGGTACCCTTCACCCTACGTCCTCAAAATATGCTCACACGAAGATATAACGTTTTAGATGTTTTTAGTTAGTCTGTGTTGAGACTCATGTCAGCAGGGCACGTAGTCGGATTTTATGTTTAGTTTGAACGCGTCCTTGATGCTAGTATCGTTTAGTTACATTTAGTTTAGTCGTTAATAATAAGTTGTAAATATGTGTAACTAAAAAAAAAAACATCGAGCGTCTTCCAGTTACTTGAAGTGTCATCGTTCTGTAAAGAAATAAGTCCACAAGCATTGTCAGTAAAGTCTTGTCAGAGACTGTCCCACGGCCAACTCAATCATAATAGGGTCGTCCACTGTAGTAACAAATTAGAACAAGGGTCAGTTATATTAAAACTAGACCTTAAAACTGTATATTAAAGACTATCAAAGATTAAAAATAGTTACTAGTTTCTAAAATAATCGAGTTTTTATTACCATTTCCTCATCTCTATATCTACGTCACACATTTATTCTATTCCAAATTCTTACTACTTTGAAACATTCTGCTATCGCCTTTTTGATATACGCAATCCATTTGCAAGTATATAAATGCAGAAAATAACAACAATAAAACAACAGAAATAAACCAAATGATACTAGTTTAAATTTATGATGCCATGACAGATTGCAAGTGTTGGTATGAAAGTAAAAGATATGTTGAATGACATAGACTACCAGTGGTAATCAAATCTTGGACTATAATATATACGTAGTATTTTTATTAATTATGACATTAAATTACTTATTATCCACCCATATTTCCAATTATTGATCACAGGGGTTATTTTAACATATTTATACATTTTATAAGTGCTGAAAAAATAAATTTATGTGACTTCAATTATTAGCGAAATCCACTGTTTGAGAACAAAATCATCTCTATATCTACGTCATAGAATATTAAAAAAATTATTACGGCTTAACGAATAACAATAAAGACTTTCTAAAATTACATATCACTTTCAGTTTAGATGAAGTTTTGTAAAAAAATATAAAAAAAAAATATAGTGGAGGACCCTATTGTACATTTGTTATTATAGATTATGTTATAATCAGTACGACAAATAAATATTTACATGCCTTTTGCTTGTTTTGCAAATATTTCTACAATGTCAATATTTTCCATAAATACAAAAGAGTCATATGGCCAGAAAAATTTACTCTGTCGGGTCCAGTAATAAAACTACAAAGCGGCATATCGCTCATTATTTGCTTCATAATACTGAATACCAACAGGCCATTATTTCTCGCCACTCTATTAGAATGAAGACTAGTCAAATAATCTAACTGTTCCTTTAAAATAAATTCTATTTTTGTATGACATAATTTTTGAAACTACAATCATTAATTATTTCAAACAAAAATAGCATTTATGTTAAAGGAACAGTAAGAATATTTTACTGTATTTTAGTATACAGAGCATGTCTTCATTTCAACAAAGCGGCACAAATAATAGCCCGTTGACATGCAATATTATAATGCAAGTAGTGAGTGACATGCCGCTTCGTCATAATTACGATATTTATAGTTTTATTGCTAGACCCGACAGCCAATTTTTCTGACTATAGTGGAAATTTTGTTGTATGTGTAGGTGCATGAAAACGCATTTAAAAACGGAATATCTTGCATGCGCTAGTAGCTTAAAGTGGCCAGCATGTCGGCTATAACCATAAATATTTACCATGCGAAAACTATAAATAAAATCGGAAGATAAGGACCGAAAAGCGAAAAGTACAACGCCAGTAAACGACAAGCTGCGCTCTATCATATTCGCTATTAGTACTCTGAACTCCACGCGATTTGTTGTCTTGGTTTGAATGCTACTATATGCAGTATTTGTTCACAGAATATTACTTTAGTTTATTCACACATCATCAACTATATTTAAATCTACAAATATGTGCTCGGTTTATTCATATCATATGTGCTCATATTTTAAAAATAATAAGTAGTTATTCAAGAACAACATACATTTTTACCTAGTTGCCGAAATATTGGGATTGGAATCATGCTAAAATTCGCATATCCAGATTTTAGTGGATAAGCACGTCTTAAGGTCCCTATAATCAGATTTTAACATATATATATATATATATATATATATATATATATATATATATATATATGTGTGTGTGTATGTGTGTGTGTGTGTGTGTGTGGTGTGTGGTGTGTGTGTGTGTGTGTGTGTGTGTGTGTGTGTGTGTGTGTGTGTGTGTGTGTGTGTGTGTGTGTGTGTGTGTGTGTGTGTGTGTGTGTGTGTGTGTGTGTGTGTGTGTGTGTGTGTGTGTGTGTGTGTGTGTGTGTGTGTGTGTGTGTGTGTGTGTGTGTGTGTGTGTGTGTGTGTGTGTGTGTGTGTGTGTGTGTGTGTGTGTGTGTGTGTGTGTGTGTGTGTGTGTGTGTGTGTGTGTGTGTGTGTGTGTGTGTGTGTGTGTGTGTGTGTGTGTGTGTGTGTGTGTGTGTGTGTGTGTGTGTGTGTGTGTGTGTGTGTGTGTGTGTGTGTGTGTGTGTGTGTGTGTGTGTGTGTGTGTGTGTGTGTGTGTGTGTGTGTGTGTGTGTGTGTGTGTGTGTGTGTGTGTGTGTGTGTGTGTGTGTGTGTGTGTGTGTGTGTGTGTGTGTGTGTGTGTGTGTGTGTGTGTGTGTGTGTGTGTGTGTGTGTGTGTGTGTGTGTGTGTGTGTGTGTGTGTGTGTGTGTGTGTGTGTGTGTGTGTGTGTGTGTGTGTACAAATAACAGGGATTTGTTAACTACTGGATGGAGCAAGTGTATATCGATATATGCATTTCTTGTGTACCCGGCTAGATTAAGAGAGAACACAGGAAGTGTGAGTGAGAAAACTATAGATAATTCCACTTTAGACAAATGAATTTGATATTCATATCTGTCATATTCACATCTGTCAAATTCACGTCAAAAATTAATTGTGTTTAAGTATATTTGATCATGAAACGTAGAATAAGTACGAATACATCTAATGCAACGCTAAATTAGAACACCTATAAGAATATAAGTCTTTTATTTGTCAAATTATTTTTTTGAAGAAATCATAATTTTAATCATAACTTACTAATGAAACGACACAACACCATTCATCACATATTTTGATACACAATTTTCAACAAAACACCTTCGAACCATTCTCATATATAAAAATAATTATATTTCAATAATGATATCAAGAATAAACTAAACTTTGTCAAACATGTCATACAAAAGATTTGACAAGTAACGGAAACAAGGACAACAAATAGGAATTATGTACGACTATCTCTGTCGATCTGGCCGGGTACATGGTAATGATCACTCGCTCCATCCAGTAGTTAACAAATCCCTGACAAATAATTACAAATTTTAAGTAAATTAATTTTATTGCACGCTTTTTACACTAAACAAAATTATAATAAACAAGAATTTTTCTTTTAACTTTAATTTAAAAAAATATTTTTACATAGGCACGACGACCTGAAAATATAAAAAAATATTCTTAAGGTTTCATTATTTTTAAATTTTTTATTAATTTTTATCTTTAACTTGGTTCCCCATCTTCATCCTTTGAGCAATATCATTGTCCGGTGAAACTAATTCTTCATTTTCTGACTCACTATCCTTTTCTTCAATATCTTCACCTTCGGCATTCTCTCCTGATTCTCCATCGTCCATCGCATTCATACATATGAACTCAACTGAGTTACTCCATTCTCCTAAAAACATTCTTACTAACCATACATCTTCACACCACAATACTTACGTAACAATCATCCTACGCCACACATTCCTATTCAGGTGCACTTCTTTCGCCTCAGCCACATTCATAATCGTATTCATACATGCTCTCCTTCTCCTTTCACTCCACCAATTAGAAGGGGATATTAAATAATTAATAAGAATATTATAAAGGTAATAAAAATTTATTTATTTGAGATACACAATTATTATTATAATATAAATTTAGAGATTATGTACGATATTAGTTATAGGTTGTTACTTGTATTATCACATCTAATTTAATATATGTTATTATTTACAAATTACATCGAAAATTTGTGAAAATGAAAGGAATATTTATTTTTATATGTTATGTTGATATATATGTCACTTGTTGAGAAACTCCGGATATTGAAGTTATCGTAAAGAATATTTATTAGTTATATCCCAAGTGCGCGGCAAATACCGAGTATTTTCTCGAGCAAACGAATGTGCACGAGCGAAAATATTCACGTATTTACCGTAAACGAGGGGTATATTGGTAGAATGTTTCTCGAGAAAAATTGCACTTGTGCAAATATCCGGATATACGCACAAGTGAAAAAATATTCGATTGTCATTGGTCGAAATTCACCGTAACGTGATTGGTAGAAATCTTTCGAGTGAAATATTCAAAATTATGTGTGTTATCTCAATCTTCTTCAATGGAATTATTTAATACGTTCTTTTTGCACATATTTTTTGTCATTTTACAGGAAATCTTATGTTCAGTGTTGCAAACCTCCGGACACTGAAGTTATCGTAATGAACAATCAAAAATATGGGTGTTATCTTAATCTTCTTCATTGGAATTATTTAATTATTACATTTTATCCGTTATTTAATTCGTTTTTCTTGTACGTATTTTTTGTCATTTTACAAGCGAACTTATGTTCAGTGTTGCGAACCTCCGCACATTGAAGTTATCGTAATGAACAATCAAAAATATGTGTGTTATCTCACACTTATTCAACGGAATTATTTAATTCGTTCTTCTTGTACATATTTTTTTCATTAATGTATACCGTACACCTACGCAAATTATCTTATATATACAATAATTATCATAATGTTGGCAACACTGCATTTGCATGAAATCGTCGTATAATGGATTACTTTCGTGCCGATTTCTGAACTTTTAATGACGCTGTTTGTGCACTTAGTGACGATTTCAAATAAAATCTATTTTTACCACATTTTTATTAAAGCATGTCTACTGGGTTAACTAAAGCAGTAAATTTAAAAATTGGACACCATAAAATTCTCTGTAATAAAGTTATTCAATTGTTTTGCTGAATGCACCGATACCATTTAAGAATTTAAGTTTAGTTTAGCCTTAAGTTTAGTTTTATTTCGTTGCACCGTGCGCTAAACTCTCCATAAATATCTTAAGGCTTCCATAAATTTAAGCCTCTGAAATTGACAGTTTATCTTGCAGTTATGTAAGTAAGTAGTGAGGTTATATTGAATGCAAACTTTTTACTTTCTATCAGAATCATGGAAGCTATTAGATTTTATTGACGATGATGACGATTTAGATGCGTTGAATTTAATTGTATACGGAATACCAAGGCAAATATACGACATATCTGATCATTTTCATACTCTCTCTGATCATGCTTTTTTCAACGGTTTCGATTAACCAAATATACAGTATTGGAATTGCTGATTTTAATAGAAAATAATATTGAATTTTATAACATGTAAGTATTGCATATTTAATAATAAGCATCTTTCATCGTTGGTGTAGTTAGCACTTTGTGTTCGCTTTCTTCTTTCGTCTGCCATTTTTGAATATATTGAATTACACTTCAATTTTAAAAACTATAATTCTATTTGAATCGAACTTACCAATATAACCTCCAAACTTTGACTCATACAAAATCAACTATGAAAAATCCCTAAATTTCATTTTTCTTGTTACTAAAAGTACAATTTAAACAGCTTAAAAATATATAAACTACACTTACTTAAGGTTATTAACAAAAATATGTGTGCAACAGTAGATAAAAATTAAGTGATACTAACGTAAGTTCAGTTTTATTAAGTGCAAATTTAAGAAACATCGGTGCAACCGGGCATAGGGTAAACAATATTTGAACATTTCGAAATTAAAAATGAAAATACTATACAGAATGTTCATCTTAAATGGGCCACCATTGCTATCTCGAGAACTATAAGAGCTACAAAGGCGGTTAAATGGGCACACAATTTCTATTTCACAAGAAAAATTTAAAGAAAAGAAAAAATATTTTTTTCGACCAGTGGTTCTGAAAATATGGAACCCAACTTTTTTATTTTAAATGAGAACACATATTTTTTATTTCCTCATTCTTTAGAGAATTTAATTCTGAATTCAGTGATATACTTTTATACCCTTTCATAACGATATTTTTGAGAAAAAAGCATGTAATTTGTACTAATTTGATTAAAATATGGCTATAATAAAATTGACATGAATGGAAAAAATGAATGTGTTAATTTTTTTACAAGGAATAAGGGCCAGTTGTTGTTAAGTATAGTTTACGCCACATAACTTTAGCATTGCGCAATAATAAATGTATGATTTGTTCTCAATGTGAAGTACGTCGTAACTTGAATCAGGAAATTTTCCAACTACTTCGTTCGCACACGTACATTGTTTCAAACCATCGAAGACAGTGTTGCCTGTACGGTAATTTCATAAAAATTTATAAGTAGCCAAAAAATAAAATATGATTACCATTTACAACAAAATAAAATTATTTGTGAGTATTATAAATAATTTTATACTAGATTTTATATTTATGTGTACCGCTATTCACTTTCTTTATATTTATAAAAGTTAGTTTAGGTAAAATTCGTTAGATGGCAGCATTGGGTATAAATCGAATTGACATATTTCTGAACTATATGTACACGGAGAAATATTACGCAATGCTAAAGTTATGTGTCGTGATCTATAATCAATATTGCATCGTTTTGTTGACATCAATGATAAATCTGTCATTTGACAGTTCATTTCGTTTCAATTTTTGTTTTATTTAACTCTTAGTTAAAATTTTAACCATATATTGAAAAACCGGCCCTTAGAGCGCCCGGACAGAAGGAAGTGAATACTTTGTTTTTTTAATTGATCATAAATGTCAACGCAAACAAAACATTCACGTATTCCTTTCATGGCACACTAATGTAAAAAAAAAAATTAACACATGCATTTCTTCCATTCATGGCACTCTTATTACATATAGCCATATTTTAATCAAATTAGTTTAAAATTTTCCATGCATTTTTCTCAAAAAAAAAAAAAAAAAAATCGTTATGTAAGGGTATAAAAGTATTATATCACTGTATTCAGAATTAAAAAAGTTGGGCCTCATATTTTGAGAACCAGTGATCGAAAAAATATTCTCTTTTCTTTAAATTTATCATGTGAAATAGAAATTGTTTGCCCATTTAGCCGTCTTTGTAGCTCTTATGGTTCTCGTGACCACTTAAAAGTGAACACCCTGTATAGTAAATATCAGTTATAACTGTATGAAAAAATACTTGTTACCAACCATATAAAATTGAAAAAAGTTAAACGTCGATGGGCTTTTTACATAAAGTTATTGGAAATATGAAATGCTTTTTGACGGGCTGCCATGCAGAAATGTCAAAAATCTGACAAATCAATCGGCATTTGTTTTTTTTTACATAAAGTTGTCAGAAATGGTCGAAAAAATATCTTTTCTTTAAATTTGTCTGGTGAACTAGAAATTGTTTGCCCATTTAACTGTCTCTGTAGCTCTTATAATTCTCGAGAAAGCAACGGTGGCCCATTTAAAATGAACACCCGAATATTACGTCTTCCGATGCATCTAGCATATATATTATATAACATAGCATTTTTAATCTATTCTCTTTTATTTTCAGTGATAATTTTGTGGCACTTTGTTTTCCATTTAATAATTAAAAATTCCCACATAACAAAAAGCTCCCAGGAAATGTTATGGTTCATACTGTTTTAGTGTTTAGAAACGGCGAAAGCTTTCTCGTCTGTTTTCCACTTCCCGTGAGATAGTTTGCATGACGGCCGCTGGCGCTTTTACGATGCGTCTTCCCGCAGCTGTAACTCACGCGCTGCGTCCAATGGAGTTACGCGGCACATAAACTTTTGACGTCCCCGCACTGTAAATCAACCGCCGATTGGCCGAACCGACAAATCCAATGTTTTTTTTGTTGTGTGCACTCTGGAAATAAGTTTGAATTTGTGGTAAATTTTGTTAGTGAAAGATGACTTTTATGGGACTAACATAATTTTTTCCCAACAGAAAGAAATGTGTCAGCGGGATGATTTATTTTTAAGGAAAAACAAATTTAATTGATTGTGTAATTAGTTTTCTTCCATATATCATCTTGTTTTTTAGCTACAATATATTTAAATCAGCGCTTTCTACGATCAACAATTCTTTTATTCTCTTTCGAAAACAATCTAAATGAATTATTATTCTATTTACAAAAGGTTTTCATATCATATTATCGTTAAAACTTGTAAAAGAAATATGGAGTTTATAGAAATAAGAGGGGTGGAGTGCGTACACGTTCCGAACAAGCCAACAGCTAACAAACCGGTTACGTCATCACTTGGACAGGGAAAGTTCAGAGGCGTGCAAAATATTCATTTTTACCTTCCGTCATTTTTAGGTAAGGAAGATATTGTCTTTGGTCAAAAAATTTGGTGATCAGTTTTTAATGAAGAAGCACGTTTTAGGGTCCCTAGAATACGATTTAACTAGTTTTACGATGATGTCTGTATGCGTGCGCGCGTGTTAGTGTAACAAAATTTTTTCGACGATAACACCAATTCTACAATTATTCTAAAAATTATAATTCTTTCGTATTCCTCTTCTTTACATCCATATGAAGAGCTGATTAGATTTTTATTATAATTGGCCAACCGGAAGTTCCCTTATTTGAAGTTCTTAACAGTTTTTCTTGAAAAAACGCAGTTAAATAGCATTTTTTTACATTTTATGTGATTATCAATATAAAAGAATATCTTATTGTCTATTCCGTTTGATCATACATTTTCCTTCATTTTTAATAGATACAGAGTTAAAGAATTATAAACTTTCAAAAATCAACCAGCTTTGCTGTAATTATGGAAACAGCTAAATTCTAATTGACAGATGTCAGTGTGAAGTGCAATTTACATAATGTATGTTCGTGTTATAATTTTATTGGATTTATAGGACCTTTCGAAAAATGCAATAAAATTGTAACACAAACATACACTATGTAAATTGCACTTGAAACTAACATCTGTCAATTAGAATTATTTGAATATATCAGCTGTTTACCATGATTATAGAAAAGCTGGCTGATTTATGAAAGTTAATATGTTGATAATTCTTTAACTCTATATTTATTAAATATGAAGGAAAATATTATAATCAAACCACAATCACATAAAATATCAAAAAATGATATTTGACTGCCTATTTTTTAAATATTTTTTTCAGTCACTAAGCATACCATTGTAATTTTTCTTCCATATTCTTATAATAGAATTAAATACATTATTAGAGTTAATAATTGTTAATTCGATAACTATAACAATAATTTGTTCAAATAACTCGTTAAAATTTCAAATCAGTTTCTTCGCCATATTACTTTCTTGCAGTTATTATGCAGTAACAGCATTGTTATTCTAGACCCCCGATATTATTAAAAGTATTTTCCTATGTGATACGTATAATCCAGATATTATACTTTTGCAAAATAAAACTAATATTAATATTAAGTAAAGCCTCATTCACAACACGAAATTAGTAGTTAGTGTTAGTAGTTATAGGTAGTGGTTATGGTTAGTAGTTTGTCATTGGGAAACTGCGTTCACAATACTCCAAATTAGTGTTAAGCATTACCGGTAAAATAGTACACTTTAGTAGAAAATGAGGATGTTCACTGTAAATTGGCATAGATGGCGCAACTTTCGCAACGTGTTTGTGTCACATGTAGCAAATTTTAACCTCAAATTGTCAGTTTGTTGTCATTGTTTGTTGTGTAAACATATCAGCAGAAGAATCGTTCCTATCACTTATCGAGAACAAAAAATTATATGATGTCAGACATCAATTTTAAAAAAACAAAATTAAAGGAAAATGAGTGGGAGATTATTGGAGCTGTGTTAAATATAACACGTAATGAAGTAAGTTATTGTATGTTATACAATAAACATTAAATAATGTATTTAACAGGTCAAGAAGCTCAAAATAAGTTTAAAGCTCTCCGCCAAAAGTAAAATTGTTTTACACTCATTCTGGTATAATTAAAAAACATATTTGCATCATATAGTCTCATTTCTTGTATCAGATTCTCCCAGTCGCCCTGACTTCTCCTGTTTGAATTAACAGGATGTACCCACCATCTCCTCTGACATTCTCTTTCATTTCTATTCATCATTTGTAAAATTAAAAATAGGTCTAATAACTTCTTTTTCGTATTTCCTGAACTCATTTCACAAAAATAACCTAATTTTAAAACGACGTCTTCGACAAATGTCAAACTTTCACTCTTTTTTCTATACATATATCTATCGCTCTCTCCTCTGTTTTCTGATTGGCTACTTCTCTTAACCACTAACCATAAGTTTGGAGCTTGCAAACACCTGCGCCAAACATGAGTAGCGTTAAACCAGCGCCGCGCTGATTTCGTTATTGTGAACGCTCACATTGCAATGCCTATGCCAAACTTTCTACGCTAACCATAACTACTAACACTAACTACTAATTTCGTGTTGTGAATGAGGCTTAAGGCTTGCATTATCTTTCGACTCCATGCACACAATCCAAATATTAACCAACAAAACAAAAACAAATCAATTTAATCCTTTTTGTCAAGGTTGGTTCGATCGAGACAATTTTATAGAGCAATGATAAACAGTTTGCAGTTGCTAGGCAACTATATCTCCTTGTAAAAACAAACAAGAATCTTGCGCATCTTGTACTGGGCGAATACACATAATCTGGACTGCTGATAAAAGTTGCAAAGTCCGAGATTCCTGATAAGCGAACATGAAATGAATGAACAGCAAAGTTTTCTTTTTGCTCTTTGAGAGCAATTAATAAATTACGTTCTATTAATATTTAATAAACGTTTAAGATAATTGCAAAAGACGAATATTTAATTGATTTATGGGACAAGAATAAAATTATCACTAGAGAGTTCATTGTTTTCAAATAAATACTTTAAGCGTATAATCTTTAGTTTGAAACATGCATATTCATAATAAACAATTTATTTTCTTATATTTTTGCTTAATTATACTACAATGTTATACTTTGTGTGACTAAAAATTCACCGCGCCATTTAAATTCTATGATACAATAATATATTTAAATATTAAAGTTCTTATTGTTCAATACATATGAATGTGGTTACAAACATCATTCAATTACAAATTACCCAAACAAAAAGAGGGAGAAAACATAACTTCCTGTAATTCCAACAATTTTACTGTGCTCGTAACATCATTGACTGTTGTTGAGTCACAGAGAAAAAATGAAATAAATTGTCACAAATATGAATGGATGTGTTCGTGTTAGTTAGCACCGACGCAATGCCACTGAATGTGAGTACATTGAAGGGGGAGGGGTAATTGCTTACCCGCTGCCGCCGCCACTGGTAATTCACCTATCCGGTTGCATTATCCTATTTTAGTTTCCGCTGGAATTCCAATGTTTTTGTTCCGGTTTTTGTTGATATATTTATAATATTTATGTACATATTTTTCACAAATTTAAAATTTTTAATAATTTATACTTATTTTTCTTGTGCCTGTAAAAACTTAAAAAAGGGACTTTTTATGGTTGTAAGTAGGGAACATGGTTCAGAGTTCTGGTTAAAAATTTTCACAATATTCTTTCGACTACTTCAAATTAGTGCTGTGAGGATCCGGCAAAACTTGGATCCGACTGCCCGGATCTCAAAATATCCGGTTCCTCGGATATCCGATGTTCGGATATTGAAGCGGATATCCGTAAATTTAATTAGGATTTGGATCCGGATCCAGATTTGAGTTAGGATCCCTTTTGGATTCAGATCTGGACTTGGATCTGGATCCGGATTCGATGTTTTGTTTACGGATCCGGATCCGAATTTTAATTCTATGGATCCAATTCTATTAACTATATCAAACAAAAATTTATTGTGGATTATTTCATAATCAGATTTATTTGGTTTTGAAACTCCATGATAATGATAATACTTATACATTCAAATATTATCATCGGGTTCAATACTGAGAATATTCGAATCCGAGAACCGATATGGTTTCTGAAATTCCATATCTAAAATCTGATACTCATACTCATATTCGGATCCGGATCCAAAATCCAATAGTCAGATTTGGATCCAAAATCCGATTCTCAGATCCGGATCCAAATCCGATACTCAGATCCGGATTCGAAATCCGATACTCAGATCCGGATCCAAAATCCGATACTTAGATCCGGATAGTTCAACAATCAATTATCCGGATATCCGGATATTTTTGGATCCGAAACCGAAACTATCCGGATCCGGATCCCACCACTACTTTAAATATAGACTTAAAACTAGTGGTGGGTTCTGGGTAGTTTCGGTTTCGGTTCCAAAAATTTTCGAATCGGATAATTGCATTTTGAACTATCCGGATCTCCGATCCAAACCTTAGTATCGGATTTTGGATCCAGATCTGAGTATCGGATTTTGGATCCGGATCTGAGTTCCTATAGAATTTTGGGTCCGAATCTGAGTATTGAATTTTGGATCGGATTCCAGATATAAGTTGAGTATCGGATTTTAGATATAGAATTTCAGTATCTGCGTCGGTTCTCGGATTCGAATATTCTCAGTACTGACCCCGATGATATATTATCATGGAGTCTCAAAACCAAATTAATCTGATTATGAAATAATCCGCTATACATTTTTTGTTTGATGTAGTTAATCTAATGATACAAATTTGTAATTTTTATTCATCATTTAGTAAATAGGACACTGTGAAAGTATAAATTCCTTTTTTCTTTGTATTTGCACAAACTACCTGGCTATTTTAGAAGGGTATTATAAAATTTATTTCTGTTTACAGACCGCTGTAGAGATAAACGGTTTGAATTTGAATTCAAGTCTAGATGTTTGCCTTTATACATCCAAAGTGAAGAATCGGATCCAGAATTAAAATTTGGATCCAGATCCGTAAACAACACTTCGAATTCGGACCCAAATCCGAATTAAATTTACTGATATCCGCTTCAATATCCGAGGAACCGGATATTTTGATATCCGGGTACTCGAATCCTCACAGCACTTCTTGCAAAACATATGATACAATACTCTAACAGAAGAATGTGCAGGGCTTTTAGATATAATAGTAAATATAACTAAAGCTGGTATTACCAATAAAGGCGATGTAACCCAATATTAAATGGCGAAATAAGTGAATAACATTCAATTTTTTTTAAGTTTAAAATTTTTATTTTAAACTAGCCGAAAGAAACTTATAAAAATTTCTCGCCATTTGCGTAGGTTTTATAATTTGTTTGTGGAAAATAAAAACAATATTTTCCCTTATTATTGCAGATCCTAACAAATGATTTATTTCCAGATTTAAAATTATTTTCTTTAACACTACTACACATTCTGCAACTGAAAACTGTTACAGAATGAGTACATTCTGTTACAGAATAATATTCTGTAACAGGCAGTCGAAGTCCGCTAGTTTTTCAATTCACCCATTTAAAATACATGGGAAAATGCAATTGTTTCCAAAATCAAATTGGCTTTGCTTGCCGCATTATTCTTTTGATTTTGTCACCTCAACTGCCCCAACTGTCAATTTATATTAAAAAAAAAAAAAAACTAATTAATACGCCTTGTTTTACGCTTTTTGAAAAAAGTTAAATTACAATTTATTGCTTTTGTAACATACCAATATTTTATTATTTTGAGCAAAAATGTCGAGACAATGAAAATATTTTTTTTTTTTTAAATAGTGTTAGAGAAAGTATAGTCTTAAACGCGTATGGAATAGTATTCCACCACTTGCGAAACCGTAGAACAAACATTATCTATTCCATACTAGTTATAGAATATTCAAATTTTTATAGATATATTTCCGTCATTCTGTCACTTCCATTGTACTTGTTATTCTTTTATGATCTTATTCTTTCTTATTTGAGATGAATAAGAAACTCCATATCAAATGCTCGTTTGTCAAATATTGATGTTGCTTTTTGACCAGTGTCTATAAATCTTATATCGGCAAAGATGAAACAGTATTCATATAATATGTATGAATTCCTGTTACTCTAATTATTTTGAATATTATAAAACTCCTTGACCTTAATGACGTCATGCTAAATTCGTGGATCCTTGAGCTAAATATAGCCAGATAAATTCCTTAGGAATATTCATATTTCGATCTATATATGGCAGTATTATCACTACACATATGTAAACAAATAAAAAAGTAGCATATCTAATATTTTTTCATGGTTATCGTCAAACCTTCGATTATTTTAGAAGAAAATAATTAATTTCTAACAAACAACTATATATAGTTCTATTTTTATGTCTACAAATATGTAATACAATTCAAAGAAATATTGATGTAATAATAAACATAATTATTTTATGTGTTTATCATAATGGGGGATTACGGCTCAATCGAATTAAAGGAAAATAGTAAAAAATTACGAATGTATATGCTGAATAACGAATATTAATAAAAAAAATGAAATGGTATAATTGAGATATTTCAGAAATAAAGGGTTTTTTGTTATAGCGCTTCGACACTAATATGAAAATATTTTGATTGGCGGCCGAGAAACCGCCTATACATGCATTACAAATAGCGTGTTAGGAGGTGGGATTACTACCAATGGAAGTTAAGAAATTCAAGTTCGAAAGGAGGGGCTAACATTCCTGTACTACAGTTTTCAAACAGTTTTTATTTTAACACAAATTTCTTGCATTAAATTTAATAATTTAAATACACCTGTAATTATAAAGTATGTAGACTTGTACAGTGTTATAATATTCATTTATTTTTATGTAAATATAACTTAAAATAGCATATATTTCAAGAACATTTAGGTCCATGATGAAAACAGTTTGATATAAAAACATATATATGTGACGTCACGTCAATCTTTTCAAAATTCGGGAGACCATAACTCGCTTATTAATAGGAATTTTTTCACCGGATTTTCATCAATAGTCTTAGTTTTCCTAATATTTTCAGATGAAATTATAAAAAAAAAATGGTGTAATCCCCCATTATATGTAAAGTCAAGAATAACATAATTACAATCAATGAGATGGGTAAACTATCACACAAAAACCCAAAAGAGTTACAATAATTATCTTAATAATAATGATTGGGGCTTCAAATTTTATCCACATATTCTCGGATCATTCTAGTATATATTCCAATATTGAGCAGATTTTTTAAAGCTATTATGGGGGTATTCTAAACACAATCCGTTACATGAAAACGGACCGTTAAAAAATTTAGCGAGTCGAGTAGATTGAGATGTAAAAAAAGTGAGTCATTACGACGAATTGCCAGAACTTTTATTTATTTGGAACCACTTTAGGGGGCGGCCCGGTTAAAATTCGACTTGACCCCTTTTAAAGTCCAGCCTACTAAATACAGGTGTTTCAAAGTGTAAAAAAAAATGTAAGGGCATATAGTACTGAAAAAATTGAGTAAAAAAAAAGCAACATGGGTCCGATCTTCAATAGTTTCCGGGATATGAGGCAGTAAAAAATGAGTTTTTACGGGGTTTACCTCTGCTATCTTGAAAACTATAAGAGTTACGACTATAATTAAATAAGACTTTTTGTTTACCTTTCAGAGGTCATCTTAGATGTGCTTTTTTTAAATCAAATAATTGTATGAAGTTAAATGTTGTTTCGACCTTGGTCAATATTTAATTTTCATATAATTTCGTAACTATTAGAAACTAAGAAAAATGTTTCACATAAAATTTTATTGTTTTTTTTTTATAATCTATTTACTGAGACAAAATTTTGTTCGATCACTATCATTGGCAATTTTTCTTCGATTTTTCATTTATCTGGGAAACAGTTGAAGATCAGACCTATGTTGATTAAGCTTTTCTTTACTCATTTTTGTCAGTACTATATGCCTTTTAATTCTTTTACACTTTCTTTGAAACAGCCTGCGTATAAAAATTGATATTTCAAATATTTGAAGATTTTGGACAAAATGGTTGATTTTGGATTTTAAATTGGAGCCAACGTTCCATAAAATAAATTGTAACCAATAGATACAAATTTATTACCTGACATTTTAATATTGTATTCAGTGTCTTCTACCGTTATTGATAAAAAATTAAAATAGGATGTTAGCCTTTAATTACTCGCGCCCATTTTTGTAACACAAGTACTCGCGTGGTGAATTTTATACACCAGTAACAAAATGTGGTTATAGAGCAATGAAATAAAAGAAGATTTTGTTTAATATATTCTCAATATATTTTGTAATTATTTAAGTACAAAATATTATAAAAAAAATATTCAGACTACCTTATGTTAAAATAATAATCTAAATGAAAGCAAGCGTAAAGATAAAAATAATAAAATTGCTTACAAAAACTAACAATAATTATTTTTGCAGTCTTTTCCGGATATAACTATTCGCTATTACTTAATTATTGTCGTTATAGTTAGTATTACATTCTGGGCAAGTAATTGCATGTTCCTTGCATACAAATTTTTTACATGAAATGCATGAAGTTGTTGTTATCCGATTTTTCTGTCTACCTCAACAGAAGAACCTTCCTCGCACCTTTATTGGTGGTCACTCCGGATCCTACTCTTCTTCTTGTATTTTAAATTTACTTAGAAAACAATGAATGCCCTTAGACAAGTTTTTTACTTTTGCTCGTTCTGAAAGGTGTGGTTTCATCAGAGAGTTCGCTAGTTGCTTTAGAAAAAGTCTCCTGTATTTTTGAGGTTGCTCTATGTGTTAAGCGTTATACAGAATTTAGCTGTTTATAAATAATAACCAAAAAAAAGAAGATATTTAATGCAAAAGTAATCAAGTTAGAAGTTTCAAAATATAGTCACATAACTACCCGCGTGGTGTATTCTGTACACCACAAGGAACACCTACTAATTTAAAATCAAATAACTATGTTTTCCGTACAGCTGTCACAACGGTAATGAAAAGGCTTATAAAAGAGAGTTCAGTAATAGGTTAGGTAGCTCCACAGTAGCACGAGACTATTTAAATCAAAATTACAACTATTTTAGTCCGAGTGGTGTACAAAATACACCAGCGCGAGTAGTTAAAGGTTAAAAAAGGCTATAAATTGTTTATTCAAATTTAACTAGATTTACTGTATCTATTAATTTTTTTCCAAGATTATATACGGTACAAATTTCATAGTTGTAAGTTCCGCATTAAATTATAATTTTGTGACGCACAAAATTTCGAATAAATTATATTTTGTATTCTATGTAGGAAAAAATTATTCCGCGATTAATTTAATCGTCAAAAATTCCAATTAATTACGGAAGGAAGTGAAATATTAATAATGAATTGTTTAACAGACTGAAAATGATTAAACCCATCGCATCTTTGTTCCGGTCTACGTATCTCAACTGTTTTATTTATAGCTGCGTCTGAGCGGTAGAGTTCTTCAACCTTTCCGTGTAAACAAATTCTGAAAACAGCTGAAGGTCAAGTGTGCTTGTCTGCAAGGAGCGACAATCGACTGTTTGGAGATCATCTGCAAAGGTGACGCGATTTGCGAAAAAATATTTATTTCTATATTATGTAATATTTAACTGAGTGGCATCATAGTAACAGCATTAAGATCATCATACGATATACTTGTGATAAAATGATATCGACTGAATTTTGTATTTGTATTATGACCATGAGGAATATGTACTTTGAAAAGACAGGAAGTACTTGTAGAACTAGTGTTACTAATCAGAGATTTGCGAAAGATGAGTATTTCAAATTTAAATGGTACAAAAGTGACCCTTATGTTACATTTTCCACAATGAGCAATGAGTGTCCATGTGGTGACGCCTGGTAAACGCCCACATGGCACGAATCATCATTACCGAATACCGATACCTGCATATAAAACAGATTGGCATACCCAGCAATGGGTAATATGGCGTGATGATATACAAGTATTTATTTATTTTATTTATGTTGTAAATATTTTTAGTTTCTTGTTTCAAATATTGAATTTTAAAAATTGCTCGACTCGAATGTAGATAGACGATGACAAGAAAGAAAACAGACTTGGTAAGGGAGAGTATTCGTGATTATCTAAGAAAAATAAACCATGGGTATTTCTTCGGTGCAATCTACTTACTATTGGTTGGATCAATTCACATTGCATATTTCGTATAACAAGTCAAAAAGTAAAATGTTTCTAATCATAGTACCGCTTTATAAAAATCCTGCTAACCCTTAACATTCCTCACACCAGTTTTCTTTTTTTTTTCATGCCATCGACTATATGTAAGTAAGTCTAGGTCGATCCTAAGTAGTGATGTGCCGCCAAAACATTCCCGTCGGGAATTCGTTTTTTTCCTTCAGTAACGATTTGCGGGAAGAAATTTTGTTACGTATTTTCCCGGATTTTTTTGAGAAAAAATAGGCGAAGGCCTATCCCATTCTGAAATGGACTATACCTATACGCACAGTACTGATCCTTCTGATTCTGATGTCTAATTACATATTTGTTTACATTTTAAATTATTTGTTCTTGTATTACCAATGTACACCCCAGGAAATCTCAAAAAAAAAAAACCGGGGAAATTCCTGGGAATTTACCCGTAACTTTAAATTTCGGGAATTGACCCATCTCTAATCCTAAGTATACTCTTAATTGGCAAATAAAATATTGCATCTAAACAGAATAAATTCTTTTAGTGAGTAAGCGGTAAAAATGTGTTTCAAGTTTCAATAAACCAAAACAAATTAATTTTAAAACCGACCTCAAGATTTAAGTTACGTATTTATATCCTATTATTGTTCCCAAATTTCCGGGTGAAACAATGCCAAATTGCCTTCAAAAATGTCCTTAAGAATATGACTATTAGTTGTTATATAATTAATTCATCTGGTGGCGCTCGAAATCTGTTCTTTAGGAGATGCGTGAAGTTGGCACCCCCAAGTAGGAATTTTCAGAAAAAAAATATTGCATTATTTTGCCCAAGTTATGCCCAGTTTTGCCCAATACTTAATTTATTTTGCGCACGCAACCTACCCACCCAAACTACCCACGCAACATGCCCACTAAAACTGTCTAGACAACACTCTGGGCGATTAACTTTTATAACCATACCCACCCAAACATAACATAAACGCACACTCGACTTTAGGTGGACAGTGATTAGTTAGGTATCACAACACGTAACATGCCCACCCAAACTGCCCACGCAACATAATAAATTAAGTATTGGGCAAAACTAGGCATAACTTGGGCAAAATTATGCAATAATTTTTTTCTCGAAATTCCTACATGGGGGTGCCAACTTCACACAGGTTTCTTTAGGAGTTTAAAATAAGAAAACACTTTTTTTTCAGATATCTGTCTCGCTCGCAAAACTTTATTAAATGCTTTATATATTTAGATTTACACAATATAATTTTTAATTTTTGGGAACCAAATTTTTTTAATTTAAAGTTCATAGATCACTATTTAAAAAAATAAAATAAAAAAAGCAAATGTGTCATTGTTTGAACAAATGTTCCATGTTATTTGAATACAACAGAATTTTATTAATTATAAATTATGAAATATTGCATTACATGTTTGTTTTCAAAGTGTCAAACATCATTGCAAAATACTACAATTTCCAGTAAAAAAGAAATTATGAGCTAATACTCTTATCAATTCCTTCGGAAAAGTCTTAAGATAAGTAAAGCACCAAGTGCAAACACCATTAAGCACTGATAACTAGATAAATATAAATAATAAAAAATTATAATAATGTTACACATTTCTGGTATACCTGATAAGATTATTTAAAAAAAAAAAACTCAAATATAAACAAAAACATAACAACGCAAATGGATCTATTTATATCAAAACTAGTCCTTTAAACTGTAATAGGGGCAATCAAAGTTTAAAAAAGTTTTTAGTTTTTAAACAATCGAGTTTTTAATGCTCTCAACATCTACGTCATACTCTATTCCAAATTCTTACTACTTTCAAGTCTTCTTCCTTCGCCTTTTTGAAATTCGGAATTCATTTTCAAGTAAATGAGGTTTCATAAATAAAAAAAAAAAGTAAAGGCGTTTTCCACGACTTGATCCCCACGTCATAAATGGTTCAAATCGCCAGGGGCGGGAGGGAATTGATGACGCCATGTTATCGGGTGAAATCGGATGATTTCTGAAGTATTCATACAAATCAAAACAGACAACTGACGATATAACCTATATAGTGTCAATTATTTATTAAATTTTAAGTTTAAATAGTTATTTAGCAATAATAAACCAAATGAATAAATATGATATAAGTATAATGGATAAAATATACCTCTTTTTATTGTCTAAAAACAATATCATGCAATAATAGGCTATTCCACCGTAATCAAAAATAATAGAAGTAAAAGTTTATTGAAAACATGAATGATAATAAGTTAAAGGATAAGGGAAAATCAATTATTTTTATTATAAATAACTCCCTCTAAAAATATTTGAGCAAATAGGATCCAAGTATGAACTCCGACTTTGAGAAGCACCGCCCTAACTCCGCCTGAACGAACTAAGAATATACTTCTTCGGTTGAGTCGAATCTGTTCGGTTCTAATTTCTTCGTTTTTATAAAATGAGAAAAAAGTAAAATAAATTAAGTACAACAAATCATTTTATGTCTCTAATAAAGAATACTAATATCACAATTTAAATATACATTATTTTGTAATTTGTTCAACATTGTTTTATGGCCTGTGACCCACTGTTCGTTTACTTCTGGTATATCCACATTACCTACGTCACGAAGCAAATTTAAAATTCTAACCTTTATATCTCGCTTATTTGGAGGAATTTTAAGTTGGACACATGTGGTCTTGTATTGTTGAATAGCCTATTGTCGGAAATCTTAGAAACGTCATATTTACAACAGCAAAATGCACAATATAATACCAAGAACAAACGAAATATCCGAAACACAGTGAAACACAAATTGTCAATGCCAAAACACCTTTCTTCACATAAATGACATTAACATGAATATTCAAATAATTCAAATATTTTTTTAACCCCCCGACAGAATTAAATCCCAATTAGAAAGTGGGTTCACATACACAAACATCCATGCCTTAGTGGGATTCGAAACCCGAACCCATAACCCCGACTAAGAGACAACCCTTGAGCCATCGGAGACGACAAATGAAGTTCGTTACCGCAATTACAGTACAGTGTTTATTTAATATTTTAACGTTGGTTAGACGGAGATAGCATATACACCTGTGACACGCACAATAATGAGATAGCGAATAAAAGTCTCATTTATGCCATGTATGTACGACAAAGATGCTAGATAAAAGTTTAGTAATTCTTGCATCAAAAATTGATGACGCGGGGATCAACTAGGAGATAAAGAGTGAAGGTCCCCGTTGCTATTAATAGCTACGTTTATGTCCACTGCAAATTCTGGCAAGTGCAAATAACTAAAGAGATATCACAGTTTGACGTATGAGTTCAACGGCTTCGACATCAGCTGGCCTGGCTCAGGTAAAAAATAGTTCAGTTTGGGTGTCCTTGAAATCGGTCAGTTACAGGAAATTCAGCAGTGAATTTTTTACTCCTTATTACGTTTTACTTTGTTAGTTCACCGGCTCAAAGTTTCATGAACTGTAATTATTTATTCTTGCGACGTAGAATAGATTTTTTGTTTAATTCGCACACAGTTTTTAATAATTTAAAATGTCCAGTGCGGTGTAAAGGTTTAATGACAGTCATAAGAGAGGATAATGGATGCTTTATTACGTTAAGAGATTAAAATATTAAAATATGGATCTTTAATATTCCACACATTTGTTTTATATGCCGTTTTTCTTTTATTTTGCACTGAAATAGATAATTCATCTCTATATAAATAAAAACAGAACATAAAAACTGTAATTACTTCCAAGACATTTAAATGCTACGTTAATGTATAAAAAACTGAAAGAACAAAAAGAACCGTTTCAGTAAAATCGCTCTATAGAAACGATTTGAATTAGTAAAATAAGTATTTTTTTATGACCTTAAACATTTATGTATTTCTCCAGAACGAATTGATGTAACTTTACTGTATAGGGTGCTTAAAAAATGCCAGCCTGGAACAAAATTTACTTTTCTAATGCCCAGTTGCACCGCTAACACTTAAAATTTAAACCTGGTTTTATTCAGTTAGCCAAATCAATTTTGTACTATAATTATAAAACCATGTTTAAATTTTAAGTGTCAGTGGTGCTCCTGGGCATAAGAAGAGCTCACAGTAGAAAGACCTTTCGAAAGTCCCTTTTGAAGGCAGAAATTTTCAGTAATAATATAACAAGAGTAAAAATAAATTGAAAATAATTTGATAGCTTTATCGAAAATTTGGCAATAGCCACTCAAACCCTACCAGCCCGATTCATAAAAAAGTTTAAGGCGATTGCCGGTGCTACGCTAAACAGCACTTTAGTAGAAATCAAACTACACTCGTAAATATTAAGTTATAACTTCAAACTTGATACCATTGTATAGTAGATAGATCAATGCATGGGGTTGACCAATTATTTTGCATAATTATTAATTTCTATTGCATTTAAATTTAGTTCAAAAAACATCATAAAAATGGCTATTTTAAAATTTATTTTTAACACGATAACTGTACTTTATACAAAAAATGTTTGGGTCACCCCCATAGCGCCCACCTTTAGTAGTAAGTCTGTGAAAAAAAATCTACATTATCTCTTATAGTGTAGCTGTGATTTGATTTCTACTAAACCCCTTTTTGCCGCTTATTTCAGAAATCGGAACGATAGACTATGGAGGAGAAAGTGTTAGGAGAATATGTTCCCCCTCTACTACACACATCTCCTCTCTCACTCCAACAATTTGCTTCACAACACGGGCTGAGTTTTCCCCTTATGCTTTAAACAAGGACAAACACATATAAAAGCAGACAGAGAGAAATAAACTTAGCAATCTTAAAAGTAATGGGGGAACGTAAGATGTTTGTCTGCACTAGTGTCATACTAGCTACAAAACTGATTTCGCTTAGCGACCGGCAATGCTCTTAAGCTAATCCTCATTTTTTGATTAGTGAATTCTATTCTATTCCGGTATTTAAAATTTAATTTATTAGACTATATTTTTAGATATAAACTGTTAAAATTAGAGTAGAATTCGCTAATCAAAAAATGAGGATTAGCTTAAACTTTTTTGTGAATTGGGCTGTACGTGCTTTCGCGACTAAGCCTGGCAACAAGTTTGAGAAACAATGTGGAGAATTATTTTTTAATTTGTCGAACTCTGGAATTACATTTTATTAGATTATTTTGTGATCCACAAATTTGTTTCAAACAGCACTGTCACTGTCATGCTGTTGTAACGCCATCTACTGTCGTAATTAACTAGCTTCATTCATTTACATGACGCAGTTAGTAAGTCTATTTTGACAACTAGAATACAACTATGGCAAGGCAAAATAAATAACTAGAAATAAATAATCGTCTCCATACTCCATTACCTACTAATTACAGTGTTCCCAGAAGTGGTTTCTATATTTTTTTTGGTTTACATATTTCATAAAATAATAAATCAAAATAAAAGCTACGGGCATTATTCCCGGGAATAATCCGTAGAGCTTTATTCTCACTATAATAATTACAGGATTGATTAAAACACATACACGAGAGAAGTAATGAAACAAAATAACCAGAGGGATTTGTTTATGTAGTTATATTCACTGCAATTCTGTAAGGAAGTTGTTAAGTCTTAGCAACGTTACTAAAAATTATAACCAATAGAAACAAATGTAAAGGCAGTCATTTTCATGTTTTATTCAGTATTCGCAATTAATATTGGTTATTTACCATAGCAATGTTGCTAAGTTTTAATAACTTTCTTACTGAATTAGGGCGATTGTCTGCAAATAAAAGTTCTTTATCAAAATTTATGTTTATTGTAATGAAAGATGAATTCAGCTGATCTCAAAAATTAATTGAGAACTGAAACATTACATCTCTATAGAATTCAGTCTTTTCAAATAAGTATCCCTTAGCAAACAATTAATGACGCACCATTGGAATATCTTTAACAGACTGATTTATTACTGCAGATCATTTTGTATTTGCTTTTTTGAAGATGTTGCGGTTTCAAATAATACAAGATTTCAATAATTTAATTATCTGGAGATCCGGAAACAATAACCAATCGAAAACTCTATTCGGGAAGTCTCAAGAGACTATCAAAACTCACGGAGCCTAAATGCCGGTCAGGCACGCATATTCCACGCTTAGGAAATATGTACGGCGGCGATCAACAGACTGCTCCACAGATTTCTATCCACATGTAGAACAAGATTTCATTATTTCTATTCTTTACATTTCTTAATCGTTATAATAAACATATACATACATATTTCTGTAAGTTGATAACAAATATATCTGGAATATAAGTAATAATAAATACCCTTGGTATGGGAGGTACAGGGATCGTGCTAAAAATCACAAATCGATATTTTAGTAAATGACCATGTTTTAAGGTCCCTAGAATCCAATTTAAACATTTTCACGATGATGTCTGTATGTATGTATGTATGTATGTATGTATGTATGTATGTATGTATGTATGTATGTATGTATGTATGTATGTATGTATGTATGTGTATGTATGTATGTATGTATGTATGTATGTATGTATGTATGTATGTATGTGTATGTATGTATGTATGTGTGTGTGTGTGTGTGTGTGTGTGTGTGTGTGTGTGTGTGTGTGTGTGTGTGTGTGTATGGATTTTGTTGTCGCAACTAGAGATGGGTCAAATCCCAAAATTTACGGAAAAATTCCCAGGAATTTCTGCGGATTTTTTTTGAGAAATTTCGAAGGGGAAATTTATTAATACCGAAAAAATGTACATTAGTAATACAAAAACAAATAATAATTTAAAATGTAAACAAATATGTAATTAGACATCAGAATCAGAAGAATCAGTACTGTACGTATAGGTATAGTCCATTTCAGAATGGAATAGGTCTTTTCGCCTATTTTTTCCCAAAAAAAAATTCCGGGAAAATACGTAACAGAAGTTTCCCGGGAAAAAAACAAATTCCTGACAGGAATTTTTTGGCAGCACATCACTAGCTCTAACCCAAATACGATCATTCAGAAAATTCTGAAACCTTGTATTTCTACCATGGAGAGGAATACAAAGGAGAGAGCATGAGGTTATATTGTGGGCCAGGGGAATGAAGCCTAGTGGGGACGGACGAACACAGCTGTTGGACCGTCCTAGAGAGGGGGATAAGCGCTAAGCGCAGCAATTTTTAAACAAAATTGCTTTATTCGTTCAATTAAAATTTTATAAAACTTTAAATACTGAAAGAAATGTGTTGTTCATATATTATTTATTGAAAAATAATATTAATGTGTTTTTACACACATTTTACTTATTGAATTTACTTAATTAAATATTGCAAGATTCAAAAAGCACGTGTTTTAATCAAATATTTTTAATTGAGTAATTAAACGTATTGAAATGCACTCTAAAACGATACAACACAAACGTAAACAAGCTAAACAATATGGCTTTAAGGTCAAAGAAGGTTGACAGATAGGCCCGGCCTGGAGTGGGGGAAATGGCTTCACTTTTACAGCCACTTGCTCTCTCCTTATTTATTCCTACCTCCATGATTTCTACCCTTTTCTAATATGGAAAGAAACCTTTAGATTTTGGTGTAAATCGGATAACCGGAAATGGCACTTTATTTGAATTCTTCAAAAAATACCATTAAATGCCTAAGATAAACACAATTCCTTTCTTACACAGTTCATATTTCAAATGAATGTAACTGACAGGTAAATATCACTTCAAATTAATAATAGTGACATTTTAAAAAGAAAATAGTAAATAAAGCAATAGTTATATGCAATGGAACATAATATAGTTTGCAGCGTTAGTAAATACGTAGGTATGTATTTAAATTAATAAAAAATTAAATAGCGGGAGGTTTTGTGTTGGCCACATCAGATTTTTTGCTTGCTGGTTTTACTCGACGATGCTTGCGGACTTACTTCTTTACCCATGACACTTTAACTAACTGGTGGACACTTAATGATTTAGTGACCACTTCATTGAGGATGAACACTCACACTTACACACTTATGAACACTTATATGGATACGGACATTCTTGATATTTTATTTACAAATATTATTTACTGTAACTTATTATTAATTGGACTAAACATAACTACATCCCAAAGATGCCGATGCATCATTAGATCAAAATAATCGAATTACGTAGATCGCAAGCTAAAACTCAAACTCTACGTGACTTTTCGCCAGGAGAGACAAACACCGACATTACATATTTACTCCATAAGAGTACAAACTAGACTGACTTAAAAACTAAAAACATTATCGTTATTATCGGCGTGAGAGGATATCTGCGGGGATGCAGGGAGCAGGGTATCATATGGCCTCCATAACCAGCCATCAATCCAATACGTAGGATTGCAATAACTTCTATACTTAAACGTCAAAATTATAAATGACCAGATTGACATCTAGACAACAAAAAATTGTACTTATTTCTAAACAGAATTTTGACCTAAAAGATAACAGAGTTGAAATATTGTTATTTAGAAGAGTTTATAATAAATTGATTAGTTTTTTATTGCTCTGAACATGCTTTGTCATTACACTCCATCACGCATTGGATCAATTTGTCACGAAATTATTGGTAATTAAATAATTGGAATACACCGAGGAACCCTCGAAAGAACCCCTAGAAACTGTTAATGCGGATTTTTTAAACTTATTACCAACGAAATCTAGAAAACTGTACGTACAATGCAATCTATAACATATTAGACAAATGTATTGTTAGAATAATTTGACATATTTTCTACCTAGAGGCAACATGTTTCACTTTTTGACATCAGAGATATCGATCACTACTTCCGGTGATGAAAAAATGAAAATTTGAGTTGAATTAATGATTCATGAGACATCCTTGATCTTCAGTCTGTCAGGTAGACACCAAAGCACGATTAGCTAAAGTGAAACGGTCAAATGTGCCATTGAAGATTGTGTGATTCGTTGATGTACATCCTGATGAGCAGCGATACATTTGGATTGAAACATGTGGACTGGCGTTGTATTTAATGCGTTTAATTTGCATGAAATTTAAAGCGCCGCATAGCCAACCATCGCCGACGCCCGGCGTCGCCTCTAAGGCTCAGGTGCCGCAACGTCCCCAGACGCTTTATAATGCTCATATTTATTTTTCATGCATTTTTAACGCGCCCGCTATTTTACTGCTTTCCAACTCTAATAATTCCTGGTTAAAATTTCACCCACAATGCGCTATTCGCTTTTCTCTTTTTATCTTATCATTTTTAATAACAACACACTTATAAATGATTTTGCCAAGCTAAACTTGCAAGATAAAATTCTAAGCGCAGGCCCGGTTTGCCAGAAGAAACTTTGCTTATTAATTATGAACAGTGGTTTGTATTTAATATTTAAAAGGCATTATGAAATATGTGTTCTATTTTATAAAATTTATATGCTCGCTATATTATCTTGTTTAGTCTAGATACTCTAGGTTTATATTGTACTATGGACGACGCTTTTAGTTCACATGGTTTAATGTACAAATAATGGACCCATATAAACCATAATCGAAATATAACAAAATAGTCGACCCGGCTCGGCGTCGCACGGGTAAAGCTAGAATAACGATTATCTACACGTGTACCAGTAATTTTTCACATTTACTTCGGAGACATATGTGCTGCGTAGGCAGCCGGCAACCTGCCTCACATCGTACAAGGGTATTTTCCGGTTGACCAATTATAACCAAAATCTAATCAGCTCTTCATATGATTGTAAAGAAGAGGAATACGAAAGAATTATAATTTTTAGAATTGTAGTTTTGGAGTTATTGTCGGAGAAAAATTTGACACACACACACACTAACACACACACACACACACACACAGACAGACACACACACACACACACACACACACACACACACACACACACACACACACACACACACACACACACACACACACACACACAGACACATACATACATCAATGTAAAATTAGTAAAATCGTATTCTAGGGATCTTAAAACGTGCTTATTCATTAAAAACTCACCACCTAATTTTTTGACCAAAGACAATACCTTCCTTACCTAAAGGTGACGGAAGGTAAAAACATTCACGATTTAAAATATCCAGCGAATATTCAATGCCCATTGGCATTGTAAATTGTATCTGAAAGTATATGGTAAATATTTGGTATTTAAACATTTTCTGTAAATAAAAACTTTTGTAATTTTGTTTGCGTTTTTTCAATCAAACCGGACAACATGGATTGTTTTCCTTATTGGTCATTTACCGCAGGAAAAAAATCAACAACATTAGCGGGAATGTATTAAGAGTATTATGTTTAACCTATTCCAATATGTTATCGTCATATTTTTATTAATCACCAAACTGAACCACATGAGTAATAACCACGTAACACAATGTAAAATTAATTTATTTATATTAAATTTTATGATTCAGTGAGCGGAAATTGTATATAAGCTATATTCCATTTCCATACAAGTTTTTTTTTTTTTTTTTAGAAAAAGAACAAGTACAGAATTATGTAACAAAAGCTTGCAATATAGAAATGTTACAAGATATTTCTTTTTAGTATGTGAATTCAACGCTCATGAATTGTGTACCCTCGAAGGGCCGAATTCACCATTCCTTAATCATGAGTTGATCTACAAATCAACTCTGATTTTTAATCAATCCAATTTACCATAAAAAATCAAGCTAATCTACTAAACAAAACCAAGGATCAACTGATTCTTCATATTCCATGAATCAAGCATTGATCACATCTTTCGAGATTTATAGATAGCTATGTTAGAATTCTGGCCGTTGTACTCATTTGTAACTTTTCCTCATGCTTTTTCTTTATCTTTATTTAAAACCGTATTGGTTTTATTATTTTCAAATAAATATACTTTTATATGTCTTACATTTTCATTTTTAATATATTTAAAAATACTTTTTATTAGAATCAGTGTAATTTCTACGTTAAGTATAATAATTCAAAAACTGTCAAACAAATTTACTTGACACGTTGCACAAGATTTTAGTCTCTGAATCAACCTCTCGGTCATTTATTAGAGACTGTCCCACTCATCCAGAACCATAGACGCGTTTCGCTCTTATTAGAGCACTTCGGTGTGCAGTATTTACGCCTCTAACAGACACTGACTAGTGACCTAGTGACTAGGTAGGTGGAAGCATGATAAACCATCCGAAAATGATATGATGCCTGCAGAAGTAACTAACCACATGTAGAGCCATCTATTAAGAATGCTATCTCAAGGAAGATTTTACCTTCCGCCACCTTTAGGTAAGGAAGGTATTGTCTTTGGTCAAAATATTCGATGAGTTTTTAATGAATACGCACGTTTTAGGGTCCATAGAACATAATTTTACTAGTTTTACAATGGTGTGTGTGTGTGTGTGTGTGTGTGTCTAAAAATTATGATTCTTTCGCGTTTGGTCAACCGGAAGCTCCCTTATTTGAAACCAAATATGGAAAGTATAGGATCAGAAAGTGGTATAAGTGACAGAGTGTCCCTCGCAAGTGACTTGCAGTTACAGCCTCGCCTCAAGATTGGAACTTTCAATGCCGCATGTACGAGGAAGGTCAAAAAGATGGCAGTGCTGTGTAGCAGATTTGAGAGAGTAAGAACTGTATGAAGATGCGTTGGACAGGAATTAGTAGAAGAGAAGAGTAAGAAACAACGACCCATAATAAAATAGGGAAAAGCTGGAGAAGGAGGAAGTGTCAAGTGCATTTTACATAATGTACATTCGTATTATAATTTTATTGGATTTTAGAATCTTTTCAAAGAAACTTTCAGTACAAAATTTGTGAAAAATAGTGTGTTCATGTTACAATTTTACAGGATATATATAATCTTTATCTGAGAGCTTTTTTTCACACTCTTTTTACTAAATTAAACAAAGACAAAATTAACAATATCTTTTTTTACACGATCAGTTCGTTAAAATTAAGAAGTTTTATCATAAACGAATAAAACAAATAATATCTCCCTTAACTTAATCTAACTTAGGTATAATATACTATAAATATTGGTTTAAACTTATATTTTGTAATATTTAATAATCTTTTTGTACATTTCCTTAGTATAGACTTCTACTTAGTTATATTTAGTTAATAATTAGTCCCTTTTTTATTATTAATATATTATGTGTTAATTTATAAGATTGTTTTGCATTTATACTTGGAAGGTTTATAGTGTGTTACCAACTTGTGCAATGAATTGTATGAGTATTTGCTCGTGACAATAAATGTATCTATCTATCTATCTAAGAGCTTTTGGTATGGGATTTGAACAAAATACATCGAATTGACGAAGATTTTTTTATTTGAAGAACGCAGTTTCATAAATATTGCAAATGTATTTTGTATATTTGTTATTGTCTTTCTTGAAGTTCTTGTACATGTAATTCTTAAATATTCCTTGGGTTACGTTTGTTGATTGAGCTTTTCGCAGCCCATTACGTGTACCCTATACAATACTACTCATCCCACCCTCTTGCCATGGCTATACAGGGTAGATTTATTTTGTGGCCATAACAATTCGTTTCCTTCAAGCGTCCATGCCATGCCATGCTTTGCCATCCCCTGTAATTCCCGGGCCGCGCAGTTTACTTGATGGACTGTGACGTGACACGCGGACACGGACGCAGGACGCAGCCTAGCTGAATCTCCGCCGGCTCTAATGAAAATAGCCCGACCTGCTAATCCACATATACAATCATTCCCCCGCAAATTAATACCAGAGGATTCCGACCAATTGTCTCAGGATGGATGTTGCGCTTTGATTGTTACTTCAACGAAGACAAGAATTAGGGAACAAATAAACAAAAATACGAGAAAAATTAACACAAATGGCCTGAAAACATTAAAGACATATATTGCAATCGGTGGTCTTTAAGGAGAAAAAAATAAAAAATACTGGATGGGTCCATTGATGCTTTCTGAAATCAAATAAGACTTCATTTTTGCAGAGAATTTTTAATATATTGAAGAGAGGTGGTAGTTGGTGCTTGATGAAACATTTTACAATAAGTAAATAAAAAATCTGATGTGGTCAACACAATACCTCCCGTTTTTTAAGTTTTATTAATTTAATTTATACAGTGTGTCCCAATTAGAGGTGCCACCATTGGGATCTCGAGAAGTATAAGAGATACGATGTCGGTTAAATGGAACTTTTTGTACGCCTTTGGGAGGCCATCTCAGCTGTGCTTTTGTTTTTCCAAATATTCTCATAGGGCACTAGATAATGACGAAAAACTGAATATTGTTGATTTTTTCTTTTGCAAATAACTTCTAAACTATTAGTAATTGAGAAAAACGGTTCAAATATAAAAGATAGATATTTTTATTAACTAACCAGTGGCGTAGAAAATAAATTTTTATATCCATAAATTTTCGAGATATAATACAAACTTATATTTTTTTAAATGGGACCCATATCTTATTTTAGTCTCAAAAAAATAATTATTTTTTTCTCTTTTCAATGATGTAAGGGTTATTATATTTTATATTTGTTTTGCTCCTAAAATTTAATTTTTTTCTTTATTTTTGTGAATTTTCTTATTTCTCAGAAAAAAAAATATTATTTTTATTAATTATATTGTATTTGATCGATATAATTTATTTTATGCCTTTATTACTTAATATTTTTATTCTAGACTTATAATTACAAATTACACTATAATGTGCCAAGAGCGACCTGATACAAAATATTATAAAAATTAATTTGATACGAGTTTTGCGCAAATTTTTCTAACGAAATAAATTATTTAAATACAAGTAGTATTTCTAAATAGAAATCTACTAATATTTCCAAAATAATTGTAAATTTAATACAAAATAAGGAAAAAATAATAATTTTGAAGGCAAAACAAATATGAAACATAATAATCCTTACAACATTGAAAAGAGAAAAAAAATAGTTATTTTTTTTGAGACAAAAATCAGATATGGGTTCCATTTAAAAAATATAAGTTTGTGTTATATCTCGAAAATTTACGGATATAAAAATTTGTTTCGTACGCCACTGGTTAGATAATAAAAATATCTATCTTTTATATTTGAAACGTTTTTCTCAATTATTAATAGTTTAGAAGTTATTTGAAAAAGAAAAAATCAACAATAATCAGTTTTTCGTCATTATCTAGTGCCCTATGAATTTTTTTAGAAAAACAAAAGCATATCTGAGATGGCTTCATAAAGACGCACAAAAAGTTCTATTTAACCGACATCGTATCTCTTATAGTCCTCGAGATCCCAATGGTGGCACTTCTAAATGGGACACACTGTATTTGACACTTTGATAACACGTACTTATTCACAGCTGTTTGATTTTTAGTGCTGGAAACACATCAAATTTATATCGGATCATTCTGTACCTACATCTAATATTTAGTTATAATGGAAAATATATTATTTTTTACTAACCTTAATTTCATTAGACTCATTACAATCTTCTTAACATGGTTTCATTATTAATTCTAATGAAATTGCTTCCTGACATTGACATTTGTTTAAATATGTCAAAATTGTTATTAAAATATGTTTTTGTTTGACGCATAGGCAAGATGATGTATGAAAATAAATTATATTATAAATTCATATTTAAAATTATTTCAAGTTATTTACTAAATACTATTATCGTAGAATTAAAGACTGTACCATTATATCCAATTTTTATTAGCAAAAGTTGGTAAAAAATTATATTCAATGAATTTTTTGCAAAAAAAAAAAAAACTGTTAAAAGCTTGTATGAATGATACTTCCGGTTATCCGATATACACTAAAAACTAACGAGCTCTTTCCCCATTAGTATAGAATGGGTATACAAAATTTCAAATTTTTCTGATTGATAGTATTTGAGTAATCGTGTCCACAGGATCCACACACACACATACCCACAGACATCATTGTAAAAATGTTAAAATCGGATTCTGGGGACATCAGAACGTGCTTATTCACTAAAATCTCTATATGCGATTTTTAGCACGATCCCTATACCTCCCTTACCTAGTATAGCGGTAAAAAGAATATTCTGTATATATAACATCTGTTTCTTCATTTACAATAAATTTCTTACAATTGATAGCTTCCCTTATTTCTAGGTTTTCTAATAAATTCATTCTTAGTCCCTTGTCGGTAGAATGGAGTACTTTGAAGTTACCGTCAAATTTATGGTTTTGTCCTATGCAATGATTGGAAAAGCCGGTAGAGTGCAATTGTTTTATCTAAATTTTTAATATTCATTTATTCTAGTTTTAAAATTTCTACCACTTTGGCCTATGTACAAAGCATTACAGTCTTCGCAATTATTTGATAGACTCCGGTTAGCTCTGATGTATCAGATTTTTCTTTAATAATGATTAAAAAATTTCCTAAATTAGTTTTATTTACTACTATTGTTTTTAAGTCATGTTTACTTAAATTTTTCGAAATTTTGTTGTTATATTTAAATTTGGTATATAATATATATAATGCCAGTGGGGATTAAGAATTTTTAAGATTTAGGAAAATAACATATTATTTTGTAATACGATTTTTTTGTGAAAGTGATCGCCTTACATAACTTTTTTTTTTCATACGAATATATTAAATTAGAGATTAGTTTTAACTTAATTAGCATAGTTAAAAATAAAAATGAAATAAGATATTTCTCAGAACGATAAAAATTACTTCTAGACTGAAGATGTGACATGAATCATCAATTATTAGAAACATTTGATTATTATCTATAATAATGATTAAATATTTGGCGTTTGTCGGGATCGAACCCGGTTCCCCCGGGTTCGCGACCAGACACTCAGGCACGCGGGCACGGGACCCCAAATATTTCCAATTTTAAATGGCACAAAAGTGACCCCTATGGTGCACTCTCCACGCCAGCTATGAGTGCCCGTGAGGTGACGCCTGGTAAGCGCCCACACGGTAAAATATATCGTCATCATTACCGATGTCTACATGTGTTGTAGATACTGGCACACCCAGAAATGGGTAATATGCCGTGATGATATATTTATATTTATTTATTTATGATTAAATTTTCATTGATTAATATCAAATATTATCCAAATTTTATTTATAATATAATAGGTCGGCCGGTTTACATCTTCATTAAATTACAAAATATACACAAATGGTGAGAAATTTCTACAAAATTCTTTCGGCTACTTTACTGGTAAATGGACACCAACCTTCTATGGCCGAGACCTTTTACCTTTGGTAAAATAACAAATTAGTTAAAATCCAGTTTGTACAGTAAAGCTAACTTGCAAGATAACTGTAACAATTATTATGTTTACATGCTTTAGTTTTCAGTCAAAATTATGTGAAACTGTTTACACGCAATTTTCAAAAAAGTATATAGATTTATTTGAAAACAATTTCAGAATATTTGGCTGCTGTTCTTTCGTTAAGTGGCAAATCCTCTTCACTCCAAATACTTCGTTTTGCCCTTATTACAACTTAACTTTTTTTTTACTTCGTACCACTAGGCACTAAAACTACACAACTATCAGTTTAATATAGGCTTAGATTAGGAACAAAAAACGGCAGAAAGTTATACTATGTACTTATGCGCAATATTGAAACTGAATTTTAAATGGTTACATGAGTAGTTTTGAAAATAGTTTTCAAGTTCAAGGCAAACCTACGAATTTTAGTTTTTGTTAGAGGTAACTCAAAACCGTTTTGGCACTGTATATATGGCGTTATCAATACTAAAAGCGTTTTAAAAACACTGCATGTAAACTCAGTAAGTATTCTAAGAAAAAAATGCACGGGGTTTTTAAATACAATATCTAATAGAATTAAAGCTGTTAATAATATCGGCAATGAAGTAAAACAATATTAAATGGCGGATTACTTGAATAATATATTCAGTTTTTGTAAGTTTAAAGTCTAGTGTATATTTTGAACTAGACGAAAGAAATTTGTAAAACTGTACTCATAAACCAGTCGAACTATTATGTATTGAGTCTGGACTAATAAGTAAACTAAAAAAATTATAAGAGGAAAATGTAATATGTTTATTTATTAAATATGTCAATTACATTGTAAATAAATATATAAATTCATTTCTTTATTTACCTACGTATGATAAGCATTAATTGTACAACATATTGCTATAAATATTAGAAAATTAAAAATTTGAGCTGATAACAGGTATTCCAGACTGGAAATATAACTGCGTCATTATTTTGCAACTGAAAGATAAGATAATCATTGCTTATTATTCAATTACCTGTTTTTCTCTATTACATACTGTTTACAATCATCGAAAAAATGTAAACAAACATAAATACAATGTACTTTTCCACTTTTTTTAGAAAATAGTTACATTTTATCCACAACGCAGTTAGGAAATAATTCTCTGATGCCAAAAGCAGATACGTCACCTTTTCAAATATATTAGAATAAGAAAATAATAAAATAATACAATTCATCATTCATTCTTCTTAAAAGCTCCCAATCATTTTTACCTGAAAAACAGTTTCTTCATCACCTACATTATTTATATAAATAAACGTAGGCAATAGTTTGTCACATGTTAAGCTGAATGAACCAGGGTTGACAAAAACCCGGGTTTTATTAAATAAAAGCGGGTTTTATTGACAACCATCGAAATTTAGTAGGTATGTATCATTTTTAGATAATAGATATTAATATTATTAATTTTTTTTTTTAATGACTGTAATGTAATAAACGATAAATTAACTAGAGAGTGTACATGCGTACACGAATTAATATTAATAGTTGAAGTCTGTGCAATGCAAATGTGTACAAGAATTAGATTCAAGTGTCACAAGTCACAACTAATAGATGTTTAATACACAACTCAAAAAAAATGAAAATGCTGGCACCAGAATTGGAGTTGTTCAAATATAAAAGAAACACTGTGTTCAGTTCGCACAGCAATGAAAAATATATTAAAAATGATCAAACACGAAGTACACAAAATGAAATTGATTGTAAAATGTTGCCAGTGACAAAAATTTTATGTATATATGTGTGTACCATATAAGTATGTATAGTTCATCTAGGGATCATTTTCCGAAGACTCGTTATCGTTTTATTATGGGTGCAAAATAGCTAAAACCGCAATGCCAAAATATTTCGGTCCGTACAGTCGACCAGTTCAGTATTTGCAATGCTGGTATATATTTTACGCCCAGTATTCGACTGTAGACCAAGACTGCATTTTCCAGATTTTCTAAACCGATTACCAGGGCTGTATTTGCTAATATTATACAGTCGAATACTGGGCGTAAAATATATACCAGCATTGCAAATACTGAACTGGTCGACTGTTCGGACCGAAATATTTTGGCATTGCGGTTTTAGCTATTGTGCACCCATAATAAAACGATAACGAGTCTTCGAAAATTATCCCTAGATGAACTATACCATATTTAATTAATAAAATATGATTTCATAAAAGTGGGTTTTTTAGATGTTTTTTTTTGGGTTTTTTTAGATGGGTTTATTAAAAAAACCCGGGTGGGTTTTCTTGGGTCGGGCAAAATTACAACAACCCTGGTATGAACTTTGATTAATCATTCTGTTTCAGATCACGTGACTTTTTCAAAATATTACACAAAATTCAATAATTAAACGTTATCTCATAGATATTTCTCGATACCTACTTTTAAATTTGAAGCTATCGATAATGATATTTAAAAAATAATAACATATGTAACAAAAGTTTTGAGAAAAAGTTAGATCTCTTCTTCAACTAGAAACAATTTTTTTATTGAAAGGTAGGTTGTTCCTATAAACTAACGAATATTTTCAATGCGACGGAGTTTTTTAATACCTTGTCTCATTTGTCTATGGACGATGTTAAATCTTCTTCCGGGATCGTCAGAAATATTCTTGTCTGTACTTGTTGTTCGTTTTGATATTCTCAGCCATTATTGTATACTTTTCTGCTACGGTATGCCCAAAAGTCTTCAATCAGTCGCGCATGCGATACATACCCTCTCTCTGTTTTTTTATAAAATGTTCACTCAACCTGGGCCGCAGTCTATTTGGTTCATTATTATTTTTCAAATTTTTAAATCATTTCTGACAAAAGTTCTGCTAACAATTCTTTTTTAAAATTCTAAACTGCCGAGTTAGTTTGCGTGATAACTGTCTTGATCATTTTCGGGTAGCCCACTTTTTGATAAATTACTACACTTCATTCACGTGTAGTTCGGTAAATAGTTATCTCTCCAATATTTTGATCTCCAAAAACATCAACAATTTCACGATTCGGATATCAGTCCAACTAACCTATAGATAGATTTACGTATTTCAAGTTTGTATAACATCTTTCAAAACTTTTTCTGGCAATTTTAACGTGGGTATTATTTATTTATCATATGCAGAGGCAATTAAATTAGACCTTATTTAGTAATAAAATTTGGAGCATAATTTTATTCAAAACTTTTGTTACATACGTTATACTCGTATTTCTAAATTTAATACATATAAGGTATATAGAAATTTTTGTAACAGCCATATTGTTTAATCTAAAGTCTAAAGGGTTCTTTTATGTTTTGTTTACTCAGAATGAAACAATAAATAAGCTTTTTGTCTGCTGTAACTGGAGCAGGTGCATAATAAAAGCACACAATCATTAGAAAAGTAGATCACTATGAACTATTTTTCAAAATAATTGTTTCCGTTATTTATTGTAGATGTATTGGAGTAGATTATATTTAAGCGATTTAAAATGAAATCAGTAATGGTTTATTCCGGCGTTCAATGGTTTTCTGATTACTTACTTGCTGTTCCGATTATCTACTAAGAACTAATATACTTCAATCTACAGATAATGATTATATCAATACAATATAGTGCAATAATCGAAACTGCATGAAAATATTTACAAAGAAAATTTTAGTTACATGTTTACAATAAAATTTCCTTTTGGAGGGACCAAAGTCGTCATTTTATCCTGGTTCAAAAAACAGTCTTTAGCGACCAATGTCTGTAAACTTACTTATAAATAATACACATATTAAGTTACCATTGGAATTTTTCTGTTTGACCGAAGAACAGCTTATCGGTTCTTAAAATACATATGTAATAACTTTAAAATAAATGTTCATCAAGAACTATGTTTCTTACAGTTTTTAATTTTTTCACCCCAATAAATTAATAATTCATTTTTCATTTATATTTAAAATAAAATAATGTAGACTTGTTACATATCATTGAAACGCGTACTCGTATAAAATAAGCAATGGGACTATTTTCAACATATTCTCATTTAAAAAATCATACGTTTGTTTTATATTTCGAAATTTATTAGGTTTTCAAAATATCTAACTATGCAATTTTATTCTACCTAAAAAACGGTACAAAATTATTTAAAACGAGTTTTTGCACCTCAGGAACAAAAAAAATTAAATTAATGTGGTGGCGGTGACCATTGAACCATTCTCAAAGTTGACCCAATAATTTACTATCGTTAATATTACCCGACATACCTTTAAAAAACCAGGGCTGGTCTTTTTCCCCACCCTATAATAACCCATTCAAAAATACAATAAAACGTAGATTAGCTATTTATGTGTTTAGTTGCAAAATGATTGTATTTTTCGCAATGAAAATATGATTTTGCTACAAATCATATAGGTACTTAGTAGTTTTTTCTAAGCAAATAATGACATCATAAATTAGAACTGTCGCTTTTTGCATAGTGCGAAAAAATGACAGGCTATCGCTGATTGGCTGATGTTAACTTCCTTGCATTATTGTAAAAAAGAGGCAGATAAAAGCAATAATTCGTAAAAGAATGTCCTTTTGAATGTTTAAGTTATAATATATAATTCATTCAAAAATAATATAGTAACCCCAAAAAAACGCAATATAGACCAAAAAAGTACAATCAGGGTTTTTTAATAAAAGCGGGTTTTATTGACAAACATCGAAATATAGTATCTATGTATCATTTTTAACTTTAGTTTTATAAAGTATCTTAATACACATACACAAGTCGGCGTAAAAGATAATAGATATTAATATTATTAATATTTTTTTAAGACTTTATGTAATAAACAATAAATTAACTAGAGAGTGTACATGCGTACAAGTTACGAATTAATATTAATAGTTGCAAGTCTGTGCAATGCAATGAAAGTGTGTACAAGAATAAGATCCAAGTGTCACAACTAATAGTATATTTAATATACAACTCAAAAAATAATGAAAATGCTGACACCAAGATTGGAGTTGTTCAAATATAAAAGAAACACTGTGCAAAGTTCGCACTGCAATGAAAAATATATTAAAAATGATCAAACACGAAGTACACAACATGAAATTGATTGCAAAATGTTGCCGGTGACAAAAATTGATGTATATATGTGGGTACCATATAAGTATATACCATATTTAATTAATAAAATATGATTTCATAAAAGTGGGTTTTTAGATGGGTTTTTTTGGGTTTTTTTAAAAAATCCCGGGTGGGTTTTTTTGGGTCGGGCAAAATTACAACAACCCTGAGTACAATAAAACAAAAAAAAAACTGGGTCGGTTTGTTTAAAAAAAAACATGGGTAAAAAAACAAAAAATGAGGGACCAGTAGGTACATATAGTCCGGGACACGAAAGATGACCTATGGAAAATATGTTAGCACAAATCATTGTTTAATATATGTATATGTACTCTATTTAAATCCACACAAAATACAATTAATTTACTTTCCGCATACCTAACATAACATATATCAGTTGCTCAAATAAGTTTTAAAGCTACGCAGCCTTTCTTATATTGGCAGTTCATTTGTGCAACCGGATCATAAGCGTACAGGATATGAGCATTTCTTTCCCTTGCCCTTCAGGTTAAGATGTGTCCCGCACTATACATAATATATTATGTTCATACACACCACTTTAATCTTAGGGCAATATAGAAATTAAACAACGCTTTACGAAGAAAGTGTTTAAATGAAGCAGGTGTAAATGGCCGGAAATGAGGCAGTATAGTTTACTCTTAATGTGTTGGTGCCTTTCAAAATAACAATTTTGATAACCGACCTACTCGATGACACACATAATTTTATATTTATAAAAGTTCCCATTCATCCAAACTAGGTATTTAAACTTCCAAAGCGTAATATTTCCGGTATGATTTACGCAGTTCATTGACCTTTGCAAATTAGTTTCTTTTCGGGCGTTCGTTGTGTCTGTGGGATTATTAGTGGCATTTAGTCTGATAGATTGATATGTTTATAAATTATACGAAGCGCTAATTGTTGTGCGTAAGGCTTCTCTTCTCAATGGATTATCTCCACTCGGTCTCTTTCCCGCATGTCTGCTTTCCTTTATTCCGCAATTATTTTCCCTTCGCTTTGAGTTTAAACCAACCCCGCCCGAAAAACCAAATGCGAAGGATTTATAGGACTGATTGTTTTATTTTCACTTACATGTAATACAATTTTTAAACAATGTTAAGGAGGAAGTAAAAAGAAAACTATTATTAAGTGATGTAAAAACATCCTTTATTTTTTCCTTGTTTACTTATTTCTTTCAAAGGAAACATATTAGTGTATAGTTACAAGAATTCATTAATATCCTGCAAATATTTTTAACAAAAAACTCCTGGAAAATTTGAACTTTATAGCTTTGTTCATAGAACGATTTGCAAACGGTTTGAGTTTGAAATCCAATTCGCATGCCCGGTTTCAAACTAGTTGCAAATCAAACGGTTTGAATTTTTCTGTGAACACGTAATAAAAACTAGTGTGCATTTAGTGTATCTAGTTTGTAGTTTTCTCCAAATTGATGGAATTACTATGAAACTGTAAATCTTACTCAATATCATTTGCAATTTGTTTGCTGACACTAAATCAATTGTCATTATTTCAAGATAGTCACCTTCACTTTAAGAATCATTTATGGCCGTTTACACCAACGTAACATAAATATTAAACTCCGCTTAAATTGACAATATGTCAAATGAATATAATATATTGCTGTCAAAATTTCGATTTGCATTTTTTTTGTTTTAAGCCTAGCTTAAAATTTAAGCCTTGTTGGTGTAAATGGGCATTAAAAAGTCAAAATTTCTACTGGACATGCCTCTATCCGAATCCGTCATCTATTATTAGTGAATTTTATTTTTAATATTATAGGTATCTTATTATTTTGCAATAATACTCACACTAAAATATAAATGCGCATGTCTCAAACTATAAATTTCCAGCTAAGTTGGAAATTATTTTGACCGCTGCCAACTTATCCCCAACCAGTCAGAAAAATTCTATGCACAGCCGACTAGTATTCTACATCTACACTATTTTTTAAAAACTGTTAAATAAATAAATAAAATACAAAACTTGGTTTCTAAAAATGATTCATATTATATTATATTATATTATATTTATTTATTTATTTATGCACAATTGGAGAACCAACAGTTTTATCAAACCAGTTATAGGTTCCCACCTATTAATAAATTTATATTAAGAATGTTACAATGCAAAAAGTAGCACAACAAAAAAATAATAAAACAAACAATGAATAATTGAGAAAAAAACTGTGAATATGTGAATACAAACAAATAAGTGTTAAAACACTGACATACATGATAAACTAATTATTAATGCAGCAAAACTTCAAAATTTCCCTTTTAAATGCCATGAAATTTGTATGAAAAATGTCTATGTGACTGAAATTTTCATGTTGACATTAGTCTATTAATGGGAGAATTTCTATGGGTGTTAGTAGCAACTTTATGTAAGTGAAATAGTGAGCTAGATCGAGTCGTTTTCTGAGGGATATGAAAATTAAAATATTGTAAAAATGAACTGCAGTTCAAGTTATTATTAAAAATTTTATATAGAAATACCATGTCTGATATAATTCTCCTGTTTTCAAGGCTATTTATATTGAAATGTTGAAGTCTAGCCTCATAGTTCATAATATCAACTTTAAATTTAGCACATAGTACTTTTAAAAATCTTTTCTAAATATTCTCTATTAGAAGTATATTCTTTTTATACATCGGGTTCCAAATCACTGATGCATATTCTAGTTTAGAACGTACAAAAGCATTATATAAACATATAATAGAAAATGGATCAGTAAAAACTTTACAAGTACGTAAAACAAAACCAAGCATTCGGTAAGATTGTTTAACCGTGGAATCAATGTGGAAATTATGTAATAATTTAGGCTCAAACATAATTCCTAAATCTTTAACAATGGATTCTTTTTTTTATTGCACTTTGAATAAAATTATAGGGGAAATATAAAACATCATGATTTCTGGTATAATTAACAAAATGACACTTATCAATGTTAAGAGACAGATAGTTATTTTTGCAATAAAAATAGAATTTATCTAAATCCCGTTGTAGGTCGACCGAATCGTTTACACTGGTTATAGTTTTGAAAATTTTTAAATCATCTGCGTACATTAGAAAATTTGAATTTTTAAAACAAGTACAGTAGAGTCTCGATTTAGTGAACTAATTACGGCCAAGCCAGTTCACTATTTAGGGGTGTTTACTTTTTCGGGGTTCTTGTTTAGATGACTTTTATACAGGAAAAAAACATTTATTTTAGCTAAATCAACAGAGTTATATAGTACGTATATAGTACTTAATACATTATATGGAATAAGAGAATATGTATTTATATAAAGGGTTATTTAGGCAAGAAAAATGAAGTTATTTTGGATTGCTTGCGCTTTTTGTTCAAGTTAATTTGTACTAATCTTTGTCTCAAATTATGTAATACGAGCAAACTGCAATATTCTACTTCATCTCCGTTTTCCTCAGCCCATTGGACAACTTCATTTATAGATTTTAAAGCTTGACTTGTTGAAATTAATTTGTCTTCTACGTTTAGCATGTTTTTCCTAAACCCTTCAAATTTTGTGTAACTCTCTTCAAAATCATAACTTTTTTCTTTTTTATTGCGCACACTGTAGACTTTGCTATTCCATACCTTTTAGCAACCACGGTAACACATTCTCCTTTACTCAAACATTTTAGCACTTCATTTTTCTCTTTTAAACTCAAACATTTTCGTTTTTGTGACATCTTGATCGAAAAAATTGGAAAATAAAAATTAACGTCTCTCTGTGTCGAAATTTACCACTGATATATGGATGTAATACTACGTAACTTACCGATGATGTGAATGTACAATCGGCAATATGAAACCAGATATTTAGGGGCATCCCTGGACAAATATGAAACGGAAATACCAGTTTACTGTATCGGGGTTTACTGCTGTTCACAATATCGCGACGCAATAATAAAATTTGAGTGTTCACTCTATCGGGTAGTTCACTCAATAGAGTATTCACTAAATCGCGACTCTACTGTAGTTACATTATTTATAAATAGGTTGAACAAAATAGGACCAAGGTGCGAACCTTGAGGAACTCCAGATGTTACTATTATTGATCGAGACTTATATCCATTGCAGTAAACGAGTTGGGACCTATGAGATATATATTTATACAAAAGTAAATGGATTATGAAAGGCCGGTCACTATATATTCAAGAAATGGAGACTGAACGAGATCATGTTAATCATACATCAATTTGAGTCTTCCCCAAAAATATCAACTTTTTTTTGTACATAATGTACTTTAACTAATTTCCATCGTATATCACACAATATTTCTCAATAATATTAAACTTTTCATTCATAATTTTGTTAATAACATTCCGCCACATCAATTTGTGACGTCACTTAACGATAAGTCATATTTCCATTTTAGTTAATATGATTAATGACCGGTTGCACCAACATAACTTAAATTTTAAGTACTCCTTAAATAGGCAATGAAACGTCAAATAAATTAATATGTATTGCTGTCAAAATTTCGATTAGCATTTTTTTATTTGTAGATTGCTTAAATTTTAAGTCTTGTTCATGCAACTGGACATAATAATTACGTATTTAATTTATAGCGATGTTCAACTATTAATAAATGAATGTAAGTTACTGCTTTCTTGCGAACTATAAATAATATCGTAATCATAATATGTTCTTAAAAATGAACTTATAATAACTTGCAAGACTAAAAAAATGTAGATAAACATAGACCTGTTCTGAGTTTAATAGATTTAACGAAAGTATCCGACGTTTCGGTGGCTGGAAGTCCGGTGAATTTTAAGCCGGAATTCCGGGATTCAGTAATCCGCTTTTTTGATGGTCCTTTCCTACATTATTTAAATATCATTTTAAAGCATCTGTTAGAAAAATTAATTTAAATTTATTTATTCTTTATGCTGGGTTTATGCAGCATTTCAATTATGAAATTAAATTAAGCCACTAAATTAGAAAATGGGGTCCCGTGGCCGCGTGCCTGAGTGTATGGTCGCGAACCTGGGGGAACCGGGTTCGATCCCGACCGACGCCAAATATTTCCAATTTTAAATGGCACAAAAGTGACCCCTGTGGTGCACTATCCACACCAGCTATGAGTGCCCGTGAGGTGACGCCTGGTAAGCGCCCACACGGTAAAATATATCGTCATCATTACCGATGTCTACATGTGTTGTAGATACTGGCACACCCAGAAATGGGTAATATGCCGTGATGATATATTTATTTATAATTAGAAAATTAAACTAAAGTAACGTCTTTTATGCAGTAAGTTAAAATTCAAAATTGTATGTATGACATTTCGTATAATCTTTTATAGGTGAAATTGCGATACATTATATTTATATAGGATAAAAAAAATAAAGGTAAACAATTTGTTGAATAAGTCCAATTAGTATTTCGTCGCTCTTTTCTGCAGAAATTTTGTTATCATCGTACATTTTCATAGGTTAGGTGCGAAAATCTGTCAAACGTGCGCGAATGGCGCAGGCGCAAAACTAAAAGTTGAAAATAGCCAACTTCTTAATTTAGTTTCATTAGTTTAATTCTTCGGTTCAGTTGCATAAACGTTGTCATTGATAACAATGGTTTCTACTTGTTTAGTTTAGTTTTACAATTTAATTTTTTAATTTAATTGCCTACATAAACCCAGCATTAGACAGATAAACTATACTTTAGCAAAACAGAATTTGAATCCACTAATTCATGGCTGCTAAACGTGCGCGTTAATCACTGATCTACCACGACTCTTTTTTCTTGAAAGTAAATGTTTATATTCTGTGAAATATCGTGTCGTTGATGAAGGCTGTAGCCTTCTGGTGCGGTACAGGTGCGCTAATAAAATATGCAAATGAGTCGAAACTGAAAAATGCGCGCACTTGACGATTTACGCGGCGACGACACTGACGAGTGTTCGTCGCTCTTGCAAACGTGACGAGAATCATTTCTCATCGCCTATGATTAATACCAGAGATCTCCCTCCCATATAGGAGAGGAGCACCTACGCATACGCACACAGACATACTCAGTCGATTCCTAAAATGATCGCTTATAATTAGCACCATTGTTTCATCCTTGTTTGTTTTAACTCAACGAGAGTATTTTTAGAACGCGTTTAAAGTGCACACTATTTTTAGAATATTTTTATTATAGGGAATTCTCTCTTCGGAATTTTGGAGTGGAAGCTAAATTTACACAAGGATAATATACACAGACACTGAATAAATGGAAGAGCATTCTTTTTGTAAACGTAGGTTCAAATCTTTCACCAACTATAGAGAGAATATACCTCGAAATTTATTTTCGTAAAACAGTGTATAGTTCTCGTCACCAAAAATCGAGGTACAGTCATATACAGCTTAACCGCAATTATACTATAAAACTACAGGATGATCAAAAAGAAATGTTGTAGTTGGCAATACTATTCTGCAAAGAACCCCAGAATTTCTGGGAATCTTTTTATTCCACAATTTACACAACACAAGGTGAAAGTGGAAATACTATGTGACTTGTCATTTTGACAGAAAATACAAATAGGTTATGTCAGAGGAGGGATTTAACAGTTAATAGGATTTTTAGTGATTGAAATGCTTTAGATTATTACACTATTGGGCTTCCAAAATTACAATGCGCCACTGGTGGCAGATTTCTGAACTGAGTGAAGTGTACATGTACAAAGATGGTTGTTTTATTCAGGGATTGTATTTACTTGTATACGAATTTTAATACGCTTTTATCTTCGGCTATTATTGTTTTATTCTTAGTAAGATCTGAATTACTGCTAATATAACAGGTAAATTTTTGATTTTTAAAAAATTAATGAAGAAATTAGGAGATATGCAATTTATAGGTTAAAGTTACGATGGAGTTTTCTCCGAAAATATTTACCACATAATATTATGTGGCCACTATTTATTACTTGCTGGCCTTCCACCATATTTCTAGATGATACACTACAATTCCCAAAGCTACAAATAGTATCTAAATCTAAGCAAAGAAAATTGTTCATTATGAAAGAAAAACAATTAAATAAAAGTAAAGCTATGTAGATAGAAATTAATATATGTACAACTAGGGCAATGAAATACAATCTAAATAAAGGAAATCAAGTGTTTTTTTATTAAAAAAAACAAATATACTGTTAATTAAAATATGACTAAAATACTCTTAACCTACAAATACTTACTAAAATTAACCCTATTAACTAAAATATTATTAAAACTATCACTAAATTGTTACTACAAGATCAAACTCAATTCTACCGAAATTAACAAAAAAAAACACTATACTAAATCCGAAATTAAATTAAAAACTACGAAAATTAGTCTCACACCAATTGTACTCTTATGGAAGCCAGCGAAAAATGTACCATTCGTTTGAATTTTGACGTTTGACGTCAGCGCCATCTCTTAATAATTTGGAAGCCCAATAGGTAATATAAGAAATAAAAGTACCTGGGTAAGAGAAACAACAACCATTTTAATAAAAAATTGTAAATGTACCCAAATTTAAATTTTCAAATATCACTGTCAATAACAGAAAATCATTTTTTTGTATCAGTGTTACCAATTTCAAGTATTTTTTTTTTGTTATTGCCAACTGAATCAGTTATTTTTGATCACTTTGTAGAATGAAATAGTTTAACATAGTACTCCGCAAATTGCTTTACTTCTGTATGCAGTCTTTTTATTTATGATGCGCAGAAGTTTTAGGTTTCTTTGTAAACTTAAGTGATGGGCAGTTAAGCTGTTTATGACCATCTCTCGATTTTTGGGGACGCGAACTAAACAACTATAACTACTCCTAGTCAAAAAGATTAACCCTGCCAAATCCAGCAATAATAGATACTCACACACCAAGTGAGCTAAGGTAATGTTTATTCACGAGAAGAAAGTTTATCTCATGAGCCCGTAAGGGCGAGTGAGTTAATTTCTTCGAGTGAATAAACATTACCTTAGCTCACGTGGTTTGTACAATATTTTATTCAATTTTGACGAAATAGTAATAAAAACCATTATAATATTTAATTTTGACAAAATAAAAAACTAATCAGTAGCCTGTGCATGACAATCGTCGATGATAGATGTCAAGTCATCTATTTAAAAAGCTTTATTGTCTGTCATTTGTGCCGTGAAAAATAATGAAAATGGCTGATAATGTCTGATAAATACGGTAAGTGTTAATTTCGTGCCTGATATTATTATAAATGCATTATTGTTACAGAGTGAATTAAAAAAATGCGAGAGTGATTTAAAAAAGTTTAATTCACTTGTGAAAAAAGTGTTATTTACAGGGTTGTTGTAATTTTGCCCGACCCAAAAGAACCCACCCGGGTTTTTTTAAAAAAACCCAAAAAAAAACCATCTAAATACCCACTTTTATGGAATCATATTTTAATAATTAAATATGGTACACACATATATACACAAATTTTTGTCACCGGCAACATTGTACAATCAATTTCATTTTGGGTACTTCGTGTATGATCATTTTTAATATATTTTTCATTGCTGTGCAAACTTTGCACAGTGTTTCTTTTATATTTGAACAACGCCAATCCTTGTGTCAGCATTTTCATTATTTTTTGAGTTGTGTATTAACTTGCAATTATTAATATTAATTCGTAACTTGTACGCATGTACACTCTCTAGTTAATTTATTTTTTATTACATTACAGTCTTAAAAAAAGTATTAATAATATTAATATCTATTATCTATTATTCCGACTTGTGTATGTGTATTAAGATACTTCATAAAAATAAAGTTAAAAATGATACATAGGTACTATAATTCGATGTTTGTCAATAAAACCCGCTTTTATTTATAATAAAACCCAGGTTTTTTAACAAAACCCGGGTTTTATTAAAAAAAAATCCAGGTGGGCTGGGTTTTTTATAAAAAACCCGGTTTTTTTTCAACCCTGGTTATTTATAGTTGTTGCTATGGAATTAATAATGACAGTTTAAAACGTCAAAATTGAATAAAATTATAAATATCGTGATTATGATAAGGTGACACATAACTGTCAATGTTTGCTTTTACATTGAATTCCTACTTTGTGTTTTAAGATAAATGCTATTTTCATTTGAAATAATTTCTTACGGAACTGAAAGCTGCAGTTCCAAAAATAATTATATTACAAACAAAACTAACATTTATATTAAAGGAACAGTACGATTATTTTATTATACAGAATACGCAGGGAATCCAGTGAACGCATGTCTTCATTTCAACCGAGCGGTACAAATAATGGCAAGTTGGCATTCAATATAAAAGCAAGCAGAAACAGTTGTGTGTTGCTTTTCATAATTACATAGTTTCAATGCTAAATCCGACATAGTAATTTTTTTTTTACTTCTGTAGTTGTAATGATTTGTATCAATTTATGCAAAAAGTAAATAATATAACTTGTTACATACTTAATGAAATAATGTTACGGAAAATATATGAGGGAATTAATATTGTATTTCGTAACTGCTTCCGATCTCAAGATCCGTCATTTTCACATTAAACCCTTTATCTCATCTTTCTTACGACACTCTTCTGAAACGCGCGATGTTGTTTTAATTACATCCGTATTCGAGCACATAAAAACTGCATAAATTTTTAATGACGGCGCCAGCAAATGCTGCAGGTATGACACGGAAATTATCCCACGTTTACACCCAGCTACCAGGCGGCAAATTCAAAAAGGAAACAATAAGAAAACAGAAAGAATAGTAAGAGAAAAACTGTTCAACTTTAATTGTTCTAAAGTCAATGAAAATTATTCTTGTAATGCACTTACCAAAATAGTTGTGAGTACCTTTTTTGAAGCACTACTTCACCATATAGACAATTAGTCATTTATAATTAAACTCGACCTCATATACTATACAGGGTGTTATGTAAGTAAGTGATCAACGCTTAACCCATGGTAGAACTGACCTCAAAGATAGTAAATCTGGCAATAATTTTTGTTTAACATACTTTCTACAAGACCTAGAGGCCTTTAAAACTGACCAATCACGTCATAGTTCAAAACTTTATAGAAAAGTAAAAATCAATGTATTCTCTGGAAAAAATATTGATTGTCAATCTGACGTTAAATGTTTTTTTGCATAGACGTACAATTTATATTCTGTTTTTTTGATATTCTCAAAATGCCATTTACCTTCACCAACCAAGAGTATGCAGACATGCATATGGTTTATGGCGAGACATTACAAAATAGTCGTGCTGCTGTAAGACGGTACAGACAATTATTTCCAAATAGACGTATACCGCATTACTCTGTTTTTATCCGAAACAATAAAAATTGTACGTCTATGCAAAAAAACATTTAACTTCAAATTGACAATCAACATCTTTTCCAGAGAACACATTGATTTTTACTTTTTTATAAAGTTTTGAACTATGAAGTGATTGGTCAGTTTTAAAGGCCTCTAGTTCTTGTAGAAAGTATATTAAACAAAAATGATTGCCAGATTTACTATCTTTGGGGTCAGTTCTACCATTGGTTAAGCGTTGATCACTTACTTACATAACACCCTGTATAGTCAAAAAAATGACTATCGGGTTCAGCAATAAAACTATAAATATTGTAATTATGACAAGGCGGCATATGACTGCCACAGTTTGCTTCTATGTTGTCTCCTGCACACATTCAATTCTAATTATTGCTATTTTTCATTGTATGAGGAAGTTCCTAAATGTCAGATATTCATCCAATTCATTAACAAGATTGGTGGTATTTTGACGGATATATGCATTTTACCTATAATTTTAAATATTTAATTAATAAAACAATAAGAAAAATTAAATGCACTTCACAGAAAAAGCTTTCAAAATGTCACTAAAACTGTGTTGATTTTTGACACTGACACCTGTCATTTACAAACTGTGTTATAAACATTTGAATTTGTCAACTGGTTTCCTTAGTGCAGTTTAGCCTCTGCGACATATTACATCCGATTATTCTATGTATTATAGTGTCTTTATCTTTAAATCTATACAAGACATAATAAAAATTTTAAGTGTATTAGATGGAGAATTTGATGTTCTTCAATATTTGTAATAACAAAAATTTCCAAATAATAATATTTAAAAGATTTTTTCTAAGAAACTACTACTCCCGGTTGTCCAATTGTTACCAAAACCTTTTCAGCTCTTCCCAGGAATGTCAGATTGATGAATTCATAGTTAAACAGGTCTTAAGTCTTATAGTTTTTGAGGAATCGTCCTTCCAACATCCACAAACACACACACACACACACACACACACACACACACACACACACACAGAGAGAGAGAGAGAGAATCGTAAAAATGTTATAATCGGATTCTAGGGACCTTAAATCGTGCTTATTCACTAAAATTTGGATATGCGATTTTTAGCATGAATCCATTACCTCTTTTAGCGAGAGGTAAAAAATTGGTAGCAGGCACTCTATCCCATACTCTATCAATAATAATAATAATCATAATAATAATAAAACAAACACGCAAGAATGGTAAAAAGTATATAATAGGAATAAAAAGTGTGTAGAAACTTCTAGTAACAAAATCATGTAAGAATCTGTCCATTTAAAGATTTGTAAATGTCATGTTTATTTCTTTGTGTCTTTGTTTCATTGTAATTTTGTTTGGTAATAACCTTGCAAAACATCTAATCAAATCATGGTTCCTTCAATGACGAATAAAAATAAACCGAAGCCAAAAAATCTCACTGTCTCGACGATACGAATTTTATCTCTCAGTATACGTACATATTTACAGCCAAGAGTAATTACTTCTAAATATAAAAACGGAGTTTATTTTTAAACAAGATATTAAATAGGATTATTTGTCTGGAAAATTATTCTTATTTACTTGAACTTTAATTGCAGATATGAAAAAATAAGACCTTCTCAGAATTTTAGCAGAATATTGTTTATTAGCTTTGTTTACGAAATTAATATTTACAGGATCTAAAATAATAGGTGTATTTAACTGAGATATAGTTAGTGTCAAGAGTTTATAATTTAAATATTTTAATTTATTTTTGTTTTAAAGGTGTTTTATTTGAAAATTTATTATTATACATATTAAAGGAACAGTAACATTATTTTCTTGTACACAGTAGGCAAGGAATCATTTTAAAGCATGTTTCCATTTCAATAGAGAGGCATATATAAATAATGGTACGTTGGTATTCAATGTAAAAGCAAGCAGTGACAGTTATGTGCCGTCATAATTACGATATTTATAGTTTTATTGTTGGAACCGACAGTCAATTTTTCTGCCTATATCACAAAATCACTTATTCGTATACAAGTATTTTTCATTTATTTACTCCTTTTATATACCTTTCCTTTCAAACCAATACCAACTATTTCTTTCTTACGATATTTAGTTTTATTTCTAGACATGACAGTCAATGTTTCTAACGATTTGGGTAATAATGTGACGATATATTTATAAATCAAGTCTTTTTTTGTAAATCTTGTATGTATAATATACAAGTAAGTCTATATAGCAAACGAATTCGACATTGTGTGTTCCGTCTTACCGTAGTGTAAATTTAATTTCCTAAAGTCGACCTTTGTCTTGGGATGAGCGTAAAATCTGGTGCAGAGAACAATGAAAACTTTGTATCAAGTTCCTAATTTGTTTTAATAAATTAAATTATATCCATCTATTGAATATTGCAAATGATGTTCCGCCTCCAAAACTTAATATAAACGGTGTTCAACTTTAAAACACGAAAATTAAACGATCCAAGTTGTAATCAACTTAAAGAAAAGTTTATAAAAACTTCTTGGTTTCGATTAATAAAATTTCTTCAAAACACTCCGACTTATGTTTTGGCTAAGGGTAATTTTCCGAGAAACAAAAACGCAAAATATTATGGCGATAAAACGTAAATAAACAATTACTCAACAAGAATTATAAACTCATACTAATTTTCGACAAAATTTTCTTTCCGCCTTAAGATTAAAAATAACTTTATAAAGTTCAGTAAGGTTGAATTTATGTTATATTTTCACGTTGACTTTTTTATATTATTATATTTATTTATTTATTCATTTATTCACTTTATTTTGCGTGATAATATGCATTTTGTTTTTATTTGTACTCATTAATTTATATACTTATTTATTTTTATTGTTCAATGGAAATACATGGTATTTTATTATGTACACATGACACTTTGTATAAACAAACTACCTACTTTAAATATTTTCACCAGCTGATGACACTGAAATCAGTTGAGGACGAAAAATAAAAAAAAAAACTTGATTATATTCCAAAAGTTAAATTTCCCATAAACAAAGCAATGTGGTCCTCCACAGTAGTAACAAATAAGAGCATGGGTTATTTATATTAAAATTAGACCGTAATACGAGTAAGTATCAATTCCGGTTGATTGTTTATAAACAAAATCTAATTTGTTGTTCCAATGGATAGAAAATTCTGTAATACGAAATTTTGGATCATATTTTGTTTTTCTTCGAAAATCTATTAATAGCTCCAAGTAATGTATCATTTCCGGTTGATCAACTTTAGCAAAAATCTAATAATGTTGTTTCCACTGATAAGTATTAAATACTAAAATAGAAAAGTTTTGGTTTATATTTTAATACAGTTTTTCATTAAAAACTGTTATGGACTTCATTTAAAGTACCACTTCCGATTGTCTAATTTTACCTAAAACCTAATCAACTTATGTGAATGCAGAAAGATCAAATACGGAAAATTGAAATTTTTGTAAGTTTGATATGAGTTATTGGGGTTGAAAAATTCGTCACACAGATACCCACAGACAGACATAAATAAAAAAAAACAAATAGTAAAAACGTGTGGTTAGGACCCTAATTCCAGGGTTGTTGTAATTTTGCCCGACCCAAAAAAAACCCACCCGGGTTTTTTTTTTAAACCCACCCAGGTTTTTTTTTAAAAAAAAACCCATCTAAAAACCCACTTTTATGAAATCATATTTTATTAATTAAATATGGTACATACTTATATGGTACACACAAATATACAAAAAAAATTGTCACCGGCAACATTTTAGAATCAGTTTCATTTTGTGTACTTCGTGTTTGATCATTTTTAATATATTATTCATTGTTGTGCGAACTTTGCAAAGTGTTTCTTTTATATTTGAACAACTCCAATCCTTGTGTCAGCATTTTCATTATTTTTTGAGTTGTGTATTAAACATACTATTAGTTACCTTACCTATGTATGTAGGTTGGCAAATAGTAAAAAGTTAAATATAATTTATTGTTCTTTTCGTAAATAATTAAATAAAGAGATTGGCGCCAGAAATAGTCAAGAAAAACAATCCCCCACACACAACACGTCATTCGCAACAATTAAAACAGTTTACATTATTTATATAAATAAAAGACTATCTAATGGATATTTCCTGATATTTTCAAATTTCAGGCTCTTTAACAAACATATCTTTTAAAATTTAGTACTTAGAAGTTATATAAAAATTCTAGCAACAGCCCTATTTTGAGATAAAATACATAATTTTGAGTGTTCTTCACGAGGTTAGCAACATTGTATGTCAGACTGACAGATATGTAAACATAACCTATAAAAATAAATATTAGTGTTGCCACAAGACCAAGACCGGTCTTGGTCTTGGTCTCGTCTCGTCTTGGTCTTGTCGAGACGAGACCATCATTTGGTCTCGACTAGAAAAGTCGAGACGAGACGAGACCAGCATCAAGTCTTGTCGAGAAAGTCTTGAAGTCTCGACAAGACTCTTGACTTCAGATCAAAGGTATTTTTTTAAACATTATATTCTAAAAGTGCTTCAAAAACTGAGAGTATTGCTGTAAATACTGTTTGAAAATTCGAATAAATAAGAAAGATATTAATTTTTCAAATTTTGTAATTTTCTACTTTTTAGTTGTGTTCCAGAAACATTAATTTAAGTAAATATGATGTATTCCTTATTCTTCTAAATAATCCAATAGTAAGTTTTAAATGAATTTAAATTACAATGTAGGTGGGACGAAATGAAAGAAGTATAAATTTAGAATTCTTGTGTTATTTTAATGCATTAATATTTTAATTAAATTAAAATTAACCTTTATTTTATAATATACATGTTTTGAGTTTTGTACGTATAAATATGTTGATTTTAATTTAATTTTTGTTTAATTATCAATTAATATATTGGTACGATTAGGTATATGAAATACTGACTACATCTTGAAAAATATTTCCAATTTTCAAATAGCATACAAAAATTACATCTGTGGTGCACTCTCAACGTTAGCAATTAATTTATTACAACAAAAGTAACGTTCCCTGCAAATATACAGTATTTTTCTTTTATTTTTAAAGAATTTATTGTGATTCTTAGAATTTTACGAAAATGCAGAATAATAATGGTATATTTAATAAAAACTGTAGGTAGTTACATAAACACAATTCTCTAACAAAAAAATATAACTTTTATTTGAAAAACATAAATAAATTATAACACACGTGCTTAAATTTATAAAATTAATAAAAAAATTAGTAACTAAGAAACTTTAATAATAACAGTTTTACGGTTTAACGAATTATAAATAGATTAACTTTCAAAAATCAGTCAGCTTTACTATAATCATAGAAACAGCTGATATATTCACAAAAATTGTAATTTCAGTGTCAAGTACAATTTACATAATGATTGTTCGTGTTATAATTTTATTGGATTTATAGAATTTTTTACAAGGAACTTTTGGTATGGAATTTGTAAAAAATAGTATATGTTCGTGTTACGATTTTATTGAATATATAGAATATTTTCTGGGGAACTTTTGATGTGGGATTTGTACAAAATACATCAAATTGACGGAAGGTCTTGTGATAGCCACAACAGTGTTTTTATGTAGTAAAACTTCTTTTACATATTGTAGAAGGCATGGAGTAAAAAAGGATAGAATTTTTAGAGATATCTAGTAATTCTTCAAATGGTATTTCTTTCTCAAGAGGTTTCTCTTTCCACTTATGAAACCATAATAATGATTCCTCATAAAAATTGTCTATGTTATGTTTCATTTAATTCTTGTATCATACGTTTATACTTTTCATTATTACATGGTTTCATATTTTTAGGATGCAAAATTGTTAGATTGACTAAAGTATTGTATTCTGTAAAATTTGGATTTGGGTTGGGCAAACCTACCTACTTTTATTACTAGCAGATGTCTAAAAGTGGTTGTTATTGTCTGGTAATATGCAGCATTTATAGTACAGGCCGTTGTAAAATTTATTGTTCCATTATCGGATTTTTACAAGAAAAGAAATGTGTTATTTTTTACCAATTTTGTTTTTTATATTGTTATATTAGGGATTAGGAAAAACAGTTTATTTTATACATTTGTGCATACAAAGTTTTAAGGAAATTGTTAAGAAGGGCTTGTACATTACGACTTTTATATTTACATTTCCTTTATGGCTTTAAGTCAACGTTGATTATTGTTTTCAATTTTTTTCATATGAATGAATTAGGTATTTATACAATGTATTTTAAGCACAAACTTTTGAAATAAAGCAGAGGTTCTCAACCTGCGGTACGCGTACCAGGGGATACGTGAATGGCTTGTTTTGTTATCTGCCTATTTAACATTTATTTATTAAAATATAAAAAAAAAATAGCGAAAGAAGTTACTTTTTTGGAGATTTTTGTCTATTTATTTACTGCTTCATTTTAAACATATACATAACTGTTTAACTATTGCTAATAATTCTGAAGCTAAGGAATTGAAATTATATATTTTATGTTTAGTAATGAGAAACAACACTCGATATATACGTATATTTTCATTTTAATTATTTCAAGAGCTCAATTATCAAGTTGATGATATTCATAGAAACTTAAAAATAAATATCTCAAATATTATTTGGAATATTTGAATCGCGATTGTACTGGTGTTCTTAGAATTTTATGTACTATTAGATACGATTATAAAAAAAAATGTTAATGGAGGTAAAGTCGAGAGTCTTGTCGAGACTCGAGACGAGACGAGACTGACATCAAGTCTCGTCTCGACAAGACCAAGACGAGACCATTCTAATCGAGACCAAATCAAGACCAAGACGAGACCGACCCCAAGTCTCGTCTCGTCTCGACTTCTGGCAACACTAATAAATATACCTTTCGTTTCCATAATATTTCGTTTTCAAATAAAAATTAATATGCACCTAGGCACTGCATTTATCACTCGGTTTATTTTCCTCGGCTCACATTCATAATAAACTTTGACAGTCCCCAAAATCTTAATTCTCAAAACATTTATTCTTCTTCAACAATATCCCACTATGGCGCCAAAGTCTTTTCCGTTTCATAAAACACTATTAAATTTCAAATTGATTTCCGCATCTATGTCGCGATTAGAACCGAGTCGCAATTCTCATAATACGAACATGAAACACATTCGCTGATATGAATCTATCGACGCATGATACGCTGCGCGTGACTGTATGCATGTGATCCACGTGAATCGTTTGTTTACATCTTTATTTTTTGTTGGAATATTCCTCACTTGACTTGATGTCTGTCAAAAATATTTGACGTTCGCTCAATGTTTACTGTACTGCACTTGCATCTGTTATTTCACGTGCGCAAGCACGGCCTTCGCAGAAATGCGAGTAAATAAAATTTTACCGACTATTTGAACAGTTAATTTCGACGTAGTTTTGTTGCAATATATGGTGCAATACCTATTCTTGGATTTTGCGAATTATTTTGCCAAAATTTATTACATTAGCTATTTACAGATTATTTATTTATATTTTAAAGTAATATTGCTTTGTTCCTTTGTATAAGTCAATATTAGAATTGGAAAGGCAATATATATATATATATATATATCTCCATGGTTTATTACCCATTTCTCTGGGTGTGCCAATCTACTTTTATTCGCAGATTTCGGTAATGACGACATGGCTGCACAGAAGCAATAACAAATCAATACACAGGTTAATTGTCATACGTTTACTTGGAAAAGAAGAAGAAAAAAATAAGTCCAGAAGTTTGGAATAATTGAAATATGTTACTAACGTAGAACATTAATACTTCATATACACTTCGCTTCTGTTCAGTACATATTACAGATTTAAATTTTCTGATTCTGAAACTCACAACGAAGATTCTGATAAAAAAAATTTGACATGAAATCTACTACAGTGTTATTATAATTTGTAAATTTATATAGGTACTTAAACTTTTTTTTAAATATTCAATGCAATCCTGTATCTAATGTACATTTACATCTTGGCATTACCAAGTTCTCAATTCAGCAATGAGCGTTCATTGTTAAAGCCAGCATAACATCTCAGATCTGATACATTTAAAAATTTTATTATATCTTCTATAAATTTGGAGATAAATACGCTATAATATATAGAATGACGGGAGGTAATAAGTCGAGTAGGCTAAACTACAACAAGGAAACCAGGTGACAAATTCAAATGTTTATAACATAATTTGAAAATGACAGATGTTAGTGTCAAAAATCAAAAGTTTTAGTTACATTCTGAAAGCTTTTTCTGCAAAGTACATTTAATCTTTCTTATTGTTTTATTAATTAAATATTTAAAATTGTAGGTAAAATGCCTATATCCATCAGAAATACCGCCAATCTTGTTAATGAATTGGAAGAATTTTTGACATTTAGGAACTTCCTCATACAATGAAAAATAGATATAATTAGAATGGTATGTGTGCAGAAGACATGTTAAATACAATAAAAAACAATATTTGGGTAAAGTTCTGTATTTTTTTTGTCACAAAACAACGGTTCGATAGCGAAATGTAATACAATACTTAACATAAAATGGAAATGGCGAGAGGTCTTATGCTGGCCACAACAGATTTTTCTGACTAGTATTAATACGGAAAATTTAAAAGTCATTTGTTCAAATGATTGCTCTAATTCTAATAGTTAAAAGATGGTCGAAAAGACAATTCGATAGATTTACCATTCGAGTTTTCCATTAATTTTTCGAGATCAGCTGAAGTCCCCTTACAAAGAAATAAATATAAAGTTTGATAAACAACTTTTATTTACAGATAATATAAATACATAACAAATTCCTTAATGGGGTCCCGTGGCCGCGTGCCTAAGTGTCTGGTCGCGAACCTGGGGTGCGCTCTCCATACCACACGGTAAAATATATCGTCATCATTACCGATGTCTACATGTGTTGTAGGTACTGGCACACCCAGAAATGGGTAATATGCCGTGATGATATATTTATTTATTTTATTTATAACAAATTCCTCTGAAAAATTCTCTTCATGACTGTAAGTCTTCAAAAGAGATTATCGGAATGTTTATTGAGGTATTTCTATTGTTATAATAATCTAATATTATTCTAGTTTTGATTTAATACTCCAGCTCATTTTGGAAAGAAGTATAAAAATAACCCTTTTACAAATGTAGGTTAAATGAGTTAGGTTAAATTTCTGTTTTCATTCTAGATAAAAACAATCTGTTTCTAGCACTTGTTTGTTTTTTCAGGCTTGCGTCATAATGCAATCTGCTTCCGTGAAAATAAACTTTTATCAACATACCTGGGCGCATCATGTTTTGAAATTTTCATGTGAAAGCTGGCTTCAAAATATTGAAGGAAACTTTCTACCGTAATAACTGTAATTATTTAACAAAAAATATTAGTTTTTATGGATGGTTGCTTAATAATTGTAATATACAACCTAGAGATAAAAATTCGCAAATTACGTTTGTTTACAATTCCTTTGTTTTTTATATAAAAATTTTGAGGTTACGAATAATGGTTGAAAATTTATACAAGGTTCAATACATTGTTTACTAATTTTCTTTGTTGGGATTAAAATTAGTATTTAATGGTCGATTCCCGCAAGGTAACTTATAAACATAAGTTTTTTTTATTTAATTTGGAAATTGTAAATAATAAAATATGACAAAAATTGTACAGCGTTAAACAATGTAATTTATAAAAATCTTACAAAATTTTTAGCAATATTCCAGGTAATTTTTTTTTTAAAGAAATTTCATTCTGTAATCAGTACTATCGTGTTTCTAATAAAACAAATTAAAAATCGCAAGATAAGTAGTTTGTTGTGATATTTAGCAATGGATGGACGTTTATCTCTGTGTATTAATTATTAAATAAATAATAGTGTACAAATTATCATTTAAAATTAAATAAAAAAAATTGTGTAAACGTGGTTTTTTAAACGAAGACTTTTGTGATAAATAATAAGCTGATCAAGGAATCACCATCAACAGATTCGCAGTTTTTTTTTGATAGTTAATGTAATAATCATATAATTTTATACGTGATGATTCGTGGTAATTATAAGTACTTTCCTTTAAGAAAAGTATTACTGTCTAAGTATTTTTATAAGGTTGGTGGCTAAGAATTTAAAAATTTCAATGACAAATCTCGTTAAATAAACGAAAACAAAGGTTGTTTAGAATTTTATTTTTGTATAATTTTGTATTTAAAACTATGAATAAGAAGAAGAGAAGCAAAGTTAGAAAGAAATAGAAAATATCGTATGGTGTTACAAAAAATAATTCCCTAAATTTTTATTTAAAAAAGACGTAGAAAGCGCAAAATAGGAAAAATAGTATAAAGAACTCTTTTTATATTTGTCAATTATTTTATTTGAAGGGTGAGATCACTCTGCAACGCGTCGTGATCCAAACTTCCTTCTCACAAAATAAAATGACAATTATAACATATTCGTTCTTTAATACACTATTATAATTTTCCTAAACTTTTATTATAATATAGGCAGAAATTACACTGAATCCAAAAAAATAAAGTTTTTAAATATAGTGAAAATAAAAGATGTAAATAGAGTATTTGAAAATAATAAAACAAATGCTGTTTTAAATAAAGATAAAGAAGAAGCATGAGGTAACGTTAGAATTAGAAATGAGTACAACGGCCAGAATTCTGACATAGCTATAAATCTCAAAAATTGGATTCAAAAATGTGATCAGTGCTTCATTCATGGAATATGACGAATCAGTAATTTTGATTTGTAGATTAGCTTAATTTTTAACTTAACAAACAACAAAATCAGAGTTAATCCACAGATCAACTCTTGATTCAGGAAGGGTGAATTCAGCCGATAATCTTTGCAAAATGCATTCTATAAATGAAATCTTTCATTTACTTATTTATATTTTTATTACTGGCACATCCAGTAATGGCTAATATGCCGTGATGATATATTTATTTATTTTATATGTATATTGAATTTTGTCAAAAATTCAACGTTTACTTTAATACCAAATTTGTGGACCTACATAAACCAATTTTAGTGTTTGTTTTACACAGAATATTTATTTGGTCATAATGAAGAAAATAAATATTATACAATAATTGTACCCAAATGTTTTCCCTCACAAAACAGTTAGTAGCCTGGTAGCCAATATCTTGAAAACATATCATTTTATTCCTGAATAATTGTAGTGGGATTCGAATCCTATCTCAATCTCTGCGATATTCTATTTCCATCTTGGAGAAAGTGCGACTCCATGCTCCAGCTCCATTGCAAAACCTAGCGACAATGCACAACTCAGCTCAAGATACGTCACCAGTCTTTACGTGGAATTTTCGCAACTGCACTGACGTCAATGTGAACTTGATAGTGTGTTACCTTTCCGCTCAAACATTTCCAAGACATGGAATAGAAATGCACCGCTGTTATTGTTTACTTACTCCACTAACATATAATGAATAAAGATAAATGGGACTTTAACCCCATAAGCGGAAAAAATAGGAATTTTAAACATTAATGAAAATATTAAATCATTAGATTTTAGAATTCATAACGCGCATTAGATGTTTTCATAAAAATATACAAGATATTAATAAGTTGCTGACTTTTGTTTATAAATAAAAACGAATCTGCTTTTTCAGCGTCTAGTCCGCTGAGTATTTAAATCTACAATTAAACAGCAATTTAAAAAATATATTCAAGATACCTACTTTTAAAACAAAAGGGCAAAATATGGACACATTAAATATATTTATTGCATTTCTTATATAAAAAAAAAACCCCAATGGGAACTGACATCAACAAATGACGAAGAAAAATTATTATGAATTCTGTAAATTGTATTTCGCAGCACTACACCAATCCCGAGACCAATCCATTTCACAAATAAATATAAAAAAGGAATATGACCTGTTCATATGACATTTTCTCAAGAATACGCTATTACATTTTACATAGTCCTGATACACCCTGTTCAGAATGTTTCATGTAACAGTACAAGGCTTCGGAGTATGAATTTTAGATACCAAAATGAGAAATATATCCCAATAAACATTGGTGCAATAACGCTTCCTAACAGAGATACCGAGGATTTTTCTCGAGAAGCATAATATGTATTAAAATAGCAAAAATAATTCGCTCATATACCCTTTTGTTTATATCATTATGGGATATCGTGGTCGCGTGCCTGAATATCTTGTCGTGAACCTGGGGAACCGGGTTCGATCCCAACTGATGCCAAAAAGAAATATTTTAAATGGAACAAAAGTGATCCCTGTTGTACACTCTCCACGCCAGCAATGAGTGCCCGTGGGATGAAATCTGTGTACAAAGCAGATTGGCACACCCAGCAATGGGTAACATGCCGTGATAATATATTTATTTGTTTATTAAGGAAAATTTAAAATCTAAGCGTCAACAGTGCAACTAGGCATTAATTGTACAAAACATTAAACATTACAAGTTGTTTTAAATCTAATAAATAAATATGTTAGGTTAATACTTATTTATTTATAGATAAAATTTCCAAACATCAAAGAAAGTAATTTGTAATTTAATTGCTTAATTGGTAAGGAAAATTTTACAGTTATTTATAAAACTATACTAAAACAAACATAAATGGAAGAAATTTTATTTAAAATAAACGAGAAAAATACATAATTTTGATAAATAATTTTGTTTGTTTATATTGGAAGTGTTTAAATGTGAGGTTTGTTTAAATGGCGGGAGATTTAAATGGTGTATGTATAAACTTACGTTTTGGTTTGGATTTATCCATGAGGACGAGATGGTCGTGCTTGTGCCACGCCATGGAAGGCTGTCCCTGGGGCGCTGGGTCGCCGAGGTTCTGGGGCCTCTTCTGCCCGCCTCCAGCCAACGAGCTGTCAAGCGTCGCCCCCGACAGCAACACCATGGACCCGGCACCGAACGTCGGGCCGGTCCCGAACTGTCCCGCGTTCTCCAGCCTTTACAGTCACTCGCACCGACACGGACACGGCAACATCACACAACAAACAGAACACACAACAGACAGAGACCGATACAACAACACTGCACGCACTGCCTCAATACCACCCTAAAACGGCGACAGTACCGTCAATACTTGAAACACTAGTTGAAAACAAAGTCTACGCGTTATCCAAACTCAAACTGTCATTCATCCAAAGCATAAAACAGCTCCTTACAGCATGTGACAGAGTGAGACGGAGAGCTATATGCGCACACCCCTCCGCCGTCAGACTGGTCGAAATGAACTCGGCCGCCTAGCTACCACACTGCCTCGGCAGCAGGGTCAAAAGCACACAAGCAAAATAACAACAAATGTGCATGGGAAGCACACATACAGCACTAAATCCTATAGTGCCTTATTCCAATGTAAGTTCCACAACAAACTGATGCGTCCCGGTTTGATAAAATGGCCGATGTTTAGCCTCGTTCACATGCCTCGAACATTCACCTCGCACAGTCAATGTATTTCACATGACACTTGTATCCACGTGCTATTGATAAACACTCGATTGATCACTGAAAACTTGCAGCACTGGCCTTGTGCACCTTGCACACGTGTAAATAGAGCACTGGATGCACTGTTTATGTGGAAAACACGTTGGGAACGCGAGAGACTACACAGATCTCACTAACGCCCCACACAACATGGCAACTGTTACTGGGCAGCATAGTCGAGGCCGAGACTCGCGGCGCGGTCGCACGGCTCGCCGCGTTGCGCAGTTGGAGTGACCGCCTCCGCCTCCTTGCCGCCAATCTAAGCAAGACACGACTCACTCGGCTACTTCCGCCGCCAGTCGATTTTCGCGCCAATTTACAACTTGTAAGCGCTCTTATCTACATATACGTCATTGCGATAACTATGACACCACATTCCAACATCTCCTTGTTATCTAAACATAATATTTATACACAGAGTCTTCAAATCCCGTGACAATTACAATCAAAACTTATACTGAAAATCCAAATAAATGTGTCAACACTATAATGTAAACATTAGCGATACAATGACTGTACGATACTTCACTTCTTGCTCCAATTATGTATTTCAGTGGATCCATTTACATCTACGATCTCGGCACGATGACGACATATTGATATTCACTGATTTACAATAGCGATATGTCCACGGTACAGCATAGTTTTATATCATATACAATGTGGTGTCGGTTAAGGGTGAACATAGGGATTTAACATGAGATTTTAGTTTAGAAATTTCATGCTCTCCTGTTCATTTTAAGGCAGCAACTGTAGAGTACAAAATTAAAAGTTGCATATACATTTTTTTACATGATTTATTATGTTTTTGGTTTCTTTACAATTTTAAAATGAAATTTAAAAATTTTGGTTTATTAGTAGCAATGACCACGGAATTTGTTTTCTTTTTTTCTGGTTTTCATAAATTATCTATAAACGTTAAACGTCAATTTGACATATGGAAAAGATATAAATTAAATACTGAGAGCCGGTTTTATAAAAAAATTTAAGCTTCACTTAAAATTTACTTCCACGGTAAATTTAATGAAGTGAAAAAATGCAACGCGTTTTTTGACAGCAATAATACAAATGTCATAAGAATCGAGAAACTGATTCGAATTTGTTCATTTCAATAAATTTACTTGACAACTAAATTTTAAGTGAAGCTTAAATTTTTTTATAAAACCGGCCCTGAATGTTTATACAATTGAGAATAATTTATGAAAACTAGAAAAAAAGAAAACAAGTTCCATGGTTCCCTGTATAATATCAAAAGTGGTAATTTTTTGCCGAAAAATCTTCAGATTGTTAAAAGAGGTGGTTGCCTAGAAATTTATCAAGTAGCATTGGGCGCGTTCAGCACCACGGCAGCGCTGGCAGCGATGAGCACCGCTGCGTGCCGATGATTGCCGAATGCAATTGCTGGACCAATTACATTCGTCCATTCATTGTGTTCGTCAAACATCGGAGGTCAGCGATGCCAGCGATGAGAGGTGCTGAACGCGGCCATTGACATTAACAGAAAATCACGATGAACAAAAACCAACTTTGACAGATATATAAACAATAGGTTCCTAGCAACTCTTAAAACGTAAAAAATAATCGCTTATTAAATCTCATTAATAAAAATACAGCATCTTGGCTCAAAGGATGCAAAAATTACTTTATTACGATGTTTTTTAAAATAAATCTTGGTAACTAGGTAAAATCGTGAATTTGGATTGATTTATAAATTTGATTGAAATAGTCACCAAAATTTCTTTTGACTCTCTATTGCTGGACAATTTAAATATAAATCGCGAGTACAGTAAGTCCAAAGTATGATTATTCACTTTTCCATTATATTTTTTTCCGAATTTTCTTCTTCTTCGTCAAAAATAAGGGCAATTAGAGCCAAGTCGATATTTGATAAATTTTTAAACATTGTAAACTTTTGATAGAAACATGGCATATGCTCCACAAACCATCATAATACATAAAAGACAAAATGGGGTCGTCCACCATAACAAAAAAAATAAGATGTAGGTACCTACACTTTGTACTTAAAAATACTACTCAATAAATAACGAATAAGATATAAAAAAACAAATTTTAATAGTTACTTGATATTTGAAATTTGTTGTCACTGTCACTGTGACGTCACACTATTGCTACCTTTCCCAGCCTACTATGGAGGATGGAGTCTGCTACGGAGCGAGAGAAAAAAGTATCGCTATGAAGTCATATTGACATTAAAAATCAAATGCAGGTAAACTAAAGACAATTAAGACTTTTGAATATTAGGAATTGCTTCAAAATTATAGGAATTGCTTCAAAATTAAATTAAATTTCATTTAAAATTAAGGCATCGAACCCGAACCTGAACCGAACCAAAACCGGAACCAAACCGTAACATTTTAGGGAACCCAAACCGAGAACCGAACCTCAGATATATTTTTAATTGAACCTGAGTCGAAACCGAACCGAGTATTAAAATTCAGGTTCGGGGTTCAACTCCGGTTCAGGTTAATTTTTAGTTCGAAAAGTAAATACAGCCGATAATCGACGTCTTAGACGTTTGCTTTGCTGTCTGGGCTGACTTTTCGTGAAAATTGTGTTCGTTTCTTGTTGCGTTTTGCGTAAATTCCGGTTCTCATTTTACATTATTTCGAACCTGAACCGCAAAAGCGCAAATTTTATTAATGCTTGAACCAGAACCGCACCCGAACCCATATTTCAAAAAACAAATTAACCTGAACCTAAACCGAACCCAGTTTTTGGCGGGTTCGATGCCCTGAAAATAAAAAAATTAGAGTAGAGGACCACATTATATTGTCATTGTACTTATGTTATTTTCGTATCCTACCGTTATTGTAACGCCATCGTGCGATCATTGTATCTATCGCTAATGTAAATCAGCCTTCTCTAAAACTTTTATGTCAACAAATTAAATGTTAAACATTTGAAATATGTGAACAAAAGATAGTTGTGTTATTTAAGTATGTCTGAAGTATGGGTTAGTTGTTGGAAGAATTTGAAGAAGCGCTGTTAGATACCGTGACGTCACCCCATCGATGACTGTTGTTGTAGATAAATGACGACGTTGGTGGCGGTGGCGCGGCGTCTGGCGTCCACCCACGCGCGTGACGTAACAGGCGACGCCGACGCTCATTTCACAGCCGTTGCGATCAGGTGACTCGTCACGGCATGGCAACAAGACCTAGTATACCCTTGCCGCACCCGTCCTCGTTGCATCTCACCGTAATGGGAAATTTTATTGCATCAATTCGTAGAATAAAGATTTTTGAGTGAATTTATTTCGCTACGGCGTAAAACTAGAATTTTAGGAACGTTTCCGATTGCACAATTTCAAAAGCATCAAAGAAGGACAAGAACTAATAAAGTCTGTGGCATACGAAGTGCATTTATTTCCGCAATACGAAAATATTTTTCTCATCAAAATTTGTTTTAAGTAAATACAATACAAATGTATTCTTTCTGTAACAACAACTAAAACTTCAATTACAATAATTAGAATAATTCATTAATTTAAATGGAAAAGCAAAAAGTGGGCCATAGGCGTTTAACAGTTTTTCTTTGCGCATACATTACCAAATTATTTTATGTAAAAATACTTCAAATAAAAGTTTTACAAATTTTAATTCTGCATCTAAATCATGTAAAATGATTATTCTAGCTCTTCATAGAAGAAAAATAATAAAGTTTTTTTGTGCTTTTCCAGTCTTTAGTCAAGACAGCCATGAATTATGACAAAAATAAATAATTGCATTGTTTTAACTGGCAATTAAAATTAAAACATTTTAGTTTTTTGTGTTTCAGATGTTTACTTCTCTAAACATAATTTAGTTTTAATTGATAGTTAAAAACAACGCACCCACAAGCCTGTATCTATACCTATTTGAGTTATGCATAACTGTCCCGTTTTCACGTCATCTGTCTCGTCCCGAATGAATATAAAATTGTCCCGTTTTTTACCTCCCGCTACCCTTGGTAAGGGAGTATAGGGATCGTGCGAAAAATCATGTATCGAGATTTTAGTAAATGACCACGTTTTAAGGTCCCTAGAATCCAATTTTAACATTTTCACGATGATGTCTGTATGTGTGTATGTGTGTGTATGTGTGTGTGTATGTATGTATGTATGTGTGTGTGTGTATGTGTAGGAATTTTGTCTTCGCTCTAACTCAAATACTACCATACAGAAAATTCTGAAACCTTGTATTTCTACCCTATTCTAATATGGAAAGATCCCATTAGATTTTGGTGTAAATCGGATAACCGGAAATGGCACTTACCTGAAGCTCATAATGGTTTTTCTTCAAAAAATACCATTAAATGCGAATTTTTCGCATTTTGTCATTATGAAAATTAAAGATTATTGAATATTCTATAGGAATACATTAATACTTTTTCTATATAATTTACAGATAAATTTAAAAATCTTTTTTTTTTAACATCCCGAAGCCTAAGATAAACACAATTTCTTTGTTACACATCATATTTCAAATGAATGTAACTGACAGGTGAATATCACTGTCAAAAAACTAATCACTTCAAATTAATAATAGTGACATTTTAAAAAGAAAATAGTAAATAAATCAGTAGTTTTATGCAATGGAACAGTTTGCAGCGTTAGTAAATACGTAAGTATGTATTTAAATTATTAAAAATGGATAGGAAAGTGTGGCGAAGGATGATTGTTGCGTAACTATTATTGTGGTCCAGATGCGGTTATTCGCTACCGAAAATCGGTCACTTTAATACGAAAGAAGAATGTTGTTAAAGAGTGAAGTGTGTCAGCTGAGCTCTTACTCTTATCCCTTTTCTTATTGTTACTATTGTTTCCGGGTATTTGCTATGTACGTATGTATGTATGTAAAAATTAAATAGCGGGAGGTTTTGTGTTGGCCACATCAGATTTTTTTCAATATATACGATGAGCTTGAGTAGTATATTTCGCGCATTGACAAATAGAAGTAAACAAATAAATAAATATATCATCACGGCATATTACCCATTTCTGGGTGTGCCATTATCTACACATATGTAGACATCGGTAATGATGACGATATATTTTACCGTGTGGGCGCTTACCAGGTGTCACCTCACGGGCACTCATAGCTGGTGTGGAGAGTGCACCACAGGGGTCACTTTTGTGCCATTTAAAATTGGAAATATTTGTCGCCGGTCGGGATCGAACCCGGTTCCCCCAGGTTCGCGACCAGACACTCAGGCACGCGGCCACGGGACCCCATATAATAGAAGTAACCTGCTTGAATTACACTTATTTTCTTTCTATATTTAATTCATCAATAAATTACTTACAAAAATTGAGTTTTCATTAATCAAACCAATAAAAATGTATAGCCCAGTGGCGGCGTGTCAGGGTATGCAGGTTTGCGACTTTGATACGTAAGACAGTGAGCCTTTAATTCTCTTATTTTTTTCGGTGTGTTTATAGTTTACCTATGTAGTGTTTTTGTATTTTGAATTTAGTTGAAAACAAAAATAAATGTAGTGGCTTTGGATGGGAACTCGAATTTAAAAGATAACATCAACTTCGTATTGAGTGAGATTTCTGCAGATATTGTTGACCGGCAATCTGCGTTATTTTTAAATTTTAGACAGTTTATCCACGTAAGTCAATAATTCGTTAAATATATTCTTTTCTAAAATGTTTTTTCGAAATATCTTATTAAGCTTTTATTAAAATGCATCAAAAAGAAATTAAATAATTTTCCGTGGTAATTAGATAGATTAAAAAATAATTTTGATGAAATACCCTTAGAATTTTTTTTACTAACATTCGAATTTTATAATAAATTCTCCGCCACTGTGTTAGTGTGCTACCTGGAAATCTCAGTAAATATTGTTTTTCTAGAAAACAACATTAAAGGATGTACCTTTCACATTTATTTTTCTCCATAAAAACTTTCTTCAGTTTCCAAGAAACGAATATGTGAAAATTTTCAGCTAAATATTGAATTAAATACCTAATATTTATTTTAAAATAATTACTACAAATTTTAGTTTTTTTATCGTAGGTGCAACGGGCAATTTAAAAATAAATCGCGAGTACGGGAAGTCCAAAGTTTTATTATTCACTTTTCAATTATATTTTTTCTCCGAAATTTGAAGTGGGTTTCATTCATTGTTTCAAACTATTGAATTAATAAAGATGACTAATCAAAAAAAAAAAATCTGATGTGGCCAACACAATACCTTCCATCATTTCTATGTATTTTGTATAAATCCCATACCAAAAATTCCGTGAAAAAGATACTATATATCCAGTAAAATTATAACACGAACGTATAGGTACTATTTTCTACAAATTTCATACCAAAAGTTCCTTGGACAAGATTCTATAAATCCTTTAAAATTATAACACGAACAAGCTGTATGTAAATTGCACTTCACACTGACATCTGTCAATTAGAATTATTTGAATATATCAGCAGTTTAAATTATAGCAAAGCTGGCTAATTTATGAAGGTTAATATCTTTATAATCAAACCACATAGACTATAAGATATTCTTTCATATTGATAATCACATAAAACGTCAAAAAATGATATTTAACTGCGTTTTTTCAAGAAAATCTACTAAAAACTTCAAATAAGGGAACTTCCGGTTGACCAATTACAACCAAAATCAAATCAGCTTTTCATATGGATCTAAAGAAGAGAAATACAAAAGAATTATAATTTTTAGAATTGTGATATTGCAGTTATCGTCGAAGAAAAAGTTATCACACACATACAGACATCATCGTAAAACCAGTATAATCGTATTCTAGGGTCCATAAAACGTGCTTATTTATTAAAAACTTACCATCGAATTTTTTGACCAAAGGTAATACCTTCCTTATCTACCTAGGTGAAAGAGAGTAAAAATATGTTTAAATATAATTCGTGTATTATATTATCGGAATTTTTTTCGCTCATATTTCCAATGAACACATAAGTATTCAAAAGATAATATTTCAATGAGAACTACGAGGTCTCTACTCTCTAATTAGTACTATTTATTTTAATCTATAATTACAATATCAGTTTGCATTGAAATTTCAAGCATAGTTGATTTGTAAACAAATATAGCCAGAAAATTTGACTCTGTCGGGTCCAGCAATAAAAATATAAACATTGCAATTATGACAAGGCGGTACATTTCTTATAACATTTTCATATCGGCGCATAAGGACATTATAACGCGGTTTGAATTCGACATGAATTTTTCTTTTCTATCATTATCATCATAGGCGTGCGTATTGTATAATTAATAATAAAAAAATAAGTTTCTATATTATTATTTTGTTCATGTTGCTATACTATACATTTTATTTATTATTTTTTCAAGATATTTTTAAAGTAATAATGATAAAATAAATGTTCCATTTGCATTTATTTCTTTATTTTATAGTAATAATAATAATAATAATAATAATAATAATAATAATAATAATAATAATAATAATGAAAATAATAATAATAAAAATAATAATAATAATAATGCATATTCAATTCGGCACCCACAAAAGATTATGATTATCGTGTTTCTGATGAGTGGTTCGTAGGTTTGAAGATGTTCAATATAGGTATTACAGAAATTTCTTTGGAATTGCAGTATGTTTGATTAACAAACCACTCATTCGCTTTTGTAATACATAATAAGAAAGAGAATTTCATGCTGAATTCATATTTTGAAATCACGTTATCCTATTTTTAATCGTGTGATAGTGATGAATGAACAAAGAGAAACGTGCCAATTTGAAAATGTGTCAATGGCCTGATTTACACCGTGACACTATATTGTGACCTAACCAAATCTTAACTATAACAAACATTTACACCGTACTTTTTTTAAAATCCAGGTTTTACTTGATTATAATTTGGTAAACACATCGCCGTTTTTAAAACTCGAACTGTTAAATTAACATAACATTTAAAATTATGAAATAAATACATAAATCATGATTACAAATAACTTGAATAACGGTAGAATATAATGCCATCGGTGACCAAAAACTTGGTAAATTCAATGGGTCATCGCTTACTTACAAATCGAATGTTTTTATTTATCTACTCAAAGGAATTCAGGCAATTGAAAACACGGAGAACGCATATGCGTAACTTGGTGACTTGGTCTCCATACGTTTACAAGGGAAAAATGTGTTAGAGTCAGGTGTCAGGTTAACTTTGGTGTCAGGGTATACACGAAGCGTACTAAACTAAATAGTAGTAATATAGTCATAATTTAGTGTTTACCAAGATATCGGTGTAAACCGGGGCACTAATTAGCAAATAGTTCTCGGATCTAAATACAACTGAAAATCTGTTGGAAACCATTGACAAAAATCTGATGTGGCCAGCACATGACCTCCCGCCAGTTACATGTTTAAAATAGCAATAAGCTTTAAGTAAAGTATCGCTTCCAGTTGATCGTTTGTAAACAAAATCAAACAAGATAAATAGAAAAGTCTGTAGTACGAAATTTTGAATTATATTTTATTATGTTTTTCCTCAAAAATTTGCTAGAGCTCCAAATTAAGTACTACATCCGGTTTATCATATATAGTCAAAATCTAATATATTGTTTCAAATTATATATGAGTTTTAAATACCAAATTTGAGAAGTTTTGGATCATATTTTAATAGATTTTAAGGAAAAGTCGTCACACACATTATTGTAAAAAATCAGCATCGACTTCCTATTGCTCTAAAACGCAATCTGCGTAAATTCTTCGCCGTACATAATCCATTTCGTAAATGTGTAGTAGTAAACAGGTGCTGCGAACATAGCAAACTTACATCGGATCATCCTGTACATCTAATATTTATGAATGATGGAAAATATATTATTTTTACAAACCTTAATTTAATTAGAATCAAATATTTTAGTATGTACTACATTCTCCTTAACACGGTTTCATTATTAATTTTAATGTAATTGCTTCCTAAGAGTGGCATTCGTTCAAATATGTCAAAATTGTTATTAAAGTATTGTTTTTGTTTGACGCATAGGTAAGATGATATATAACATAAATTATTTTATATATTTATATTTAAAGTTATTTACTAAATGCTATTATCGTAGAATTGAAGATTGTACCATTATATTCAATTTTTATCAGTAAAAGTTGCTGAAAAATTATATTCAATGTATTTTATTGAAGAAAAACTGGTAAAAGCTTGTATAAGTGATACTTCCGGTTATCCGATATACACTAAAAACTAATGAGCTCTTCCGACATTGGTATAGAATTGGTATACAAAATTTCAAAACTCTCTGATTGGATCAATATTCATAATTCCAAGCAATTATTTATATATATATATATATATATATATATATATATATATATATATATATATATATACAGTATGTCCACGGATCAAGTTCCAAAGAGGAGAAACTTTTTTATTTTTTATTTTACAAAAAAATGTATTCTTGATAAAAGTTTTTGGATGTCTCGAAACGGCCAATTCAGTTTTAACATTTTCAAATTTTCTTTTAGTTTAAGGTAAAAATCGAAAAATTGGTCGTTTTAGTTGAAAATTATTCTAAGTCCTAAAAATAAGTTTGCGTTGTCATGGTAATTGTCGTTATTTATTTATTTTCATTAAATGTCAGTTATAAAAATCAACCATAATCGTTGAAAATGTTGTCAAAAGACGAACAAATTTACCTAATTCAATGCTAGGGCAAAGGTAATAAAGCGATCAGTCGAGTTTTCAAAGAATTTAATCAAAGGTTTCCCGATATTTACATATCAAATAGAGGTGATTTTTATTACTGAGAGTTAATGAAAATAAATAAATAACGGCAATTACCATGACAACGCAAACTTATTTTTTGGGACTTTGGGACCAATTTTTTCGATTTTTACCTGAAACTAAATGAAAATTTGAAAATGTTGAAACTGAATTGGCCGTTTCGGGACATCCAAAAACTTTTATCAAGAATACATTTTTTTGTAAAAAAAAAAATAAAAAAGTTTTTCCTCTTTGGAACTCGATCCGTGGACATACGGTATACAGGGTGTATCAAGATAATGGAACAGTGCATTTTATTCGTGTATGTGAAAAGATACAGAAAAAAGTGATTAAGATATTTTGTAAGGCATAGAGGGGGACACATTTTAGCATAAATTTTATTATCTTAAATCCAGTGGTACTCAAACTATAGTGCAATATTATATTTTTTTAAACAGCATTATATATATTTTATTAACTCATTAAATAGAGAATTTTGTTCTGAATTCAACGATATAATAATATCATACCCTTATATTGCGAAAAATTTGATAAAAATTAATTCAAAGTTAATATTTCATTTCTACTTTATCTAAGTAATCTGAGCAAACATTCAATCAATAAAACAAAATAAAATTTATTTTAGTTTTATTACATGCAAGTAAGCTACGATTTTGGCAATAAATTCTACTTTTAAAATAAATTTTTTGTTTTATTCCTTGAATGTTTGCTCAGATTACTTAGATACAGTAGAAATGAAATACTAACTTTGAATTAATTTTTATCAAATTTTTCGCAATGTAAGGGTATGATATTATTATATCGTTGAATTCAGAACAAAATCCTCTATTTAATTAGTTAATAAAATATACATAATGCCATTTAAATAATATAATATTGCCCTATAGTTTGAGTACCACTGGATTTATGATAATAATGTTAAAATGTGTCCCCCTCTTTCCCTTATAAAATATCCTAATCACTTTTTTCTATATCTTTTCACATACACAAATAAACGGCACTGTTCCATTATCTTGATACACCCTGTATATACTCGTATATAATTCGATACCACGACGAATGCGAGCGATAAATAATAATAATTATTATTATATTAAAAAGAATGCGAATTATATAATCAAAAATTATTTCAATATTGGGAGGTTTTGGGGCTGGAATCAGCCCTGGCCATTTCTTACCTTTCGATTTTCGACGATTTCTTAAATGCCATGCCTGAAGTATATCTTAGGATGCTCTGGTAAGTAGCAGAATGTATATATATATACAATGATGTTATGTAAAATTTGCTATTGTTCTTGTAGATGTCTTATTTGTTTTTATTTGTAAAATTCTTGCTGATGATGGAAGTTTTTTCCGACTTCTGAAACGTTCCAATTTTGAATATGATTTTATGAAAATAAAGCTATTCTTCATTTTCCTACCTCGAGAAGGCGGTAACCGTCGAGATATTGAATAAAATATGGGAAAGTATTTTTATTAGTTCCTGCGGAGTCTCTCTATGTTCAATACCGTAAATTCTATTTTTGTTTTAAATAATTTCTTATGGAAATAATAACTGTAGTCGCAAAAATTTCGAGATTTCGTTAACCATCTAATCTACCGACTTCATTAAACCATTCTTGTTGCATAAATTTGCACCGATGCATAAAACTTATACGAGTATAAGAACACTAAAAACAAAAACCATCCTCCACCTCCCCATTAATTTGTTTAAAACATAATATTTGTCGGTGGAGGTGCAGGCGCAAGCAGCAAGACGAATAGGCGGGCAGGTTAGTGTGAGATTAAATACTCAAGGAAATGGCTGGGGATGAAGACGAGAAGACGCAGACGGCACTGCGAGGCGATGAGGCCACGATAAGGGAGTTTTAAGATACGAACCCCGCTCCCCAAGCCAGGATCGACCCAACAAAGCAACGGATTAGAGAATCTGCAATCTTTAACTATAGCCCGAGCCTGTGATCACCTTACAAAACACACAACCCCAGGGGAATTATTCACCTCTTGGTTCAATTATTTTAAGTGTTTTAAGCATCAATTATAAGTCAAAACATTGCTATTTTAAAAGGGCGTAATCGTTTTAGAAGAGACTAACAGATTTAGAGCCGCCAGCGTGACAGTGGGGCGAGAATTACAGTATAGTCAATACCCCATTTCACATTTTCTGATTTATTTTTTCTTGAAAGAATAGATTAAATTTAATATGTAGGTGTATGTTTTACACCTTACAACTTTTTAGAATCAGAGATATTATTTTTTAAAAAATTGCGTTTAATTTCAAATATTTCAGCAGCTGACGACACAGTTTCACGGATACGACAGTCGAGATCTACCAGTTTAATTTGAAACTATGATTGTTTGGTTTAGTATTAATTTAAATAAATGTTTTATTTACATATCCTATACCGCACTAGTACTTCTAAAGAAATGGAAAGTAATAATAATCTTCTATTTGTATATTTTGCTGTCAGCTGTCACAATTTAGGTTAGATTACTGTGTCATATTGTGGAGCGTAATAGTTATTTACATATAGAGGGTCGAAAGAAAAGGTTTACGCCTGCGGACGAAATTTGAAGCCCGACGCGTAGCGGAGGGCTTTTATTCGTCCAAGGGTGTAACTTCTTTCGGCCCGAGGTATGTACAACGTTTTACGAACAACTGCAATCAAATGAAATGTTTTTAAATTATTTTTTAAATACATTTAAAGCTTGTTGCTATATAAAAATATTACGTGGCCAGGTGGCCATGTCACAAAACAATAAGGCGATGCGTTGCATTGCTAACTATTTGGTTATATGAATATTTTTTTAAATGTCAAACTTGGAGATTTGAGACAATTTCTGAAGTAATTCCTTAAGCAATTCTAATAAAATCTAGTGAAAATTTAGCGGAACTAATATCATTTTTTAAAAATAAGAGTCTTGATTATATTTCCAATTGTGTTTTTGATGTTTTACCAGTAAGCGGGCTCTTTTAGTATTTTCCCGCCCGCATATGCTACTTTACCGCCCGCATATGCTACTTTACCGCCCGCAGGGTGTAATCTTTCAGTTTCCGCCATGGTAACTACGATGTAAACAAACAATTTTAAAGCAGATGTGCGTAAAAGTATATGTGTACGTGTGTGTGGGAGAGAATAGTATATTGTGTCATTAGGAGTAAAAGTGATTCTTTGTGTGGCGAGCATGTAAATTTGAACGACGAGCGGTAGCGAGTCGGACAATTATATGCGAGGCACACAATGACACTTTTACTCCGAATGACACATATTTTTTCTTCAAATATACGTATTTAAACAAAATAATTACAACTTGACGTTACAATAATTATAAATATTTTCCGTAAAGCACGTTTGCTGATTTCAATTGCTCTGTTGCTATGGATACTTTCGTATTTGGTCACTTTTTGTTATAAACATTCAAGTGAAAATTTTATGTGCAATTATATCAGAATTTGAAGTATTGCCATGTACGGCCCTTGAAGTTATTCAGTTGGATGGAAGTTCAACAATTCGCGATGCAAGTTTAGACGCCAGCGCCGAAAGTGAACTTGCTTGGAGGGTATTGACATCTGTCAATCTCTTGTTTACTTTGTAATATTTTTGCGTAATCTCTCTTATATTTGTGTTATTGTTATTAATTTAATTGTATTGCGATAAGACTATACAATACTTTTGTATATAAGCATAGTTTTCATCTATCTAGTATTGATATTGGAACTTTTATGGTATGTATTTACTTACAAGGTTATGTAATAATTTCATTTTGATATTTTTATATCATTTCAGTTTCATTGGATATTCAATAACATCGTAGTTGTTATTATATTATTATTATAAACCTATGTTTATATAAAAATTAAAAAATAAAGCAAAATTACACAAAAATATGACAAAGCAAACACGAGATTGACAGATCTCAACACCCACCAAAAGAGTTCACTATTTAGTCACTAGCGGCGCTGACGTCTAAACTGGCATCGCGAATTGCTGAAGGATATAATATGTCGAGGAATCGATGAAAAACAACATGAATGCAGAAAATAACAAAACAACGAAAATAAAGCAAATAATACATGTTGGAAGTTATGATGCCACGCCAGATAAATAAAATGAAGTAAAATAATATACCATACTCGCGTATAAAAACAAATTTTACTAGTTTATTACCGGTTTTGGTTAAAAATATTTACTCTTGTTTTATCTAAAATCTAGTGGCTTGTGTTTTAGCTTCCTCATACCTCGTCTTTCGCCTCGCACCTTACTTAAGGAAGCAAACGAGTTATCTTGCGACAAATATAATGTTTTGAACAAATGAATTACGACATTACAGTGCGTCACGGCCTGCTATTCAAGAGATGAGTTTAATAAAGAGCAGAGAACAATGTAAACCAATCCAGCTTTGTAGCTTTGCTGTTTTACGTCATTCAATATGATACGACGGGATGAATAATACTGCATTTGTTAAAAATAAACTGGAAATTACATTTACACAAGATGCTTTTCTCATTTCTCCACCGTATTTTGTACTATTGTTGATGCATGTAAATACATACAGGGTGTATTATGAAAGACAAGAGTAAAAAATATGTTGTGGCCAGCACAATACCTCTCGCCATTTCCATTTTATGTTATATAAGTAATGTATTCCACTTCGCTATCGAACCGTCGTTTTACAACAAAAATATTACAGAACTTTACTCAAATATTGTTTTTATTGTATTTAACATGTCTTCTGCACACATATAATTCTAATTATATCTATTTTTCATTGTATGAGGAAGTTCCCAAATGTCAGAGATTCTTCCAATTCATTACCAAGATTGGCGATATTTCTTATGGATATATGCATTTTACCTACAATTTTAAATATTTAATTAATAAAACAATATGAAAGATTAAATGTACTTCCCAGAAAAAGCTTTCAGAATGTCACTAAAACTGTTGATTTTTGACACTGACATTTATTATTTACAAATTACAAACTATGTTATAAACATTTGAATTTGTCAACTGGTTTCCTTAGTGCCTTGGCCTCTGCGATTAGATTATTCTATATATTACAGTGCCTTTATCTCTAAATCTATACAAGATAAAATAAAATTTTTAAATGTATCAGATGTAGAATTTTATGTTCTTCAATAATAGTAACAGAAATTTTCAAAAAATAATATTTAGAAGATTTTTTTTTTAATAAACTATTATTTCCGGTTGTCCAATTGTTACTAAAATCTAATCAGCTCTTCCCAGGATTGTCAGATTGAGGAAACTGCAGTTAAATATTTTTTAAGTCTTATAGTATTTGAGAAATCGTGGTTCCAACATCCATACATCCACACACACATACACACACACACGGACATCATCGTAAAAATCGGATTATAGGGACCTTAAAACGTGCTTATCTACTGAAAACTGGATATGCGAATTTTAGCATGATTCCAATATCTGTTTAGCGAGAAGTAAAAATATCTGATGTGGCCAACACAAAACCTCCCGCTATTTAATTTATATTAATTTAAATACATACCTACGTATTTAGTAATGCTTCAAACTATATTTTGTTCCATTGCATATAACTATTGCTTTATTTACGATTTTCTTTTTTATTTAATATGTCACTATTATTAATTTGAAGTGATTAATTTTTTGACAATGACGTTTCCCTGTCAGTTACATTCATTTGAAAAATAAACTGTGTAACAGAGGAGTTGTGTTTATCTTAGGCTTCGGGATTAAAAAAAGAAAAATGATTTTTAAATTTATCTGTAAAATATATAGAAAAAGTATTAATGTATACCTGTACAAAATAATCTATAATTTTCCAATGACATTAAATGCGAAAAAATGGCATTTAATGGTATTTTTTGAAGAAAAACCATTATGAGCTTTAAGTAAAGTACCATTTCCGTTTATTCGATTTACACCAAAATCTAATGGCTTCTATTCCTATTAGAATAGGGTAGAAATACAAGGTTTCAGAATTTTCTGAATGATAGTATTTGAGTTAGAGTGCAAACAAAATTCGTACACATACACACATACACATACACACACACACACACACATATATATACACACATACAGACATCATTGTGAAAATGTTAAAATTGGATTCTAGGGACCTTAACACGTGGTCATTTACTAAAATCTCGATATGTGATTTTTAGCACGATCCCTATACCTCCCTTACCAAGGGTAGCGGGAGGTAAAAATTAATAGCTTAAAAAAATCCGTGTTATGAACATGTATTATTCTTCACGTAAGAATGTCATTGCGCAATAAGTGTATGTAATAAGTACTTGATTCTTGACGACAAATGTACGTAAATACAATAGTCTCCATAATAATAAAAGTCCGCTTCTCTATAATAAGTTATTAAATATTTATGCCTTTTTATTTTAAATATGTAGAATTTTATTTAATTTTCCTAATAACTAAGTTTGAAATGAAACTTTTATTTCAAAGCTTCACTTGAAATGTTAAATAACGCCTGCAGTTCTGCAACTTATTTTACCATTATGTAACACATTACAATTTTGCAAAATATAGCTTCTTGAAGTATTACAAGTAATAATTAATAAATAAAGAGCTGCTAATTTTTTTATATTATCTACACCGAAGGATTATTTACAATTCAAAGAAATGAACTATTTTCGCTTTATGGTCTAACAAAAAATGAATTATCCTTCGATCCTTATATTCCTATGCATTCTGTACTTGATTATACATTCAATTATTTTTAAAAATACGAATTGATTTTACGGACAATGACAATACTTTTGAAAAATAATAAATAATTTTTCAATCACAATTTGTAACAAATTATTGTTTTCCGCCCCATTTTAATTATTAAAATAAAAATAATTTTTAAAAATAAAGATTGTATTTATTTTGCTGGCAGCGAAAAGGCGTTGAAATTAGTTATTCACTTGTTTAAACGGTTCGTATAGGGAGATGAAAACCATTCTATTTAGTTAGTATGTATTTAGGGTTAGAAATGGAAGTGATGTGTGTTTAAAGACTAATATGAAACTTTAAAAAACATTTGTGAAAATTTAGAGGACAATGAACCAAGTTAAGGAGTCAAAATGTAAATTTGTGTTTAATTTTTTTAAGGTTAGTGGTATTCATTGTTTAAATTTCGCAAAGAAATATAATATATAATTTGAAGGAAATATTGAAAAAGTAGATATTTCATAAGTATTTTATAGCTCTTTTACAAGAATCTATACAGCCATTGAAACGTGTTCAGTGCATTTCAAGATATAGTAGATTGCCTTTGTACTGCTTTTGTTGATTATCCAATAGATGATTTTTTAATGAAAAATCTGATGTGGCCAGCACATGTCCTCCCGCCAATTCCATGTTTAAAATAGCATTGAGCTTTAAGTAAAGTTTCACTTCCGATTGATCGTTTGTAAACAAAATCTACTTTGTTGTTCCAATAAATAGAAAAGTTTGTAATACAAAATTTTGGATTATATTTTATTATGTTTTTCCTGAAAAATCTGTTAGAGCTTCAAATTAAGTACTACATCCGGTTTATCATATATAGTCAAAATCTAATATGTTGTTCCAAATTATATAAGAGTATTAAATACCAACTTTGCGAAGTTTCGGATCTTAATATATTTTAAGGAAAAATCGTCACACATACATTATTGTCAAAATCATCACCAAATACCTAACTTCCTTATGCTCTAAAACGCAATCTGTGTAAATTCTTCGTCGTACATTATCCATTTCGTAAATGTGTATTTGCATACTATTATTTGACACTTTGAAATCACGTTCTTATTTGAGAGCTGTTTGATATATAATGCTGCAAACATCAAACTAAAATCGAATTATCCTGTATATCTAATATTTATGTATGTTGGAAAATATATTATTTTTACAAACCTTAATTTCATTACAATCATATTTAAACTACTAAATTCTTCTTAACACGGTTTCATTATTAATTTTAATGAAAATTGCTGCGTGATAGTGACATTTGTTTAAATATGTCAAATTTGTTATTAAAGTATTGTTTTTGTTTGACGCAGAGGCAAAGTGATGTACAAAAATAAATTATTTTATAGTATAATATAAAGTTATTTCAAGTTATTTACTAAATGCTATTATCGTAGAATTGAAGATTGTGCCATTATATTCAATTTGTATTGGTAAAAGTTGCTAAAAAATTATATTCAATGAATTTTTTACAAGAAAAACTGTTAAAAGCATGTATAAATGATACTTCCGGTTATCCGATATACACTCAAAACTAATGAGCTCTTCCCACATTAGCATAGAATGAATATACAAAATTTCAAATTTTTCTGATTGATAGTATTTGAGTAATCGTGTCCACATGATCCACACACACACACACACAGACACACACAGACACACACACATACATACCTACAGACATCATTGTAAAAATGTTAAAATCGTATTCTGGGGACATCAAAACGTGCTTATTCACTAAAATCTCTATATCCGATTTTTAGCACGATCCCTATACCTCCCTTACCTAGGGTAGCGGGAGGTAAAAATATAACGACTAGGAAACAATCGTTTCTGGTTTTTAAATAAAATGAATATAAATATATCATCACGGCATATTACCCACTGCTGGGTGTGTTAATCTGCTTTGTATGCAGATATCAGTAATGATGACATTAATTCCGTGAGGGCGTTTACTAGGCATCACTCATTGAACCACAGGGATGACGTTTGTAAAATTCAAAATAATTTCGGGATAGAACAAGATTCCCCAAATTCGCGACTAGCCACTCGGGCACATGGTAAAATTATCAAAATGGGATTTTCTACTATTTAAAAAAATGTTCGTGAAACTTTATCTTAATTGAAAACGATCTTATACAGGGTGGGTGAGGTTAAGGGAGTACCTAGGGATTTAACATGGGATTTTAGTTTTATGCAATTACCTGCTCTCCTGTTCATTTTACGGCGAAACCTATACAGTGCAAAGTTGTATAGAATTAAAAAATGTATACAAAACTGTTTCAAACTTTTTATTATGTTTTTATTTTCTTTGCAATTTTAAAAAGAAAATTCAAGTTTTTGTTTCATTAGTAGCAATACCCATTACACTTGTTTCTTTTTACCTCTCGCTAAGAGAGGTATTGGATTCATGCTAAAATTCGCATATCCAGATTTTATTGAATAAGAACGATTAAAGATTCCTAGAATCCGATTATAACATTTTTTAAATGATGTATGTGTGTGTGTGTGTCTGTGTGTGTGTGTGTGTGTGTGTGTGTGTGTGTGTGTGTGTGTGGATGTGTGTATGTGTGTCTGGATGTTGGAGAGACGATTCCTCAAAAACTATAAGACTTAAAAAATATTTAACTGCGGTTTCCTCAATCTGATATTCCTGGGAAGAGCTGAAAAGGTTTTGGTAACAATTGGACACCCGAAAGTAGTAGTTTCTTAGGATTTATTGACAATGCTTACATTTTTTTTTTTAAATCTGATGTGGCTAGTACATTACCTTACGTCAATTCTATGTATTTTGTACAAATTCCATACCTAAAGTTCCTTGGAATTGGAAAATATTTTATACATCTAATAAAATTATAACACGAATATATGCTATGTAAATTGCACTTAGCACTGACATCTGTCAATTAGAATTATTTAAATATATCAGCAGTTTCCATAGTTACTGCATAGCTGGCTAATTTATGAAAGTTAATTCTTTATCATTCTTTAACACGTTCGCTGCCACTGGCTCTTATAAGAACCAAACAAATACTTATCTGTATACCACCGGCTTTTTAAAGCGTTGCTGTTGTTTGTTGCATCTTGCATCTAATGGAATTTTTTAGTCTGGCACATATCTTCGATACGTGTACTTGAGTGTGGCACTGAACAAGTTAACTCTATATCTATTAAATATGAATAAAAATGTATAATTAAACCGTATAGACAATGCAATACTCATTCATAATAATATGATGTAAAAAAATGATATTTAACTGCGTTTATTTCACGAAAAATCTAATCAGCTCTTCTTATAGATGTAGAGGAAAGGAATACGAAAGAATTATAATTTTTAGAATTGTAGTGTTGGAATTATCGTCGGAGATATTTTTGTCGCACACACACACACATATATATATACAGACATCAGACATCACCGTAAAGCTAGTAAATTATTTATACCAAAGACAATACCTTCCTTAAAGCAGTAAAGGTGACGGAAGGTATAAACGATCGTGCAAAAAATAATTTTGTTCTCTAAAATGTCATAAGTCATGGCTATTGCTGCGAATTAGCAGAAATTTTGAAATTCTTTTTTAAAATTTTGGAGAAACTAGAAACATTTCCATATTAGGCTATATAAGTATTGTACATATCTAACATTTCTGGTACACACAAAAACACATATTTTCTTTATATATTTTTATATTTTTTAATTCATTTTATGGACAAGTTTCCTCTTATTCTTCTAATGTTCCAGATACTTCCAATTCATTGATGACATTGGCGGTATTTCTGAAGGGTATATGTAATACATATGTATCTATAATTATAAATATTTAATTAATAATAAAATAACAAATATTAAATGTACTTCCCAGAAAAAGTCTTCGCAGTATTGTCTCTGGTTTTTTGACACTCACATTTTTCTGTCAGTTACAAACATTTTAATTTTTCCACTTGTTTTCCATGGGCTGCGAGATTAATTTACAACATTTTATTTTATACATTTATATTTTTCTATCTTTAACTCTATAGACGATATAATAAATGTATCGGATAGAGATTTTTATATTATTCAATATTTGTAATAACAAATTTTTAAAAAATTATATTTAGTAGTACTTCCGGTTGTCCGATTGGTACCAAAATCTAATCAGCTCTTCCCAGTAATGTCAGATTGAGAATCCCCCCAATTCTGTAAAAAAGTTGTTAGGTCTTAGTAACGTTGCTAAAATTTGTAACCAATAGAAACAAATGTAAAGTTTGTCATTTTCATGTTTTATTCAGTGTCCGCAATTATTATTGGTTATTTGCTAAAACTTAACAACTTTTTTACAGAATTGGGGCGAATATTTGAGATATAGTGGCTACAACACCCACACACATACACACACACACACACACACACACACACACACAGACATCATCGTAAAAATGTTATTATCGGATTCTAGGAACCATAAAACGTGCTTATCCACTAAAATGGATATGCGATTTTTAGTATGATGCCAATACCTCTCTTTTAATTCTATACAACTTTGCAATCTACAGTTTTTGTCGTAAAATGAATAGGAAAGCAGGTAATTGCATAAAACTAAAATCCCATATTAAATTTTTATATTCACCCCTAACCGCTACCAATCGGTATAGCAAGATGCATTTCATAATAGAAATGCACTAATTAGCAGCAATATACCTTACACAAGCATTTTATACAAACATGAATTAATCCTTAAGCATTTCACTTAACACATACAGTGTGATATTTATGACTTGATCCATAAATTCTTATATCTGCTTCGCAATAAAGTCGTGACGAAAACAAGTTAATTTATACAATAATGAATTGGTTTAATTAGGAGCAATCTACCATCTGGGTTGACACCTACACCTACCGAGTAAATCGGTAAAGTCACACGAAGCAGAAAAAAGTGTAAACACCGAGATTTCTATCCTAGGCTAATTACAGGCACGGAATGCAAGAGCCCGTGATGAATTACTTCTGCTTTATTCAAACCCAACATTTTGTTGCTTTTTACTTATTAACAAACACTGCTTTCATTGCATTGCAACGCTCTTCACAAAAACTAAACGTAATCGTTTTAAAGGTTTTTATCTCACGAACCGATAGCTGAAAGAATTATATTGTATTTGTGCTTAAATGGTAAAAATTGTAAATAGTTACATATGAGACCATAATCTTATATATGGCTGTTCTGTACGACCATTTAGCATAGTAATGTTTTAGCTCTGTAAATTTTATATTTATAGGAAACATGACCCAATTTGTATGCATTTTATAGGTACATACAATGTTGTAGACACTTTTGTGATACTTTTTAAGGGGCAAAGATTAATATTAAATTTAATTTACCACTGCAGTAAACGCGTCTCGCAAACCCGCTTAACTTTCTCTATATTTCTAAAATGTGAACATGAATAGTTACGCTACATACAAATTATTTTATTGTCATCGTTATTGTAGAAATAATGGACTCAGGGTCGGCGCTAGGGGCGAGGTGGCGAGACGTCCGCCTAGGGCGGCACTTTTTTTTCGATCGACGGCAAGAGAGAAATTTTTAATTTGTAAATAGTTTTTGTTTATTAATAAACACAAATTATCAAATCGTTATTTGTACAACAAGGAAAGTTTGACTGAACAAGCCATAGGGGAGTTTGTCAAATCCTATGAGTGAAATATGACACTTGTTACTCGAATTTCACTCAATTTTTTTTACGTCTGTAATAAAAATGTGAAAAAGGGCCATAACTGTTCATTATTTCACTCGTTTGCGTTTAAAAAAGTGCACTTTTTTCACACTTTTATTTTTTAAAAAGATACTTTACAAACCCATTTTAATGAAAAAATTGTGCTTTTTTAACACTCTTACGGACCTCATAATAGGTATTAAGCACGATAATGACCAACATCATGAAATAATTGATCTGTGCATAAATTAAAACAAGAAATAGATCAATTTATGTTTGCATAAGCTGTGATTCAGATTAGAAATAGTGTAGAAAATAAATATACTACTCGTATAATTGAATATTTTAGTATACTTATTACCTACACCACTCCTATTTTTTTTTTTTTTTATCACTGTTAGATTTTGATAAGTTGTACATCCTTAAGAAGCTAAATAAATTCATTTCATTGGTGTAAATTTCCAATATGGCGTTAATATAAAATCGTAATTTAATTATTAACTCGAAATTTAATAGATATAAAAGAAATTGACCATAGTCGTTCAAAAGAAAATAAAAAAGTATCCAAATTATTTCAGATTTAGCAGTTATTTGGATAAATAAAAATCGGAAAAAAATGTTTTTTTTTTGCATTTATCTAGTAGTACTAGTAACCTATGAATTTTACAACAAATACATCTTTAATGCCCAGTTTCACCAACAAGATTTAAAATTTAAGCTAGGCTTAAAAAAAAGCAAATCGAAATGTAGACAGCAATATATTATAATTCATTTGACATTTTATTTCAATGCAATATTGTCAATTTAAGCCAAGTTTAATATTTAAGTTATGTTGGTGCAACCGGCCATAAATGGTCTAGTAATAGGGCAACTTTACCCTAAATTAAACGACTTCGCATCTCTTAGTTTCCGAGATCCTAATGGCGAGGCTGTAGATATTTAATTTTATATTTTAGTTAAAAATACTATCTTTCAGAAAATTTTGAAACCTTGCATTTCTACCTTATTCTAATATGGAAAGAAGCCATTAGATTTTGCTGTAAATCAGGTAATCAGAAATGGCACTTTACTTGAAACTCAAAACAGTTTTTCTTTGAATAATACTTTTAAATATATATATATATATATATATATATATATATATATATACAGGGTGTCTCAATAAGCTTGCTCACTATTGGTAACTTTTTTATTTGAAGAGATACGAGGTTGGTTAAATTAGGAAAATTGTGCCATTTTATATTAGAAAATTGGTCATGTAGTCAAAATAAAAATTATGTCAGCGGTTCCCAAAATTTGGGACAGAATATATATTTTTTAAATGGAACTATATATTTTTTATTATCTTATTAGAAAGAGTATTTTTTTCTCTTTCCAATAAGGTAATGTTGTTTATGTACAATTTTTTCAAATAAACGAGTTATTTACGTTTAAAAATAAAAATGATCTTTTATTAGTTTAGGTCAAGTAAACTATGGAAACAATTGTCTTTTATAAAATTATTATTTTATTAATTTATTTTACAGTAATAACAAAACAAAGAAAATATTCAAATTGAAAGCCATTATTTCTTTCGCACATTTAAACTCTTTTGGAAAGAGAGCCGACCGTTCTACGTAACTGGTGTCTAGATATAACTTTCCATACAGCACGATAATATCTAACTTTTCTTCATTTGTAAAGTTTTTAACCATTATTAAACACAGAGAAATTATTAAACGTCAAACAAACAAGGAATCAATTGTTTCCATGGCTTACTTGACTAAAAAAACTAATAAAATAGTTTACAAAATTTAAATTTTTAACCGTAAATAACTCGTTTATTTGAAAAAATTGTACATAAACAACATTACCTTATTGGAAAGAGAAAAAAATACTCTTTCCAATAAGATAATAAAAAATATATGGTTCTATTTAAAAAATATATATATTGTCCCAAATTTTGAGAACCGCTGACACAAATTTTATTTTGTCTACATGACTAATTTTCTAATATAAAATGGCACAATTTTGCTCATTTAACCAACCTCGTACCTCTTCAAATAAAAAAGTTACCAATAGTGAGCAAGCTTATTGAGACACCCTGTATATATATATATATATATATATATATATATATATATATATATATATATATATATATATATTTATTTATATTATAAGAATTAAAGATTATTAAATTTTCTACAGGTATGCATTCGTACCTTTTCTACATATTTTATAAAAAATACATAAAATAATCTATTTTATAAATCCCGGAGCCTATGTTTTGAAGATAAACACAATTCCTTAGTTACACAGTTCAGATTTCAAATGTACGTCACTGACAGATAAATGTCACTGTCAAATAACCTATTATTTCAAATTATTAATGCTAACGTGTTAAAAAGAAAATTGTAATACTAGTAAATAAAACAATAGTTGTATTATACCAATGTAAAGTAACATAATATAGTTTCCAGCATCAATAAATATGTAAGTATGTATTTAAAATTTAAATTAATAAAAGTTAAAAAAAAAATAATAATACTCAATTTAATTTCACAAGGGAAGTATATTTTTACTTTATTGTACAATTTTGCCAGTTGCGGTGCCATCAGAAGTACTGGCGGGAGGTACAGTGCTGGCCACAACAGATTTTTTTGTTACAATTTGTGCCCCTTCAAAGAATATATTTTGTTATATGTTCAAATAATTTGTTTATTACTAGTTAAGTAACAATGTTTAATACTTAGTTTCGTTCAATATATGCTTTATACATATGATATTTCTTAACCTGGGTATTATATAGACCCAACGCGTTCACTCATGAAAAATTAATTTATGTATTCACTGTAGAGTTAAATACAAATAATTTCAAATTTTTCAAAAAGTGTTAAATGAATGTTTATTCAATTTTGACGTTTTAAACTGTCATTATAGCAACAACTACAAGTAACATTTTATTCACAAGTGAATTAAAAAAATTAAATCACTCTCACAAAATTTTAACTCACTCTGCAACAAAAAATACATTTAAAAATAACATCAAGAACGAAAATAACACTCACCACATTATTTATCAGACATTATCAGCCCTTTTCATTATTTTTTTACGACATAAATGACAGACAATATAGCTTTTTTAAATAGATGATTTGACGTCTATCAGCGACGATTGTCATGCTCAGCCTACTAACTGATCAGTTGTTTTTATTTTGTCAAAATTAAATATTATAATGGTTTTTATTATTATTTCGTCAAAATTGAATAAAATATTGTACAAACCACGTGAGCTAAGAATGTTTATTCACTCGAAGAAAGTAACTCACTCGCCCTTACGGGCTCGTGAGTTAAACTTTCTTCTCATGGATAAACATTACCTTAGCTCCTGTGACGTCAATTACATATAGCACTTCACTGAATGACGTCATTCATAGCCAATAAGAAAACAGTTTTACCATCACCTACGTTATGTATAAATAAATGTAGACAATGGTTTGTCGCATACTGTATGGTCGTTGACGTCACATTCTGTCTCAGATCACGTGACATTTTCAAAATATTACACAAATTTCAATAATTTATTGTAAAATATTTACTAGATATTTCGTAATATTTCTAAATCTGAGGCTATTTAAAGAACAATATTTGTTTAAATTTAATACTTAGAGAGCATATAAAAATTCTTGTAACACCCCTATACCATTTCCTATACGTTCTTTGCAAAAACCTTTGCCGTGTCATGCTGCTCAAAACAAAATTAAAAATAACGTAACCGCAAATACATTTTTGCAGATTATATGCCGATCTGTGATGCGAAGGGTAGAAGGAAGGAAAAACAGGAGGATTTAGTATTTTATATAATCCTTTAGATAAATATTATCGCATCGCGAGCTGTCGTATGTGACAAAACATGCGCGCATTATTTGGACGAGTGATTTAAGTTTTAATTAAACATGCAAGATAAATACTTAGGTGCATGCATGGGAAATTAATTACCTGCATAAACAATGCTAACGGTCTTGCTGCCATGCCAGTGACGTACATCGGACATTTTTATACACCCATTTTGAATAAAAAAATATACATTTTATAGAACAAATATACAATCATAAGAATCTAATTATAATAATATGAATATGTATGTAACGTTCATCCCATAATTGATCTGTTCAACGGAACACCAAGTTGTTTTGATATATTATCAATAAGTATACTTGTCTCAAGCTATTGTCTTCTTCTCTCAAAACAATGATTTTTACATAAAGATAAGTTACATGAATAGATTTGTGTTACTTACAAATCGTTTTTACAGGTACTATTCGTAACACACTGATTTTTACATTAATGAAGAATTTCTTTTCTGTGCCATTTTTACCTGTTGCTAAGAGATGTTTGGATTCTTGTTAAAATCGCATATCTAGATTTTAATAAATAAGCATCTTTTAAGGCACCTGGAAACCGATTGTAACATTTTTACGATGGTGTCTGTGTGTGTCTGTGTGTGTATGTGTGTGTGGATGTTGGAAGGACGATTCCTCAAAAACTATAATACTTAAGACCAGTTTAACTACGTATTCGTCAATCTGACATTAATTAACGGGAAGAGCTGAAAAGGTTTTAATAACAATTGGACAATCGAAAATAGTAGTTTCTTAAGAAAAATCTCCTCGATATTCTTTTTTGAAAATTTTTGTTATTGCAAATATTGAAGAACATAAAATTCTCCATCTAATATGTACACTTAATTTTTTTTATATCTTCTATAGATTTAGAGATAAAGAAAATATAATATATAGAATAATTTGCTGCAATAAATCGCAAAGTCCAGATTACATCAAAGAAACCAGTTGTCAAATTCGAATGTTTGTAATTGACAGATAAATGTCAGTATCAAAAATCAAGAGTTTTATTCATATTACTGAAAGCTTTTTCTGGGAAGTTCATTTAATATTTGTTATTGAATATTTAAAATTGTAGGTGTATATTAATAGTAATAATGGGGGTCCTATACCATTTTTCTTTTATTTTTTTTTTCTGTAAGAACAGGATAAAATAAGAATTTTAGTGCAAACGCGACTTAAAAATTTTACGTAATAAGCGAGATATGAATTTTTAAAGTTTAAGAATTTGTGCGTGACGTATCAGGTACTACCAAGTGATCAACAAACAATGGGACAAACTGTTAGTTATAGAGGGAACAATTTTTTTCATGTTTGCGTAGCTGAAATGTTTGTAAATAAAAACTTATACGTTATATTCATGAAGAAATTATTAATAAGTATAAATAACGTAAATAATAACCTTTTTTTCCTAATAAATTATAGAACATTGAAACAGTTTGACAATATTATTACACAAAGAATGACGACGGATGGCGCCAGTGTTGGCCTGTTTTGAAGTTTCAATATTAATTTAACTAATATTATTATTAATTTAATTAATATTACAAATTGATTTAATTATAAATATATTATTATTGTTAATATTACTAGATGTTTTAATTAAACAAATTCATCAAACACAAATTTGTTAAATGTTTTGTTAGGTTATGGAACAACATGACATTTCATATTCCTTTAAAGGTGACCGCTACAGACGCGCGAATCTTCTTTTTAAAATCAGGCGACCAATCAATTTCTTAGTACCTAACGCGTTATACCCAATTAGTAATCAACTTCAATCGCTTATAGTTTGTGACCTAGTCAATATTTAAAGAATTTTTTTTCACTAATACTCATTAATTTATGTATATTTTCATCTTCTTATTTAAGATAGTTAAAATATGACTATGGTATAGGACCCTATAGTACATATATCGTTAAGAAATACAGCCAATCCCGTCAATGATTTGGAACCATTTTGAACATTTTAGAAGAGTAGGACAAGATTCCTTATAGAATGACAGAATAAATATAATTAGAATTATTTGTGTGTACAAGAAATGTTAAATTCAATACTTATGTAACAGAACTGAAATGGTGAGACGTATTGTGCTGGCCGCAACAGATATTTCTTATTATTTATGTTGTAATTTTAAATAAAAAAAATACTTTGTTATAAATTGAATTGTGACATTAAAAACATTTAACAACGATCAAATAATTTGTTTAAAATTAATTTTCTCGAAAACGATGCCTTATATCTAAAATCCATAGGTATATTCTTTATGATCTGCAAAAGGTACAAAATAATGGTAGCATATCTACCAAAGTTCAAAATTTTATATATAATCCTTTTCAAATTAGAAACGAAGTCTTTATAGGGTCGATAATCCTGTATTTGACATGTGACTAAATCCGCATAAATATATGTATATTAAAACGTTTTTGCTTAAAATAACCTATAAAATGCAAGGAGCATTCTGTATATTTTATACATCAATTTATAAAATAAACTATTTTTATAAATCCTGCTTTGAAAGTAAAAAATGGTAGTATTTTAAGAAGTAAATATTAGAAATTTATTAAATACCAAATTAATAATATGGTCTTAATTAAATTAAAACCGCACCTACAAGGAAATCAAAAATTCCCGTTTAGTATCTAAATTTTTCGTTTATATTTGAAATGTGTGTAACATATTTAGGTTCTTTTAATGAGAAAAAAGCCCCCTCACTACGCTTGTGGTTCGTCTCGCCAGTCTAGAAATCTAAGCAAATGCCAGACGTACAGTTAAGTGCTGTTAGTCACACTCGCACAATTTCTATTAACATATAAATTAACTTAAACATTGTAATTACTATTGTTCATATAAATATACCAATGTCGGAGCAAATTGAAAAGTTTTTAATCTGCCATCTTCTTGTTTGTTAAAGACTTCTCAAAGAGTAGGTATGCGTAATACATATAATCAAAAGAAAATATTAAATCTCTTTTCTTGTATGTTGAAGAAGGGGACGAATTTAAACCCACGTTAATATTCGCAAGTCAAATTTTAAAAATTGTACGTTTATCATATAATTTTTCTTTTTAACTGACTTCATCTTCATACCAGGATCAAACTATAATAATTATTGAGAAAAAGTCACATAGTTTATATTTTTTATATTTATTAGACCATACCTTCCTCACGTAAAGGTGACGGAAGGCATGGTCTTAGGTCAAAAAAGTTTAGGGGCCCTAGAATACAATTGTCTGTATGTGTGTGTGTGTGTGTGTGTGTGTGTGTGTGTGTGTGTATGTTTGTTTGAGTGTGTGACAAAAATTTCTGTGACGATTACTCCAATACCACAATTCTAAAAAAAGAGCTGATTAGATTTTGGTTATAATTGGTTAACCGGAAGTTACCTTATTTGAAGTTCGTGACAGTTTTTCTTGAAAAAAGCGTAGTTAAATATTATTTTTTTGGCATTTTATGTGATAATATGAAAGAATATCTTATTGTTTATATTGTTTGATTATACATTTTCCTTCTTATTCAATAGATATAGAGTTAAAGAATAATAATTTTTTTATAAATCAGTCAGCTTTTCTATAACCATGGAAACAGCTAATATATTCAAATAATTCTAATTGACAGATATCAATGTCAAGTGCAATTTACAGTCTATGTTCGTGTATAATTTTATTGAATTTATAGAATCTTTCCCAAGAAACATTCGGTAAGTAAGGAATTTGTAGGAAATAGTATATGTTCGTGTTACAATTTTACTGAATATATACAGTATGTCCCCGGATTGAGTTTACAAGAGGAAAAAAATTTTTATTTTTGATTTTACAAAAAAATGCCAAGGGAATAAAAATTTTTGTTTGAATTAAAACGCATGTTTCAGTTATTAAAACTTTTAATTAATGTAAGGTTCCTTTATTATAACGTTTTTCCGTATTTTGTCCTCCTAGTAATACAGTTGTTATTACATTGAATCTAATCTAACATGAATTTAGTTAGCTTTGAAATATTGACAAATGATTATTAATTCTAATTTCAGATAAAAATGAGATAATTGAATAAACTACAAGTATTATTATTTTCGCCGTTTTCTTTTTTCTGAAATTAAAATTAATAATCATTTGTCAATATTTCAAAGCTAACTAAAATCATGTTAGATTCAATGTAATAACTGTATTATTAGGAGGACAAAATACCTACGAAAAAACGTTATAATAAAAGAACCTTACATTAATTAAAAGTCTTAATAACTGAAACATGCGTTTTAATTCAAGCAAAAATTTTTCTTCCCTTGGCATTTTTTCGTAAAATCAAAAATAATTTTTTTTTCCTCTTGTAAACTCAATCCGGGACATACTGTAGAATCTTTTCCAAGGAGGAACTTTTGGTATAGGATTTGTACAAAATATATAGAAATGACGGAAGGTAATATGTTGCCCACATCAGATTTTTAATAATTTTTTTTTTTTTAATTCAGATGATCATGTATGATTAATGGTATTAATAACTGAGAATCCAATCTTCCTTCTAATGATTCTAGCGTGACCCTTATAATTCGATATCCCCATACAAAGGGGCGTTATTTGGGACACCTATATATCTTGACAATAATTTAGTCTAAATTTTGATAGCGAAAATTGACTCGGTAATAATTAGTGTGTAAATGAAGTAATTTTGGCAAGGTGCTTGACCTCAGCTCATTATTAATACAGCGCTGAGTAATTAATTTGCTAATTTTCAGAATTTTAAATGTTATCGTTTTCCTGGATCTTACAGAATGAAATAATTCGTAATTTATATCAAAAGATATACGCCTACTGCCACATACTATAGGAACTAGGAGATATGTTTGGGAAAGATATTAGAATATGATACGAAATGGTTAATAAATTTCAAATTAAATAACAATTTTTATTACTCTCTGCAGAAATATTTTTACTCTGTGAAATTAGATTTCATAGTTTTTGCATTTCTTTATGCTTTCCTTATCTATTCCTGGTAAAATCTTAAGCTGCTGGTAACGTAGCAACAGCGGCAGCAACTGAATTATGTATTGTAAACGAAACCGTAATAATACCATTAGTTAAACGTGGTAATCACTTTATAATGACTGCAACAACGCAGATAAGTTAACAGAAACGGAAATGGTGGTACCTAACCAAATGAAACGTCAACGCTGCTGCTGTTGATAGGCGTCAGGCCGCGACACTAAAACAAGTGCTGAGACTCTTCTATACGAGCCCAGGTTCATACTGCCCTCGGCCGACTTCATTTTCAAATTATAATTATAAAATTCTTACTTACAAACCTGTGGCCTAAATGACGACATTTAAAGGGTCATCTTCTAGTTCAGATTTATCTTTTACAGAGACCCTTTATTTTTGGCACAATATAAAAAAACATCGTAAAAATTCAGTGTTCACAGTAAAACCTTTTTTGGGACAATACTCTAACAAGAATATGGCAGGGCTTGTGGACACAATGTCTAACAGAATTAAAGCTGTTATTAATGTTATTATTAATATAAGGGATGTAACCCAATATGAAATGGCGGAATACTTGAATAACATATACAGTTTTTGTAAGTTTAAAATCTATATTTTAAATTAGTCGAAAAACTTTGTAGAAATTTCTTACGATGTAGGTAGGTTTTATAGTTTTAGAAATTAATCTACTAAGGTACAACCAATCTTATCGCAATACCAGATCATTTGCACTCAACTAAAAAGTAGGTCCCGCCAAACTCTTGATTTAAGTTTATAGATATTTTTTTCCTTTCGTCACCTTTAGGTATGGGATGGGAGGTAGTGTCTTTGGTCAGAAAATTAGGTGGTTAGTTTTTAATGAATAAGCATGTATTACTAGAGATGCATTCGGGTCGGGCCGGGCCGGGCTTTAAGGTTTGGATCGACTCGGCCCGAAAATAAAAATTACTGGCCCGACTCAAAGATCGACTCGACAAAAAAATTAGCTAGCCCGGCTCGAAAATTGACTCGAAATCGGGCCAGGCTTCGGGCCGGGCCGGGCCAAAGCTCGAAATTGGGTGCATCCGGCATTCCTAATGTTGATTTTTATGTTAAAGCAAAATGTTTAACTTTTTTCGTGTCAAACATAAAAAACCTCTACATTCTTAAACTTTCAACATATAATTTACATACGGATTTTTTGTCTAACTTTGTTTCTGCTCAAAATAGGATAAGAAATCATTATGGTAGGAACAAAAATCACTTTTATTTAAGTGTACGAGTAATAATAATAATAGCAACATCACAATATAATTATTATGTTTTAATGAATAACCTTGAATTCTTGAAGTAAAATAATACATTTTTATTTATTAATACGTGAAGTTTGTTGTTATTAAATCATTTTGATCCCGTTTAACTTCATCCATTTTCATTAAAATATTAAGGAAACTGTACATTTGATTGAACTATAAGATTTTTCGGGCCGGCCCGAAAATTCGAGCTTTTCGGGCCAGGCCAAAATCAAAAGTCCAACTCGCCTCGATTTTTGAAAATGATTAGCCCGATTCGGCCCGGTGTGTGTGTGTGTGTGTGTGTGTGTGTGTGTGTGTGTGTGTGTGCGTGTGTGTGCGTGCGTGTGTGTGTGTATGTGTGTGTGTTTGTGTGTGTGTTTGTGTGTGTGTGCGTGTGCGTGCGTGTGTGTGTGTGTGTATGTGTGTGTGTGTTTGTGTGTGTGTGGGTGTTTGTGTGTGTGTGTGTGTGTGTGTGTGTGTGTGTGTGTGTGTGTGTGAGTAAAATTTCTCCTGTGATAACTTCAACATTAAAATTCTAAAAATTATAATTCTTTTGTATTCCTCTTCTTTACATTCATATGAAGAGCTAATTAGATTTTGGTTATAATTGGTCAACCGGAACTACACCCGTATTTGAAGTTTTTAACAGTTTTTCTTGACATTTTATGTTATCATAAAAATGAAAGAACATCTTGTTATCTATATGGTTTGATTACACATTTTCCTCCTTATTCAATAGAGTTGAAGTTAAAGAATTATAGAGAGATTAACTTTCATAAATCAGCCAGTTGGCATTGGAACTGAAAACTACTGATATATTCAAATAATTCTAATTGACCGATGTCAAGTGCAATTTACATAGTTTATGTTTGTGTTATAATTTTATTGGATATATCTTTTCCAATGAACTTTCGGTATGGCCGGTATGATATTTGTAAAAATAGTGTATGTTCGTGTCACAATTTTAGTGAATATATAGCATCTTTTCCAAGGAACTTTCGACATGGGATTTGTACAAAATACATTGACGGAAGGTAATATGCTGATTTTGTAAATTATATTTTAATGATTTTATGTGTTGGGAACTATATAGTTAAGTTGGATAAGGAAATAGGGCCTTTAATTTTCAATAAATATTCTTTTATTAATCAGAATATTTATTGGAACTAAAAGGCCTTATTTCCTTCTAAAAAGTGTTTCAAAATTCAAGAATATTGCAATGTTGTATACAGTGTGTCCCATTTAGAAGTGCCACCATTGGGATCTCGAGATCTATAAGAGATACTATGTCGGTTAAATGGAACTTTTTGTGCGCGTTTGGGAGGCCATCCCAGATGTGCTTTTGTTTTTCCAGAAATTCTCATAGGGCACTAGATAATGACGAAAAACTGATTATTGTTGATTTTTTCTTTTTCAAATAACTTCTAAACTATTGGTAATCGAGAAAAACGTTTCAAATATAAAAGATAGATATTTTTATTAACTAACCAGTGGCGTACGAAATAAATTTTTATATCCGTAAATTTTAAATGGAACCCATATCTGATTTTAGTCTCAAAAAAATAACTATTTTTTTCTCTTTTCAATGTAGTAAGGGTTATTATGTTTTATATTTGTTTTGCCTTCAAAATTATTATTTTTTCCTTATTTTGTATTAAATTTACAATTATTTTGAAAATATTGGTAGATTTCTATTTAGAAATACTCCTTGTATTTAAATAATTTATTTCGTTAGAAAAATTTGCTCAAAACTCGTATCAAATTAATTTTTTTAATATTTTGTATCAGGTCGCCCTTGGCACATTATAATTATAGTGTAATGGGCTACTTGCGTGGTACTGAAAATCCGATTTCTGTCACTATATACGTAATGTTATATTGAAAACATATATAAAAATATAAATTTTATTTTAAAATAATTATTTGTTTTTTACTAAATTAAGAAAGAAAATTTTCTGTGACGTCTTTATATTGAACTCGGGGAGGGGAAACATGTTTAAGAATGTTATCAATAGATGGCATGGCGTGCGAGAAAGTTTTAATTTGAATTTGACATTAGTTCATTTTTCTCTCTCTCTGGTCTCTCAAATACATTAATTACTTAATAAATAAACACATAGGTAGTTACTTGTAATTTAAAATATCAATACCAAAAGATAAACTAAAATACTAACCTCCAAACTATTATTGAAACGTCAAACAGGTGATCTACATTATCCGCATAAACATATCAGTACTATGGGACGGCACCACGCTGTGACTTTACGACTATTCATTGGTGCGGCGTAATTCTACGTCATACATGGCGGGAATTCAAATAATCAAATTTCATTATTTTTTTTCTGGCTAATTAATAAAAATTTTGTCAAAAGAAAAAATATGGGTAGCAAGTTTTTACATTCTCTTCAAAAATATTAAATAAAAAAAAGGTATGCAAGTAGCCCATTGTAATTATAAGTCTAGAATAAAAATATTTATTAATAAAGGCATAAAATAAATTATATCGATCAAATACAATATAATTCATAAAAATAATAATTTTTTTTTGAGAAATAATAAAAAAATTCACAAAAATAAAGAAAAGAAAAATAAATTTTAGGAGCAAAACAAATATGAAACATAATAACCCTTACATCATTGAAAAGAGAAAAAAATAATTATTATTTTGAGACTAAAATACGATATGGGTTCCATTTAAAAAAATATAAGTTTGTGTTATATCTCGAAAATTTACGGATATAAAAATTTATTTCGTACGCCACTAGTTATTTAATAAAAATATCTATCTTTTATATTTGAAACGTTTTTCTCAATTACTAATAGTTTAGAAGTTATTTGAAAAAGAAAAAATCAACAATATTCAGTTTTTCGTCATTATCTAATGCCCTATGAGAATTTTTGGAAAAACAAAAGCACATCTGAGATGGCCTCCCAAACGCGCACAAAAAGTTCCATTTAACCGTCATCGTATCTCTTATAGTTCTCGAGATTCCAATAGTGGCACTTTTAAATGGGACACACTGTATAGCCAAAATGTAGGTTTTCCGCTCCGTAGAGTGCTATGCTAGTAAAATTGTTAATGAAACAGACAGAATTCCTGTCCCACATAGCAGTCTTAGTATTCATTTATTATATTAAATTCCTTACTTATAATTATTAATATGCACTTTATTTATACAATATAATACATTGAAAATCATGTTTATATAAAAATTATAAAACACAAATGATTAGAAGTTACTATAAAATTCATTCGCCTATTTTAAATTTAGAGTTAAAATTAAAATAAAAACCTTTCCTTCTGGCATAGTATAAAAACAACTTCGTAAAAATTCAATTCGTATAGTAAAACCTACCATGCAAGACGTATGGGACAATACTCTAACTAACAGATGAATATGCAGGGCTTGTGGATACAATGCCAATGCCTAATATAATTAAATCTGGAATTACCATTACCAATAAAGGCGATGTAACCCAATATTAATTGGAGTCAAAAGAAATTTGTAGAAATTTCGCATTATTTACTTAGGTTTTGTGGACACGATTACTCAAATACTATCAATCAGAAAAATTTGAAATTTTGTATCTCCATTCTATACTAATGTGGGAAGAGCTCATTAGTTTTTAGTGTATATCGGATAACCGAAAGTATCATTTATACAAGCTTTTATCAGTTTTTCTTGTAAAAAATTCATTGAATATAATTTTTTAGCAACTTTTACCAATACAAATTGAATATAATGGCACAATCTTCAATTCTACGATAATAGCATTTAGTAAATAACTTGAAATAACTTTATATTATATTATAAAATAATTTATTTTTGTACATCACTTTGCCTCTGCGTCAAACAAAAACACTACTTTAATAACAAATTTGACATATTTAAACAAATGTCACTGTCACGAAGCAATTTTCATTAACATTAATAATGAAACCGTGTTAAGAAGAATTTAGTACTTTAAATACGATTCTAATGAAATTAAAGTTTGTAAAAATAATATATTTTCCATCATACATAAATATTACCTAGATATACAATATAATTCAATTTAAGTTTGATGTTTGCAGCATTATATATCAAACAGCTCTCAATAACATGATTTCAAAGTGTCAAATAATAGTTTGCAACTACACATTTACGAAATGGATAATGTACGGCGAAGAATTTAAACAGATTGCATTTTAGAGCATAAGGAAGTTGGTGATGATTTTGACAATAACGTGTGTGTGACGATTTTTCCTTAAAATATATTAATGATCCAAAAGTTCGCCAAGTTGGTATTTAATACTCTTATATAATTTGAAACAACATATTAGATTTTGACTATATATGATAAACCGGATGTAGTACTTAATTTGAAGCTCTAACAGATTTTTCAGGAAAAACATAATAAAATATAATCCAAAATTTCGTATTACAAACTTTTCTATTTATTGGAACAACAAAGTAGATTTTGTTTACAAACGATCAATCGGAAGTGAAACTTTACTTAAAGCTCATTGCTATTTTAAACATGGAATTGGCGGGAGGTCATGTGCTGGCCACATCAGATTTTTTGATTTTGAAATATAGTACGAAATTAATTCCAGTTTTATGATATTGTTTTTAGTGGTCTATAGAGGTGGTCATTAGCTGCGGAATAGCGGCGTTCATAGGCTTCTAATGATTCCATATACCTGATGTATGGATTTGTAATTAAGAGTTCTCACACCTCGGTCCTGGCGCCACTGTCGTCGTCCTTACGCCTTACCCGGCAAACGAATTAGCATACACATACATTCCCATCACATGTGAGGGTAGTTGTACGTAAGGGCAACCTGTTATACTACCAAACTGCCATAGCACTATAGTTATGGCTATGAAAAACACTAAATGAATTTTTGTGCAAAAAGTAATAAACGTAATATAATAACAAATTTTTCAACAAGGAGAGAAGTAGTTTGGGACATGAGCCGTACACGAGTGGTGTGTTTCAGCCGAATATACAAGTACTTCCATGTATTTCTAAACGCACAAAATAAGTTAGATAAATACACATAGTATTTGAATTGAATATGTAAAAAGTCCTGTCTCGTTTCAAATTCATAAAATTATATCTCGTTTCGAAATTTTTCTCGTCTCATTTAATAGAGTCTCGTCTCGGCCGAAATTCTCGCCGAGATTTCTCGACGGAAATTTAATATGTATATTTTGGTCCCACAAACTTATTATTAAATTTATACAATTTTGTATTAATGGCAATTTGAAAAAAAATCTGATGTGGCCAACACAAAACCTCCCGCTATTTAATTTTTATTAATTTAAATACATACCTACGTAATTATTAACGCTGCAAACTATCCCATTGCATAAAACTATTGCTTTATTTACTATTTTCTTTTTAAAATGTCACTATTATTAATTTGAAGTGATTAGTTTTTTGACAGTGACAGTTACTGTCAGTTACATTAATTAGAAATATGAACTGTGTAACAAAGGAATTGTGTTTTTCTTAGGCTTCGGGACTTAAAAAAAAAAAAATTATCTGTAAAGTATATAGAAAAAGTATTAATGTATTCCTGTAGAAAATTCAATAATCTTTAATTTTCATAACGATAAAATCCAAAAAAAATGGCATTTAATGGTATTTTTTGAAGAAAAACCATTATGAGCTTCAGGTAAAGTGCCATTTCCGGTTATCCCATTTACACCAAAATCTAATGGTTTCTTTTAATGTTAGAATAGGGTATAAATACAAGGTTTCAGAATTTTCTGAATGATAGTATTTGAGTTAGAGCGAAGACAAAATCCTTACACATACACACACACATACATACACACACACATACACACACACATACATACATACATACATACATACACACACATACACACATACAGACATCATCGTGAAAATGTTAAATTTGGATTCTAGGGACCTTAAAACGTGGTCATTTATTAAAATCTCGATAAGTGATTTTTAGCACGATCCCTATACCTCCCTTACCAAGGGTAGCGGGAGGTAAAAAAGATAAATATTTGTCGTTTTATCTGTCAAAATTTATTATAACCTAAAACTTGTGCATATTTTATTGTTATAATTTTATTAATTTAATATTTATCTAGCATTTTCTAATCTGTTATAAATCATTCAAGAGAAAATAACTCCAAAAACTTTAGCTAACAAATTCTGACAGATAAAAATTCAAAAGTTCAAAAATGCCATACTTTTTTTTTTTTTCTTTTTTTTATTAATGAAATTTTACAATCTATTCATGTGAATAATAGGTAAGTTTTTTAACAATAAAATAAAATTAAATAATATCCGTGAAAAGATGGCCAGTGCTACCTTTTCTTTACATAACAATAGACGATAAAAAAAATATTAGAAAAAATGCCATACTTATTGCTATTAATATAAAATTGAATAAATTTAATAATTAGTTTATGGGACCAAATATTACATAATTTACACGTTTCTGGTATAATTTTTTATCTTTCTATTGTTAAAACGGGGGGTGGGGGGGGGGGGGGCAACAGTCAGCAAAAAACTGATTCTCATGTTAAAAACCTTTTTCATATTATAGCGTGTAAATATTAAGATATCAACCATGAAATATACGAGACGAGACGAGAATCAAGAAATATTTTGTCTCGACAGAATCACTAGTCCTGTCATTTAGGCATAGCAATTAGGGCTGCGAAAAAGATCGGCTGATATATATCTTGATCGAACTTTTTTCAAACAAATCGGATTGATCTTTTTTGAAAAGATTGATCAATCGAAAAGAACAATTAATTGAAAAATCATTTATCCGCATTCCGGAAAATTGATATTTCCAAAAGATATCGACCATTTAAATTCTGAAAGATCAGTTTTTTCTAAAAAATAGATTTATTCAAAGATCGATAAAAATCTCTTAATTTGAATTGTGTTTCGTAATATGATGTGCGTATGCGTAGTACAAATTTCTTATTAATATAAATCGATCTTTTATTAAAATCGGTTTTCTGATCTATTATTAAAATCGATCTTTTGATTCTTTATTAAAATCGATTTTTTGATATAGTATTACGATTCTATTAGAAAAAATCTGTTGTGGCCAGCACAAGACCTTCCGTCAATTCGATGTATTTTGTACAAAACCCATACCAAAAGGTCCTTGGAACAGATTCTATATAATATCATGTAAAATCGAACACGAACACATACTGTTTTTTACAAATTCCATACTAAAAGTTCATTTGAAAAGGTTCTTTAAATCCAATAAAATTATAACATAAACTACACTAAGTAATGTCCTTCCATCTTCTCTTTGGCCTTTCTCTGCATGTCATGTGCGAGTAACAATATGACATACCAATTTTAGATCCTATACTTTTCATATTTGGTTTTGCACTTGCAACTGACATCTGTCAATTAATTTATTTTGAATAATTATCTCAGCTGTTTCCATAATAAATTGCAAAGCAGACTAATTTTTGAAAATTAATTTCTTTATAATGCTTTAAATTTACATCTATTTAATATGAAGGAAAATGTATAATTAAACCGTATAGAGAACAGTATTTTCTTTAATATACATAATAACAAAATGTCAAAAAGTAATATTTAACTGCGTTTTTTTAAGAATAACTGTTAAAAACTTCAAAAAAGGGTACTTCCGGTGGATCGATTATAACCAAAATCTAATCAACTCTTCATATGGATGTACAGAAGAGGAATACGAAAGAATTATAATTTTTAGAATTGTAGTATTGGAGTTATCGTCGGAGAAAAATTTGTCACACACGGACACACATACACACACACACACACACGGACACACGCACACACACACACACACACACACACACACACACACACACACATACATACAGACATCATCTTAAAAATAGTAAATTTGTATTGTAGGGACCCTAAAACGTGCTTAGTCATTAAAAACTCACCACCGAATTTTTTGACCAAAGACAATACCTTCCTTACCTAAAGGTGACGGAAGGTAAAAATTGATCTTTTATCAAAAGACCGAAAATCAATTTCAAATTTCTAAGATCGCAGAATATTTATTAGTTAATAATTGCTGGATGCTAGATTTGGACTAATATTTGTATTTAATATTAAATGTATTTATTGGAATACTCTAAGCTGTAGTGGAGAAATCACCACAATAATTATGTTTTAATTGGGAGGCGTGGGCTATCATTAAGAGTACATTCGGAGACAGAATTTTTCTATACAAATTTTAGCGGTTCATGTATAAAATGGATTTAGTTATAACACGAATGAAATACACAAACATTTCTTGTGTCATGTCATTTATTATATAAATATTATACCTTCTCCACAATTACAATTCATTTATTAGTAAGCTTTCCGTCGCCGCCGCCACTACATGTCTACTTTTATTCTGTATGTACTTACGCGTTCGCGGCAAAATTCTCAAATGTTATTGGTTGAGTATTTACGCCAGCGCGTGCCTTCCGCGTCAAGGCCAGGGGCACATATCGCTTGGTCGCACAATAATAGCATTTGTAACACCACTTACACACACTTACACTTATTAAAAAAAAACAATTTAAAATTTATAATTCAAGCAAAATGTAGATTTAAAAAATATTACCCCATCATACAAAATATTGGGTGGTAGCGTGGATGGTTATTAGAGATGACTAGCATTGTTTTAATTATGTCAATCGTTCATGCGGTTTCTTTTAGAGAAAAATACCTGAAATAAAAGTTGCGGACAATTAATTTTTCTGTAACTGTTATTTGTAGTTTTCTTTTTTCTCTCTAAAATAAACCATACACGATTGACGGAGTTAAAACACTGCTAGTCATCTCCTCCATAGACATCTCCTAATAACCTTCCATGCTACCATCAGTACCACCCATTACTTTTCAAAAAACAAATGTAAAACGTATTGTATTATTTAAGAAGAGTAGATAATCTGAATGAAACGATTGTTTTTTTTTTGTGTAAACGATCTTCATTATGTTTCGTCTATCCAGTAAACGATCTTCCGCAAATAAAAACCAAATTACACACTCCAGAATTGAATACCAAAGCGTGAAAACATATTACAACACTTATTACAACGCACTAACAATAAAAGCCGTCATTATTCTCCCCGAAATCTCTTCAAACCTCCCATAACGTCCCCTTATCTTAGCATTTCCTTCCGGCTGCTTCCGGAGATCATAGTCGCTCGCGCGCATCGAAACAATAACGAATCTCCCTCCCTCTACACTGCCATCTGTCCTCGTAAAAACCAACGACTGCGCAGCCTACCTGACAAGAGTGAGGTTAGTGTTTAAACGCTAGCAAAATGGCCGCTCGGAGTATGTATGGTGAAATTACAGAGCCCCTTAACAGATATGGGAATTATTTGATTGTTTTATGATAGTTTTTATGAAGAATTAATTACCGGTGATGTTATTGAAGTTAATTGAATGGCAGTGAAGGTTTTATTTGTATTTATTCTAGACCTTCGTATTACGGAATTGAATTGTAATAAAATTTTATGTGTAATTGAGGATTTCATACATGAACATGGAAACATCGACTTTCAATAAATTTCTCACAATTAAAAAATCTAAACATTATTTATTTATAATAATTACTATTTTTAATTCGTTGTAAAATTAAAAATGCATAATGCATCTTGTTTATATTTTAATTATCGGAAAAAATAAAATAAATATAGATGATATTCTAATATTAATGAGAATTTAATTATATGAAAGAAATTAAATGTACTCGTATATGTTTCAATTAAATACATACATACATTCATATAAAAAAGGCTCCGTACGACAATAATTTCAATTTATTTTAGAAAAATAGCTGTCTAAAACCCTATATATTTAATATTTTTAATCCAAATATTATATATAAAAATAAACCAATAATACAGTTATTTTATTTATTTTATGGGGTAAACATTGAAAGTATTCATAATTTCATGACAAAAAAGTCTCCGTACGATAACCAAAACATTTAAATAATAAACCACTTATTTATGTTTTATAGAGAAATATGATGTGTCGATGGGTTTCCTTTGGTTTTTCCACGAGTAAAGCGACGAGTTATTGAATCTACCAAACTTTTTGTCACCGATGGCAGTGCCGGATTACCCATTAGGCGGAATAGGCAATTGCCTATGGGCCCCGCGACTTGTAGGGGCCTCGCGCCCCGCTACATTAGCACAGAATAGACATTCATACAGAAGCGACAGTCAGAGAGAGAAACGAAAATTAGAGAGAGAAAGAGTATGCCAACAAATTTAAAGGGCTAATCGGATAAAATCGGATTGTTTCGGCATATCTTCGTATCTTACGATTCTTTGTTCTTTTCATTATCTCGACGAGAACATTTTCTGTTGGGGTCAATAATAAAAATATATTGTGAAACACAAATTGATTTCTAATAAGAACAAACATGTTATTTTTTCAACAAACGATAGGAAAAATCGTTATCATAAAGAAAATTATTATATTTCACATATTCTGGAGGCACTGTTGTCTCAGCTTGTCACGCCCCAGTATTTTAGAGTTATGGCTAATTCAAGCAAACCCGTGAAGCAAACCAAACACGTCTTCTCACTTTTGACATATGTCATTTTGTGAACCGTTTGTGAATTTTAGAAGTGGTGTTAGTTTCTAATAAAATGGAAAAAAAACGAAGAAGGTAGAATCGGGAGGACTTGTTTGTTCATATAAAAACTGTATAAGGAGATTTAAAAAATTGAGAAAGCGAAATGTAAGTTTTTTTCGTTTCCGAAAGATTCATAAATGTAAGTAATGCAAAACTACTTCCATATCATGCAAAATGTATATTCACTTAATAAATATAGGTGTAAAATGTGGCTCAAGGCCTGAGGAAGAGAAGATTTGATGGAGAAGGATATTTGGGACATTCATTGAATCTGACGTTTGTGTTTCCCACGTCAAAGATATAGAAAATTCTGCATTGTATTAAATTTGTAAAAAACGTATTTGTTCAATAAAAACATAATTATGTGTTTATTTTATGATTTCTTCTTAATTCGTTAATAAAATTAAAATTTTAGTACTTTTGTGTTCTAATTTTTCTTTTACCATTTAAAACAATTTAAATTTCGCGCGTAAATTTGCCAACAAATTTAAAGTTCAAGGTCATAAACATCAAATCGCAACAACAATGGTGATTTGATTTTAAATTTTTTTTTATTACAAACAAAGAAATCCTTAAATAAAGAAATTTTGATTACAACAAAGAAATGCTTATTTACAATATAGGAAACTTGATTACAATAATAAAATATATAAATCAATATAACAGGACGCTACTATTACAACTCGATTGGATAAAATAAATTGTTAGCGGTATCTATTCTTTACATTGACAGTGGCAGTCTTTTGTTATCTGCTTGAAATTAAAACGTTTATAAAAATATAATATATGTATATGATATATTTATAGTTTTACTACATTTTTTATTTTTTGTAAATTTATACTAGTTTCTTAAGTAAGCATTTTAATTTTTATGATTATGATACCAGTGTTTAGCATTTTATAATTATTTTCGTAATAATTCTTTCGCATAACGATGCGATAAAATTTTTGATTTACAATAAATTAAGGGCTTATTGCAATAATGTGATATGACACAAAACGAAAAATTCATAGTACTAGACTTTAAGGTTTTGAAAAAATGTATAAATAGAGTAATAATAATTTTCAACTTAAAACTATTTTTAAAAAGTGTTTTGACATACGAGTCTGTAAAGTTTTACTTTAGTTACTATTGTGGCTAACTTCGAGGATTATTATCGTGTTCTTTAGTGTTGATTTCGGAAAACATAATATTGTTAATATTCATTCTGTCTAATAAAATTGATTTATTAAAAAAATATCAAAGATTTCACTATGTACTTTAAAATTCAGTAAAGTGAATATTAATTTTTTTTTAAATGTTTATATACCGGGTGTCTACTTTTATTTCTGAACATAGGAAATTCAATGTTAAAATTTTGATTCGACGATTTCTCCTTACCTATTAATTTTAGAACAAAAGTCTAATGAAGATAAATGTTTAGAGTAAAAAACTGCATTGATTGTATACCAGGTTTGTTGTTCAATTGTTTTTATGTATAAGTTAGAAGCAAAAGAAAATACTCGATTTAAGGCAATTATCAGAGTGCCATGAAAAAGAAAACAATAATTTATATTTGTCTCTGGTATATCTAACAGATTTGACATATCTTGTTATATTATTATTACTAGAATAATGGGAAGTGTTAATCTAGAAGAAAAAAATAATAATCACTAATTTTAATAAGAATAAATTAAAAAGAAATGTCAAATCTGTCAGATATGCCAGAAACAAGAAATATAAATTATTGTTTTTTTCCATGGCGCTCTGATAATTGCCTTAAATGACGTATTTTCTTTTGCTTCTAACTCGTCCATAAGAAGCAAAACAACAATATTGGATCTCGTTGATACAGTTTTTCATTCTGAACATTTTTCTTCCTTACACTTTTGTTCTAAAATTAATAGGTAAAGAGATATCACCAGATAAAAATTTAATTTCCTATGTTCGGAAATAAAAGTAGACACCCGGTATATTTGTTCATTTATATTTTATATTAATTTGTTTAAAAGTATGTTTGTATAATAAAATTATATTAATAATTGGGTGGTTAATTCGTAAACTTAGGGACCCCGAGATTTCGATTGCCTAAGGGCCTCCACATGGTTTAATCCGGCACTGCCGATGGCATTATATGCTGTCATTCTTCTTAAAATTTACTGTTAAATTCTTTTTTGGTTTATATTCTTGTTTCTTTCAAGGATTTTCATCACTTTCTCAATATGGTTAAAGTCCGGAGACTGTACCATAGCCATTCTTTTAGAAGATGCGAATTATTTGTCGTAACGTTCTCATGCCTCAAAATTACAATTGTCTGCCAACCCTATTTTACGGTACTTTAATTTTTTTTTCAAAATATCAAGATAATCTTTGCTGTCCATGATTGGTGCAATATTTACTATAATTTTTGTACTCCCGCTACTTAAATATACTCCCAAAACATAATGCGGTCACTGCTAGGGATGCATTCAGGCAGGGCCGGACCGGGCGTTGAGGTTTGGATCGACTCGGCCCGAAAATAAAAATTGCCGGCCCGACTCGAAGATCGACTCAACAAAAAAATAGCTGGCCCGGCTCGAAAATTGACTCGAAATCATGCCGGGCCATAGCTCTAAATTGAGTGCACCCGGCATTCCTAATTTTGTCTTTTATGTGAGGCGAAATGTTTAACTTTTTTCATGTCAAACTTAATGGTGGGTTTATGCTCGCAAAATTTAAGAATAAAATAAGAATAAGAATAGTGATAAAGTTAAAACAGTTATAACATACGACTCGGTTTATGCTGCAGAAATAAGAATAAGGAATAAGCCAAAGTTCGTTTACTTTTAACTTTTCGCCTTATTCTTATTCCTGTAAGCGAAGAGCGCATGCGTGTCAACTGTCAAATATTTCAAACAAAAAAATTGGTCATTCACATTGACGTATTATAACTAACGTTAGTTATAATACGTCAATGGTCATTCATTATTCATTTATAATAATCGGTGTTGGCGAAACATAATTATGTCAAATTTAGTGATGGATTCTCTTCTTTCCCAATTAATTGAATTAGTGCAGACAAAATAATATTTTGATTGTACTTCATTTTAACAAATTAAAAAATAATAATAATAAAATTATAAATCTTATAAATGTCAAATCAACGCTGCTACCACTATGAGAATAATAAATGTAACTACTTTTCACTAACCTAAAGACTTTAATATCACTACTCTTATTCTTACGCTTATTCTTATAACTGGCAGCATAAACACCACTTATCGTTATATTTAAAATTATTCTTAACACTATTCTTATTTTTATTCCTATTCTTAAATTTTTCAGCATAAACCCACCTTAAGAAAAATAACTTTACATCCTACTGTTCAACATAAGTTGTTAAAAAAGAGAGACACTTGTAGTGTAAGTTTGTTATAAAAACTACAGACCTACGAGCATTTAACACTTTGTTTACCAAAGGCGTAAGGCGTATGAAAATTTAAACAACTTTTTCACAAATCTTATACAAAATTATATTATTTACATAAGCATTTTTACCTTCCGTCACCTTTAGGTAAGGAAGGTATTGTCTTTGGTCAAAAAATTCGGTTGTGAGTTTTTAATGAATAAGCACGTTTTAGGATCCCTACAATACGAATATACCATTTTTAAGATGATGTCTATATGTGCGTGTGTGTGTATGTGTATGTGTGTCCGTGTGTGACAAATTTTTTACCGACGATAACTCCAATACTACACTTCTAAAAATTATAATTCTTTCGTATTCCTCTTCTGTACAACCATATGAAGAGTTGATTAGATTTTGGTTATAATTGATCAACCGGAAGTACCTTTATTTGAAGTTTTTAACAGTTTTTCTTAAAAAAACGCAGTTAAGTATTATTTTTTGACTTTTTGTTATTATACATATTAAAGAAAATACTCCTCTCTATACGGTTTGATTATACATTTCCCTTCATATTCAATAGATGTAGATTTAAAGCGTTATAAACTAATTAATTTTCAAAAATTAGTCAGCTTTGCTATTTATCATGTAAACAGCTGATAGGTATATTCAAAAAATTTTAATTGACAGATGTCAGTTGCAAGTGCAAAACCAAATAAAGAAAGTATAAGATCTAAAATTGGTATGTCATAGTGTTCCTCGCAAGAGACATGCAGAGAAATGCCAAAGAGAAGATGGAAAGACTGTATCGTAGAAGACTTGAGAAAGAAAGGACTGTGTGAAGAAGATGCGTTGGACAGGAATGAGTGCAAGAGAAGAGGAAACAGCGACCCCTAATAAAATAGGGGAAAGCTGAAGAAGAAATGAAGGAAGTGTCAAGTGCATTTTACTTAGTGTGTGTTTATGTTATAATTTTATTTGATTTATAGAACCTTTTCAAATGAACTTTTGGTATGGAATTTGTAAAAAATAGTGTGTTCGTGTTCGATTTTACATGATATTATATAGAATCTGTTCCAAGGACCTTTTACACATACACCGAATTGACGGAAGGTCTTGTGCTGGCCACAACAGATTTTTTTATCTAACTTTGTTTCTGCTCAAAAATAAGACAAGATATTATTATGGTAGGAACAAAAATCACTTATATTTAAGAATACGAATAGTAACAATAATAATAACTTTACAATACCAATATTATGCTTTAATGAATAACCTTGAATTTTTGAAGTAAAATAACATTTTTATTTATTAAGGTATGAAGTATGTTGTTATTAAATCATTTTGATCCTTTTTAATTCCATCCATTTTCATTAAAATATTAAGGAAACTGTGCATTTAATTGAACTATAAGATTTTTCGGGCCTGTCCGAAAATTGGAGCTTTTCGGACCGGGCCAAAATCAAAAGTCCGACTCGCCTCAACTTTTGCAAATTATTAGCCCGATAAAAAAATATCTTCAGTCTGATTCGATAATCGACTCGAAATCGAGGCGGGCTTCAGGCCGGGCCGAGCCAAAGCTTAAGATCGAGTGCATGTCCTATATAACTGTTTCTTTTAAAAGCCATTATTATTATTACAAATTTTTAGCAGTTTATAAACCATGTAACAGTATTTATGACAGTACTATGTACAATAAAAATCATCAGTGATTGTAATGGTGACTGTTTTCTGTCTGGGGATGAAACGTCGTGGGATGAATTTTAAGGGGTTGAAATACTTGGCGCCGGCCATGCAATTAGGCGGGGATGAAAGACAAGGATATTTGGAATGAGTTAATTGTATGGTCTAATTTATTCATCACGTTCATTAATTTTTACAACATTTACTTAAGGCGGTTATGAGCGTCTATACAACAACATTATTTAATTGGGGATAAATTCTCGCCAAATGGCTATGACGACTGGGGCAAATTTCTAATCTAATTAATTATTTAAATAATTGTTCTATTCGGGGTGAAGGGAGACGTAATTTTAGAAACCATTCACAAAATGTCAAAGTTGAAGCGATAGAATTTTACCCGATGCAAGTATAAAAATCTGTTGTGGCCAGCACAAAACCTCTCGCCATTTCCATATTAGGATATATAAGTATTGTATTGCACTTCGCTTTCGAACCGTCAAAAAATTACAGAACTTTACTCGAATATTATTTTTTATTGTATTTAATATGTCTTCTGCACACATATAATTCTAATTATATCTATTTTTCATTGTAAGGAAGGAAGTTTCTAAATGTCACAGATTCTTCCAATTCATTAACCAGATTGGCGGTATTTCTGATAGATATCATTTCAAATATTTAATTAATAAAACAATAAGAAAAGTTAAACATACTTCCCAGAAAAAGCTATCAGAATGTCACTAAAACTGTTGATATTTGACAATGACATGTGTTATGTTATAAACATTGGAATTTGTCAACTGGTTTCCTTGGTGCCTTGGCCTCTGCGATTAGTTTACTCTATAAATTATTGTGTCTTTATCTCTAAATCTATACAAGATATAATAAAAATTTTAAGTGTATTAGATGGAGAATTTTATGTTCTTCAATATTTAATAAAAAAAACTCCCAAAAAATTATATTTAGAAGAATTTTTCTAAGAAACTACTACTTCCGGTTGTTCAATTGTTGCCAAAACCTTTTCAGCTCTTCCCAGGGATGTCAGATTGAGGAAACTGCAGTTAAGTATTTTTTAAGTCTTATAGTTTTTGAGGAATCGTGTCTAACATCCAGACATACACACATACACACATACACACATCCACACACACACACACACACACACACACACACACACACACACACACACACACACACACACAGACAGCGGTTTAAAAAATGTTATAATCGGATTCTAGGGACCTTAAATCGTGCTTATCCAATAAAACCTGGATATGCGAATTTTAGCATGAATCCAATACCTCTCTTAGCGAGAGGTAAAAATAGGTACGGGTCATTTTAACTGGTCCATATTTTGATGAAACATAATACCAAAATTCTCTCCGATTAATTTCATATTTTTACTCACAACGATACTTTAAAGCGTTAATTAACTTCGGGCCGTTTTCATAATAAACTTTATCTGCACTTTAACACTTTAAATTAAAATTAAAGTTTTCATTTTCATAATATAACTTTAGCACTTTAGCGCGCACTGTAGCATTATTTAATTATTTTACAATAAAGCTAAAGTCTTACGGCCAGTTTCATAATGATCCGTTAAAGTACACTTTAGTAAAAGTAAAATTTTATTTTACAGTAGCTTTAAGAATACTTTAAAATAATTGAGTTTCATAATAAAGTTTTGTTAAACTCATTTCTCATGTTTGCAGTTTAGTTTTACGTATGTAGGTACAATCTTTTTTCGGGACATATTTAAAAATATGTAATAGTGGAATAAATTTTATATTAGAAGAGTAATATACACTTTTATAATTCATATAAGAACATAAACATATTTTGGAGTCAAAGAATAGTTATTTACATTTTACGGGCGTTAGATGTTATTTTACAACGTGAGGTTTTATATATTGAAGCACGACGCGCAGTGGAGTGTTCGTGCTGCAATAAAACCGAGAGTTATACAAATACCTAACGCACAAGTTATATATTTTATTTTTTGGCCGAGATATCTATTAAAATATGTATTTTCTATAAATTTTGCTTATTAACCTTTAACCATTGTTGTCATCAAACTAGCTGCATTAAAATTTACACTACTCAATACATTATTCAATTAATTAACGACTTTAATTCATGTACAGAGTTAAATATTCATGCTTTTTTGAGAGGTTGGGACATAGACCAAGAATGTGTACATTGATTATTTGATTTATTTAAGAATGTCTATGCTAGAAGAAAAATTAGGTTAGGCAGATTAGTTTCTACATATACCTAGTTCTAGTTCCTAAACAGACTACATGAATGATTCCAATGTTACGTACCCTTTTCGGCATTCTTTATTAAAATGAATTTCATAGATTTGAAATAAAATAAATAAACAATTCTGATCAATCATTCAACAAAGTTTATTATTTGAAAATTTTGACACATTGACATTGCCGACTGAAAATTATGATTTGCTAATACTAATAGATGGCGTTGGCAGATTTAATTAAAAGAAATTCAGTTTTATTTATTTTTACCTTCCGTAAAAGGACGGTATTGTCTGGTCAAAAAATTCGTTGGTGAGTTTTTAATGAATAAGCACGTTTTAGGGCTCCTAGAATACGAATTTACTATTTTTAAGATGATGTCTGTATGTGTGTGTGTGTGTGTGTGTGTGTGTGTGTGTCCGTGTGTGTGTCCGTGTGTATGTCCGTGTGTGTGTCCGTGTGTGTGTCCGTGTGTGACAAATTTTTCTCCGACGATAATTCCAATACTACAATTCTAAAAATTATAATTATTTCGTATTCCTCTTCTTTACATCCATATGAAGAGCTGATTAGATTTTGGTTATAATTGATCCACCGGAAGTACCCTTATTTGAAGTTTTTAACAGTTTTTCTTGAAAAAACGCAGTTAAATATTATTTTTCGACATTTTGTGATTATCAGTATGAAAGAATATCTTATTCTCTATAAGGTTTGATTATACAGTTTCGTTCATATTCAATAGATATAGAGTTATAGAGACATTAAGAGAGATTAACTTTCAAAAATTAGTCAGCCTTGTTAAAATTATGGAAACAACAGACATATTCAGAAAAATTTAATTGACAGATGTCAGTGTCAAATGCAAAACCAAAGTTGCAAGTATAGAGTCAGAAAGTTATGTGTGAATGTGATATAGTGTGCCTCCAAAGAGAAGAAGATGGAAGGACTGTGTAGCAGAAGATTTGAGAGAGAAAGAATTGTGTGAAGAAGAATCGTTAGACAGGAATGATTAAAAGAGAAGAGTAAGAAACAGCGACCCCTAATAAAATAGGGAAAGGAACTTTCGGTATAGAATTTGTAAAAAATAGTGTGTTCGTGTTACAATTTTATAGGATATACAGAATCTTTTTCAAGGAACTTTTGGTATGGGATATATACAAAATATATCGAATTGACGGAAGGTTTTGTGCTGGCCACAACAGATTTTTTATTATTATTATTGAACAATGAATTGCGGTAACTAGGGTTTTTGTAGATATTCTTTATTATTACAAAGTAGCTTTATTTATAAATGGCCTCTTAAAACTTAAAAATGTGGGTGTTTATTAATTTATTCGGTGCGGTAAAGTCAGCGCATGTGTAAAATCGCAACTACCATAGACGTCAACGATTTGAATTGTTATGTTTACAGTTCAGGTTCAGGAAGACAAAAAACTAATAAGATTTGTACACAATATAAGGTAAATGCGTAAGTTATGACGAGTGAGGTAACATCTCTTCAATGCGGCACACAATCCTTGATTTCTATATATCTTAGTCAATTCCCAGTATTAATCAATAAAACTGGAAGTATAATTGTTAAATTATCACATACTTCACATACCTAACTGATTATTCTGATGTAAAGTGCAATCTATAGCTCATCATCGGATCATGATGAACTAGAAATCATTTTATTTTTCTTTGGATTGAACTGTCAACGTTGTCTTAAAGTAAACTTTTACTCACATAAAGTACCTCTGACATGACTTTATTTTAAAGTACCTTTAGCTGATGACTTTAATTTAAAGTTATTTTATGCAACAAATCGACCTATTAAAGTAACTGCGGAATTTCATGCTATTAGATTTAAATCAGTTGTTAAAGAAACGTCAAACTGTATTTTTTACCTTCCGTAAAAGGAAGGTATTGTCTTTGGTCAAAAAATTCGTTGGTGAGTTTGTGTCCGTGTGTGTGTCCGTGTGTGACAAATTTTTCTCCGACGATAACTCCAATACTACAATTCTAAAAATTATAATTCTTTCGTATTCCTCTTCTTTACATCCATATGAAGAGCTGATTAGATTTTGGTTATAATTGATCCACCGGAAGTACCCTTATTTGAAGTTTTTAACAGTTTTCCTTGAAAAAACGCAGTTAAATATTATTTTTTGACATTTTGTTATTATATATATTAAAGAAAATACTCTTCTCTATACAGTTTGATTATACATTTTCCTTCATATTCAATAGATGTAAATTTAAAGCATTATAAAGAAATTAATTTTCAAAAATTAGTTAGCTTTGCTGTTTATCATGGAAACAGCTGACATAATTATTCAAATAAATTTAATTGACAGATGTCAGTTGCAAGTGCAAAACCAAATATGGACAAAAAAAGTATAGGATCTAAAATTGGTATGTCACAGTGTTGCTCGCAAGTGACACGCAGAGAAAGGCCAAAGAGAAGATGGAAGGACATTACTTAGTGTAGTTTATGTTATAATTTTATTGGATTTATAGAACCTTTTCAAATGAACTTTGGGTATGGAATTTGTAAAAAATAGTATGTGTTTTTACATGATATTATATAGAATCTGTTCCAAGGACCTTTTGGTATGAGATTTGTACAAAATCCATGGAATTGACGGAAGGTCTTGTGCTGGCCACAACAGATTTTTTTTTTATGTTTATTTTAAAACAATTGAAATAGGGAACTATTTACTTTTTAAATATTTTTTTAAGAAATATATGTGTCGAGTATGTCATCTTTAGAGTCTGTATCATCAGTGTCCTCGGATTCATAAACAGATAATGATGATGCATTTATATTTGCACGAGGTAGGCTACCAAAATTGTTCCGAAACAGGACAAATCCATATGAAATATATGATGACAATGGCTCGTATCACGATCACGGTTTTAACTAAAACACTGTTTTAAAAAATGTCAAATTTCATTATTTAATGATGATAATAAATACTATGAAATGTATTAAAATTCAAAATATTAAACTTTTAAAGCAGAACATAGTTTGTATTCAAACAAATATTTTTAAATAAATTGTTCTTCTAACATAAGGGTGAAATTACATTTTGAAATTTGAATTTGACATTTCTTAAAACAGCATTTTTGTTAAAACCATGATCGTGGTACGAGCCATGAATTTAAAAAGAGATTTCGATTGTCAAAACAATGTGTGTTACATATATTGGGACAGATTGAAGGAAATATAAGACTACTAATATTAAGAAATATGTCAATTTCCGCAATGAATCAGCTAGTAATAACCTTACGATTTTACGCAACCGGGTCGTTGCAAATTATATGAAAATAATCTTCAACAATATCTAATAGGTTATATTTTTCAATATCAATATGATTTTTCCCAGGATCACGTTTCTTTTCCAACTGTCAAATCAACTGATTTACGTTTATAACGAATGTGAATATAGAAACTTTTCACAAAACCACAAACACACTACTAAAATTTAATTAAATCCCCCGTTAGTTATTTGATAGTGAGATTAGTTTTATAATATCCATTTCTTTTTTAATGGTCCATTTAATTTACTTGTGCAGTAACTAACTAAGGATTAATTTATTGTTTATAAGACCGGCCCTAACTAACTTAACTTTGGGAACTTAATTTCAAATGATAAATAAATAACTGATTAAAAACTAATAAAATAATAGGGCAAATATTAGAACGCATGCCCGTAATGTCTCCACGCCTTTAAGCTCATACAGTTGAGTTCTCGTTGAGTTCCTTGGCCGATTGCGTTATTGCCATCACGGAGAAAGAATAAATTTTTATGTGATAGAGTTTATATTCTCGCCGTTGTAGTGAAATGGAAACAAATAATATATCTTGCTTACCAGCAACACTTGAATAGGAAAATAATACTTTTTCTCTTGTTTTTGACTGCCGCGCTGCGTAAAGCACATAAAAACTGATCGCACTCTATTGTGTTTGTGGTTTTATTGTCTTTGAAATTGTTATAAACGATTTTTTCACCTCGAACTTCAAGTTGTTATCGGGGGAAAAATATAGGCTTGATTTGTTTAGGATATTCTTAAAGAGAAACCGCACAAACCACAAGGAAGAATTTCAGATATAAAATATCTGATGTGGGCACCACATGACTTCCTTCTACGCCTATTAACTATACATATGTTTTTAATAACTAATTAAATTGCGCGTATTTGACATAATTTGATATTGACATTAATTTTTTAATTTTTTTGTTATTTTTTGTCCTAATCCATAGTAAACTTAATTACAAATATCTGATGTGGACACCACATGACTTCCTTGTACGCCTGTTACACTATACATATTTTGTTAATAATTAAAATATGTATAATAACACACCCAATCATAAAATTGCACGTATTTGACATAATTTGACATTGACATTAAATTTTCTATTTTGTTGTTATTTCTTGTCCTAATTCATAGCAAACTTAATTACAGAAACCAAAAAGTACATAATGTTTAAATTTACATATCTCGCTTATACAAAGAACTAATTTAATCATACTTAAAGTTTTCGACGCAAAATTCAATTCTCTAAAACTTTTATTTGAAGCATTTATTGTTAATTTCAAAATAACACCATTTTTTTCAAGAAAAACTGATAATAGCTTCAAGTAAAGTATCACTTCCGGTTAGACTATTTTAACCAAAGTCTATTATGTTATTTCCATTGATATAAAAGTATTATATACCAAATTTGAAAAGTTTTGAATTATATTTTAATATTGTTTTTTATTAAAATCTATTATAGGTTTCAAGTAAAGTACCACTTCCGGGTATACTATTTTAACTAAAATCTATTATGCTATTCCCATTGATATAAAAGTATTATATACCAAATTTGAAAAGTTTTGGATTATATTTTAATATAGTTTTTCATTAAAATCTACTATAGGCTTCAAGTAAAGTACCACTTCCGGGTAGACCATTTTTACTAAAATCTATTATGTTATTCCCATTGATATAAAAGTCTTATATACCAAATTTGAAAAGTTTTGGATTATATTTTAATATAGTTTTTCATTAAAATCTACTATAGGCTTCAAGTAAAGTAGCACTTCCGGGTAGACCATTTTTACTAAAATCTATTATATTATTCCAATTGATATAAAGTCTTATATACCAAATTTGAAAAGTTTTGGATTATATTATAATATAGTTTTCCATTAAAATCTATTATAGGCTTCAAGTAAAGTACCACTTCTGAAAGTTATGCAATGACCAAAAAGGGAGGTGCACAACTAGATGTTATAACAGTCCTAAATACCAAATTTTAACTTTCTACGGCTTCCCGTTTTTCAGTTATGCGAGATACGTACGTACGTACAGACGTCACGACGAAATTAGTCAAAATGGATTCAGGGATGGTCAAAATGGATATTTCCGTTGAAATCTGGAAACCGAATTTTTTCGCGATTACAATACTTCCTTTACTTATACAAAGGGCTAATTTAATAATGCTTGATGTTGTAGACGCAGAATTTAATTCTTTAAAACTTTTATTTGAAGCATTTATTTCTAAAATCAAGAGCTTCACGTAATGTATATCACTTCCGGTTAGCCTACTTTAACCAAAATCTATTATGTTATTCCCATTGATATAAAAGTGTTATATACCAAATTTGAAAAGTGTTGGATTATATTTCACATTTGCTAAAAGGGAAAATTGACGTCATACAATTGTTATCTTTCTCTCGCAGCGTACTCAAAGCAGTGTGTGTGAAAAAGACAAGTATAGGGGAAATGTGACGTTACACTGATTTTTCGAAAATAAAATACTGTTAAACTAGGAACAATTAAGATTTTTTAGTACTATGAATTACTTCAAAACTGAATGAAGTTTTATTTAAAATAAAAAAAATTGAGTGGAATACCCCATTACGCCACGACGAAGTTAGTCAAAATGGATTCAGGGATGATCAAAACGTATATTTCTGCTGAAATCTGAAAACCGAATTTTTTTGTGATTACAGTACTTCCTTTACTACGAACAAAGAAGTAAGAATTGTTTGTGGGATCGTTTTGTAAAAACTTTTCGTGAAAATTTCGCATTTAGTAACAATTTTTGCTGTTCAATTTTCAGATATAGGTAAATTAAATTTAAAATACATTAATAGTATATTACGTTCCAAGTTAAGAAAAGTGAAAGTTTACCAGGCGAGTATGGCAAGTTTAAGTACGAGTGATAGCGAGTACTTAAATGCCATACGAGTATAGTAAAATCACTTTTCTGACGCGGTGCGTATACTATCTTTTCGTATTTTATATTAGTATTAAAATTTGAATTTTTTGCGACATAATATACTGAATTAAAAACATCTAAAAAAACATAGTAGTCTGCTTCTCAGTAACAAAGTAATTTGACAGTTATTTTTTTTGATCGAAAATCGGTTACTTTAATATGTTATTATGTATGAATACGTGTATGAATGTGGCTGAGGTGAAAGAAGTGTGCATGGATAGGAATGTGTGGCGAAAGATGATTGTTGCGTAACTATTATTGTGGTCCGGATGCGGTTATTCGCTACCGAAAATCGGTCACTTTAATATGTTCTTTGTATGAATGTTATGATGATTTTGGACAAGGTAAAAGAAGAATGTTATTAAAGAGTGAAGTGATTCAGTGGAGCTCTTACTTTCATCCCTTTTCTTATTGTTTTCGGGTTTTTGCTAACCCACTAAGTGAGAAACGCGTTATTTTATGTATGTATGTATGTATTGTTTTTTGTACCTTATTAAACAAATGAATTTTTGGAGATCGATTTGCAAAACGATGGATCTAGAAATCTAGATGATGAAAAGAACACAGAAAACGATTTAGCAGGTAAACAATAAAAAATAAAAATAAGCAATTCTTTGTGTCAAAATGTATTTTAATGACAAAACCGTTGCTATGCAGTAATGGTTGCTATGTTGTAAAGTAACCCAGGATTGTACGATTTTGAGTATATTAAAATAGTACATTACTGTACAAAATACGAAAAAGTATAAACAAAAACAATAAGGTTTAATGTTAACGATATAATTTACTAAAATAAAGCGGGAATCGGAGTTGAAATTTTAGTGTTAAGTGTGTGGCAGAATTGTAAATTAAATTTAGTTGGCGAAGTTCGGTTAGAATGAGTGACAGGTGTTAATTAATGTTCTGGTGAGTGTTTATAGTGAAAATGATTGAAATATGGGGCAGAAAGTGTTTCAAATAGTTTACACTTTCATTCCAAATAAGTTTACGACGCAAACTTTACATTATATTTTGTAATAGACAAATAATAGTACTGTTTGGCTATTCATCTATTTATTCAAGTATGTATACAATGCACATTAACCTCACATTCAAAAATAATTTTCGACTATTTGACATTTAACTAATTCTTACTACTCCTTTCTCCGTCTCTCTTTCCGTCACGTATTTTATCTTTGTCTATTCTCTTTTGCATCTACTCCACTTGCAGCTAGTCGCTAGTCTTGTGTCTTTTGGACTATGTTTTGTTCTTTTACATTGCTTTGTCACTACATGAGACAAATGACGGAGAAATATTGTGTTGCAACTAGTTTTGCATCCGTTATTCTGTTATCCGCCTGTAAGAGAAAATAAGAAACAGGTAAATAGAAAAAAAATGGGAGTAATATATGTAGAGAGACAATAATATAAAATTCTTTGAGAAATATTTTAGTCTGAAAAGTGATCCTACTCCTTGATAAAGAAATTTTTATACATACTTTCAACTATTGTACTAAAAATTCCTAGTTTGTGTTTCGATGATAAACATTTTATAGAATATAAATCGAATTTATTAAATTCACAATGTATGAAAAGTGTAGGATTATATTTTATACTCGTCATCTTGTAGCATAACAAAAATGTTTCAAATTTTACTTATTTTTACCTCTCGCTAAGAGGGGAATTGGATTCGTTCTAAAAATCGGATATCCGGATTTTAGTGGATAAGCACTTTTAAGGTCCCTAGAATCCGATTATAACATTTTTACGATGATGTCCGTGTGTGTGTGGATATTGGATCAACGATTTCACAAATACTATAAAGACTTAAAAAATGTTTAACTGCAGTTTCCTCAACCTGACATTACTAGGAAGGGCTGATTAGATTTTGGTAACAATTGAACAGCCGGAAGTACAAGTTTCTTAACAAAAATTAAATATTATTTTTTGAAAATTTATGTTAGGTATTACAAATATTAAAGAATATAAAAATTTCTGCGAATCGTTCGGGAGTAGTGGTGGGATCCGGATCCGGATAGTTTCGGTTTCGGATCCAAAAATATCCGGATATTCAGATAATTGAATGTTGAACTATCCGGATCTCGGATCCAAATCTCAGTATCGGACTTTGGATCCGGATCTGAGTATCGGGTTTTGGATCCGAATCTGAGTATTGGATTTTGGATTCGGATCCGAATATGAGTATGAGTATCGGATTTTAGATATGGAATTTCAGTATGCGCATCGGTTCTCGGATTCGAGTACCTATTCTCAGTATTGAACCAGATGATAATATTTGAATGTATATTATCATGGAGTCACAAAACCAAATAAATTTGATTATGAAATAATCCACTATACATTTTTGTTTGATGTAGTTAATAGTCGGTATATTTTCGATGTTAAACTTTTAGCATCCGCTAAGAAGGAAATTCCTCGATTCCACAGAAAAATAAGTAGGTAACAAAAACAAACCCTTTTATGCGAAACACATGCACGATATAAATAAATCTTAATTTCGTTTTCTTTGAAGTATTTGTTATATTGAACGTTAAATTTTTAGAACTACAGAATTTTCAATATTCTAAGAAAAATTTGCACCAACTACTTGGCTATTAAAGTATTATAAAATTTATTGCTGATTACAGACCGCTGTCTCTACAACCGTCTACATTCAAATATTTGCCTTTATATTCAAAATGATGAAACGGATCCAGAATTAAAATTCGGATCCGGATCCGTGAACAACACATCGAATCCGGATCCGAATGAGATATGTTACCCAAACCAGGATCCGGATCCAAATCAGGATCCGGATCCAAATCCAAATTAAATTTACGGATATCCGCTTCAATATCCGAACATCGGATATCCGAGGAACCGGATATTTTAAAATCCGGGTACTCGGATCCATGTTTTGTCGGATCTTTACAGCATTATTCGGTAGTGTTTGTAGTACAGCTGCATGGGTGTTCTATATTTTTGTGTTACTCGCCGTCAACTACTTGCTTGTTTGTTGTCATTTGATATCCATTATTTTTAAAATATTTGTATTACATTAAATACAAAATGAATTACCTAACCATTAAGAAAATGCAATAAAATTTTATCAGAACTATGTATATAAAAAATTTGAATGTGTACTTACCACAAAGAATTAGGCAAAACAGAAGTATTTCTTTAAGAAATAATATTAATAACATTCGAACAGAAGAAACAAAGCAATATACGTAATAAATGAACTCCAACCCAAAATCAAAACATTTCAAAATAAAACTTATGAGTCAACTTACGATATAAGCGCCACCATTAATTTGAGAATGTTAAAATGTTTTTGTACTACAATGAAAAATATGTAATCAATTACTTAAATTTTCTTATAATTTTCTTCAGTTTTTTTTAATAATAGTATATAAGATTGTAATGAAATATATTTTATTTTCCAGCTTTTACAATACTTGGTCAACACCTTCTCAAAAAGCTATGAACCACTGATTGTATAACACTGGTACTTTACAACTAGTACGTCACTATCACTTGACACAACAAAATCAAACTTTAAAAATCTGTTGTGGCCAGCACAATAGCTCTCGCCATTTCCATTTTATGTTATATAAGTATTGTATTGTACATTCCTAAATCTCAGAGGATTCTTCCAATTCATAAACAAGATTGGCGGTATTTCTGATGGATATATGCATTTTACCTATAATTTTAAATATTTAATTAATAAAACAATAAGGAAGATTAAATGCACTTATCAGAAAAAGCTTTGAGAATATCATTAAAACTGTTGATTTTTGACACAGACATTTGTCATTTGCAAACTATGTTACAAACATTTGAATTTGTCAAATGGTTTCCTTAGTTTAGTTTAGCCTACTAGACTTATTACATCCCGTTATTCTTTATATTATAGTGTATTTATCTCTAAATTTATAGAAGATATAATAAAAATTTTAAATGTATCAGATATGTAGAAATTTGTTGTTCAATATTACTAATAACAAAAATTTCCAAAAAATTATATTTAGAATATTTTTTTAAAGAAACTATTACTTTCGGTTGTCCAATTGTTACCAAAATTTAATCAGCTCTTCCCAGGAATGTCAGATTGAGGAAACTGCAGTTAAATATTTTTTTAAGTCTTACAGTATTTGAGAAACCGTGGCTCCAACATCCACATCCACATACATAAACACACACACATACACACACACACATACATACGGACATCATTGTAAAAATGTTATAATCGGATTATAGGGACCTTAAAACGTGCTTATCCACTATAATCTGGATATGCGTTTTTTAGCATGATTCCAATACCTCTCTTAGCGAGAGGTAAAAATTAATATCTCGTTTATTAAATGAAATTTTTAACTCGGGTTTTCACAGGTATTCTTAGATATACCTGTAATTTAAGAATTAAAAAAAAAATGAGATAACACCCTATTTACTGTTGAAGAATAGCTTCTTAGTTTCTATTTTATAAAACATAATATTTAATCTGAAGCATCAAATTAAATCGAATTGTGTAAATAAATAAATAAATAAATATATCATCACGGCATATTACCCATTACTGGGTGTGCCGGTGTCACTACAACACATGTAGACATCGGTAATGATGACGATATATTTTACCGTGTGGGCGCTTACCAGGCGTCACCTCACGGGCACTCATAGCTGGTGTAGAGAGTGCACCACAGGGGTCACTTTTGTGCCATTTAAAATTGAAAATATTTGGCATCTGTCGGGATCGAACCCGGTTCCCCCAGGTTCGCGACCAGACACTCAGGCACGCGGCCACGGGACCCCTTTTCTTTATATATTTTTATATTTTTTACTTCATTCTATGAACAAGTTTCCTCTTACTCTTCTTAATATTGGAGATTCTTTCAATTAATTGATGAGATTGGCGTTATTTCTGATGAGTACATGTATTTATAATTTTTAATATTTAATTAATTAATAATAAAATAAGAAATATTAAATGTAGGTACTTACCCATTACTGGGTGTGCCAGTCTCTACAACACATGTAGACATCGGTAATGATGAAGATATTTTTTACCGTCTGGGCGCTTACCAGGCGTCACCTCACGAACACTTATAGCTGGTGTGGAGAGTGTACTACAGGGATCACTTTTGTGCGATTAAAAGTCTGCACTGGCCGGGATCGAACACGGGTCACCAGATTGGCAATCAGACACCATACGCACACAGACACGGGACCCCATCAAATTGTGTAATTCATGTTTGTCGTTTTAAAGTGTTCCCATGCATACAAACCAATGGATGGATGTCATTAGTGTGCCATTCCGAATTGTATTTATGTGAAGTAGACCTAAATCGTAAATACTGAATGCTAAAATACGACTCCACAATATTTGCGTATTGCGATTGCCATTGCTCCTACATGTTCCCCGCCTTGCTTATTCCATTCACTATCATTGTCTATGTTCCCCACGTCGTTGTTCTTGGCTAGCGCCTAGGAGGTGTGGAGTTCGCAATATGCCGCTGGAAGGGGGGTCGTGGTCGCGGATATGCCCTATCAGAATGATGGATGTCGGACGCGCGACGCTGCATTCTCAATGTCTGCTTAGAGTTTGAGGAGGAGGCGACGAGGAGAGTCCGGGACGGGAGTGATCATAGGATGAGGATGAGGATGAAAAGAGAAGAAAACAGAACAGGGATGGAATTAGAGGAGAAAAAATTGTTGTTCATATTTTAAACTTAATACAGTCAATGTTAATGAACCCAGAAGCCTGTTCCTCCAAAATTTGAACTTTACACATTTCACTTTTCATTTACAAATTTTGTGCCCTCATCCAACGAGCTATAAGTAAATATAGAGTGGCGCATCGCATGATGAACGCGTACTTTACCCGTACACAGTTGAATGCTTAGGTCGGCGGCCATTACTATAACTGAGCGCTCAGCTCAGACGCTATCCGTTGTTTTTCTCAGCGCTTATTGCACTATTTTTTAAAAATGCCCGCAAAGTGTGTTGTTCCTCAGTGTGGAAACAGACAAATTAGAAATAGTTGCAAGTCGTTTCACAGGTAAATTTTATATTCAAAAATTTTAACTCAAAGTTTTAATTAGCGACGGATTTACGATTTTACCGCCTGTAGTCTGATAATAGTTTCTCGCCTAAATCCAACAACGAATATAATCAATTTATTTTTATGTAATTACTGATATTTATTATTACAATCAAATTTTCTTTACTGAAACAAAAATTTCTGTTGTAATTAAAATAAATACAAGAACAATTATTATACGTAATCAGTTTTTAATGTAAATAGTAGGACTGTTTCTACAGATATTCAAGGAACTAACATTCGACAATTTTTGACCAAAACAATTTATATATTTTTTTACAATTTACAAATATTTAAAGGTCAATAAAAACATTATTTTCTATTTCATATATGTAGTGATTATTTTCACAATTTTGTTTATTTTATTTAAAGAATATGTTTTTGTTATTGTATTTTATGTTATATTTTTTATATACGTTATTATTGTCATAATAAAATACATAATTTAATTTTCACTATTTTCGTTTTTATGTATCTATCTACCTACCTTGCTACTTTTTCAATATATTGTATTAATGCAGTTACATTTTTCATATTAATTGTTATTTATTATGGTAAAATATTATAACAAAATAAGGATTCACAGTTAAAATTCTTAAATTATATTAATTTATCAATAGTTTCACATCATCCATATTATATATCTGTGAAACTAAATATGTATTAATTAATTTATTTATTTCGAAATATGATATATGTCAGAATAAAACTTTTCGCCACAAATTGCATTATTTACATTTATAATTCTAACATAAAAGGTAAATTATTTCGTTAAAAATATTTCAGAAATATTACTGGTAGGCTGCAACCTGCCTGGCAGGTTATAGTAGACATGGCGTCCAAGTCTGTACGGCCAGCAGCGCTCATCCGCCACTCTATATTTACTTATAGCTCGTTGGCCCTCATCACAGAATCAAAATTTTGCGATTGTGTAACACGGAGAGACTGCTAAGCTGCTGTTAGCGGTGGGTCTGCTGTCTGCTCCTGGTGGCGCTTCACTTGTTTACCAAACGAAGACTTAAATGACCACTTCATTGACGATGAACACATATTAACACTTAAAGGGATGATTGATGAACACTTTTATGGAGTCAGACACACTTAATATTTTATTTTTTTTATACTAAATTTTATTTACGTATTTATTTACAACTTTTTATTAACGACTACATTAAACGTAACTAAATCCTAAAGATACCGATGCATCCCTAAGTCAAAATACTCGCATTACACAGAACGCAAGCCAAAACTAAAACTCTACATGTTGCCTTCACATGAGAGACCAATACAGACTATGTCTTCCCAGTATGACTCTCTAAACTAGACTAATTAAAAACTAAAAGATGGTATCTGAGGAGTGCAGGGTGAAAGGTTATCATACAGCATCCTTAGCTAAATATAACCCTACACGTAGGCTGGCAATAACTTACAGACTTAATTATCAATATGCTAAATGTTTCAGCTGCTGACATCCAGACTAAACTGACAGGCCTACTCTACTAAAAAAAAATGTATAACGATATCGTTACTGAACGACTGTCGCTAAGCATTTGGTTAAACGACTTTAATAACGATAAATGCCAAAAACCTATTCTACTAATCATATCGTTATAAATTATCGTTATCAGGATTATAACGATAATATCTAACTTCATGTATATTTTGACAGAAATTTTTTTTATATGTTTTTCAATTTAAATTTGACATATCGATTCATTGTTTGTTTATTTAATTGAATTTGACAATGGATATAAAGAAAAGGGCTTCGAGGACAACTCAAAGACAGTATGAAATATATGTTGAAGAACTGGAAAATAACAGTTCATTAAGAATTAATACATTGTACAAGTGATTTAAATTCTGTGGGACCGGGTAAAAGGATCTGATGTATCACGCAGTGTACGATTATATAATCCGACATCCCTATACAAATATATAATTTTTAAATACATAGATAGTGCATCTATATTCTGTATTATATTATATATCAATATATTAAATAATATTATCTAAGGGTAGAAAAAGAAAAAGTTTTTTCGTTGCAGAATGTATTTGAAAATTATTTATTTATTATTTACATTCTGCAACGAAAAAACCTTGGATTTTTCTTTTTTCTACCCTTATCAACATGCATAACAGCCTGGAGTCCTTCGTCCACTAAATATTATCTAAATCTAAATTTTTAAATATATTTCTGAAATATAAATAAAATATCATACTAAAAAGTATAATATATATAATTAGTGTACAGATGTGAATAAATACTCATCTTTGCAGAATCTCTGTATCAGCTACAATTAACAAAATATCTTCTTCAGCCATTTTTACTTTTATTCTCAAAATATGTCTAACTTTACGACTTCAACGATGCATGTGAACTTGTCGTTATTAAACGATATGAAAGAACGAAATGTAACGATCCGTAACGATAAATAAATTAACAGAATAGGGTTTTGGCAAAAATCGTTATCATAACGACTTATCGCCTAGTAACGAGTCATAACGATACATATTTTTACCTCTCGCTAACAGAGGTATTGGATTCATGCTAAAATTCGCATATCCAGATTTTATTGAATAAGCACAATTTAAGGTCCCTAGAATCCGATTATAACATTTTTAAAATGATGTCTGTGTGTGTGTGTTTGTGGATGTGTGTATGTGTGTGTGTGTATGTATGTATGTCTGGATGTTGTAGTCACGATTCCTCAAAAACTATAAAACTTAAAAAATATTTAACTGCAGTTTCCTCAATCTGACATTCCTGGGAAGAGCTGAAAAGGTTTTGGTAACAATTGAACAACCGGAAGTAGTAGTTTCTTAGAAAAATTCTTCTAAATATAATTTTTGGGAGGTTTTTTTTATTAAATATTAAAGAACATAAAATTCTCCATCTAATACACTTAAAAAAAATATTATATCTTGTATAGATTTAGAGATAAAGACGCTATAATTTATAGAGTGAACTAATCGCACAGGCTACGGCACTAAGGAAACCAGTTGACAAATTCCAATGTTTATAACATAATTTGTAAATGACACATGTCATTGTCAAATATCAACAGTTTTAGTAACATTCTGATAGCTTTTACTGGGAAGTATATTTAATTTTTCTTATTGTTTTATTAATTAAATATTTGAAATTATAGGTAAAATTGTGGTAAAATGCATATATCCATCAGAAATACCAACAATCTGGTTAATGAATTGGAACAATCTCTGACATTGAGAAACTTCCTCATACAATGAAAAATAGATATAATTAGAATTATATGTGTGCAGAAGACATGTTAAATATAAGAAAAAACAATATTTGGGTAATGTTCTATAATCTTTTGTTCGACGGTTCGACAGCGAAGTGCAATACAATACTTATATAGCCTAATATGGAAATGGCGAGAGGTCTTGTGCTGGCCACAGCAGATTTTTTTTAGTAGAATAGGCCTGTGAGAGAGATATGGGAAAAATGATAATTATTTCTAAACAAAATTTTGATTTACAAAGATAAAATTGAAATATTGATATTGAATCTATAATTGAGAAGAATTTATAATAAAGTTATTTACTTGTTATTGTTCTGCCCTCACCTTGTCACAATAGGGTATTCTCTCATGATTGCCAATATTAAAAATTTATTAAAAATATTAATGTTGGTAGGTAAACAAGAGGAACAAAACAAAAAAAACTCATTATATATTGATTGTTGCAAAATATATAAAGCATTGAAATTTTAATGACGTATTAGTTGTACTATCAATGGGAGATCAGTTGAAAGTTGAAATCCCTACTCCATGTTTTAATGTGGTGACACACCGCATCTTAAGTACGTATACACTCGGGTGTACTTCTAATCGTTCGGGAATATTCGTAGCACAGCTGCACGGGTGTTCTGTATTTATGTGTTACTCGCTGTGTCAGCTGCTTGCTTGTTTGTTATCATTTGATATCCATATATTATAACCAAATATAAAAGTTACTGTGACAAGATTTATTTTAAAATATTTGTATTTCATTAAATATAAAATGAAGTATCTAACCATTAAGAAAATGCAATAAAATTTTATCAGAAGTATATAAATGATTTGAATGTGTACTTATCACAAAGAATTAGACAAAATACAAAACAGAAGTATTTCTTTAAGAAATAAAATTAATAATACTCGAACAGAAGAAACAAAGCAATAAAAGTAATAATTGCACTCCAACCTCCAACATATTCAAAACATTTCAAAACAACTCTTATAAGACAACTTACGATACAAGCGCCACCAATAGATTGAGAATGTCAAAATGATTTTGTAGGACAATGAAAATTATGTAATCAATTAGTTAGATTAATTATCTTATAATTTTCTTCAATTTTTAGTAATAGTTTATAAGATTGTAATGAAATATATTTTATTTCCTACTTTTTTCAATACTTGGACATCACCTTCTCAAAAAGATATGAACCACTGATTGTACACCACTGGTACTATACAACTAGTACGTCACTATCACGTGATGTAACAAAATCGAACTTTAAAAATTAATATCTCTCTTATTAAATGGAATTTTTAACTCGGGTTTTCACAGGTACCTGTTCTTTAAGAATAAAAATTAAAAAAATAATGAGATAATACCCTATTGTCAAAATTTATTATGTCCAACTATTCTAAAATCAAAGATGTTTACAACAAAGTTTATAGTTATTATAAAAAGAAGACCAATTCGTAACGTTGGTGGAACAAAAATTTCTAATATTAAATGAACACTTTTCATTTTGTATCAATGATGGCACAAAATTTGTAATGAAAAGTGAAACAAAGTGCAAATTTTGATGCAACTACCACTCCAGAATTTTTTTTTACTTTTACCTGTTCAGAAGTTATAATTAGAGTAGCAATTATAAAATTTCTAATTAATGTTTAGTTTCTATTTAGATTTTAACAACCATAGTTAAAAGTTTACTTCACTTTGCGTCCGAAAACTTTCATTTTGTCTCACATTTATTTTACGAGTATTTGTTAAACAAGTAATATGAAAAAAATAATATGGGGCAATTGGCAGTTTAATAAACTACCAAATTAATAAAAAATCTCCAAGTTTTGATTGCCACTAGCATCCTATGCCATTTAACAAATCTTTCTTTTTTAGCAAATCTGGCATGCTGGCAGTATTATTTGGTTTACCTACTTTCGTCTATTTACTTGAAAATGGATTCCAACATTTAAAAATCTGTTGTGGCCAGCACAAGACCTCTCGCCATTACCATATTAGGCTATAAAGTATTGTATTGCACTTCACTATCGAACCGTCGTTTTATAACAAAAAATTACAGAACTTTAACCAAATATTGTTTTTTATTGTTTTTAACATATCTTCTGCACACATATAATTCTAATTATTTCTATTTTTCATTGTATGAGGAAGTTACTATATGTCTTATGTCTTCCAATTCATTAATCAGATTGGAGGTATTTCTGATGGATATATGCATTTTACCTATAATTTCAAATATTTCATTCATAAAATAATAAGAAAGATTAAATATACTTCCCAGAAAAAACTATCAGAATGTCACTAAAACTGTTGATTTTTTTTTTTTTTTTTTTTTTTAATATATATTTAAGGATTCTTCAACAGCTACATGGTTATTTGAACCCTGGTACATTATGTAATTAATATGGTATAATTTTACATTGCATTATAGTTTATACATGTCATTAGATGAATACTGTTGATTTTTAACACTGACATATGTCATGTTATAAACATTTGAATTTGTCAAGTCGTTTCCTTACTGCCTTAGCCTCTGCGATTAGAATATTCTATATATTATAGTGTCTTTATCTCTAAATCTATACAAGATATAATACATTTTTCAAGTGTATTAGATGGAGAATTTTGTTCTTCAATATTTGTAATTACAAAAATTTCCAAAAAAATATATTTAGAAGAATTTTTCTCAGAAACTACTACTTTCGGTTGTCCAATTGTTACCACAACCTTTTCAGCTCTTCCCAGGAATATCAGATTGAGGAAACTGCAGTTAAATATTTTTTAAGTCTTATAGTTTTTGAGGAATCGTCCCTCCAACATCCAGACACACATACACACATACACACATCTACGCAGCCACACACACACAGACATCATTTTAAAAATGTTATAATCGGATTCTAGGGACCTTAAATCGTGCTTATTCAATAAAATCTGGATATGCGAATTTTAGCATGAATCCAATACCTCTTAGCGAGAGATAAAAAAGCAATAGCAGAGGGCTTCGAAGTTACGAGAATTTGCAATATTTTAGAAACTAATAATCTTTTAAAAATTTAAATATAAATAAATAAATATATCATCACGGCATATTACCCGTTACTGGGTGGACAGTATCTACAACACACGTAAACATCGATAATGATGGGAATATATTTTTAAAAATTTGATAGTCCATATACAGTCTAGTTTCAAGTGGTGTAATTTTTTCAAAACTTAATAAAAATAATAATTCTCGAGATATAATACAAACATCATATTTTTTAAATGGGAACATATGTTGAAAATAGTCTCATCTTTTTACTTATTTTATAAGCTTTTCAACGATGTATAACAAGTCTACATTCCTTTGTTTTTAAACATGAATAAAACTTGAATTATTAATTTTTATGCGGTGAAAAAAATGAAATTTGTTAAGAAACAAATGAAAATATCAATTACAGTTTATCGTTTGTTTATTTTGATTATATATCTATTAATTATATTCTAAAAATTCTTTTTAGTCAATTTCGAATTAGTTAATTTGTTTTTTATTGGCGTTGTAGTTGGCTTTGGCACGATTCCAAAAATGTGGAAAATATGCTCTCTAAAGTATATAAATTAGGAAAATGAGTAAAATAATGAAAATAACATTCAAAAAAATCTGTTGTGGCCCGCACAAGACCTCTCGCCATTTCCATATTAGGCTATATAAGTATTGTATTGCACTTTGCTATCTAAACGTCGTTTTATAACAAAAAATTACAGAACTTTAACCAAATATTGTTTTTTATTGTTATTAACATATCTTCTGCACACATATAATTCTAATTATATCTATTTTTCATTGTATGACGAAGTTACTATATGTCTTCCAATTCATTAACCAGATTGGCGGTATTTCTGATGGATATATGCATTTTACCTATAGTTTCAAATATTTAATTAATAAAACAATACGAAAAATTTATCAGAATGTCACTAAAACTGTTGATTTTTGACAATGACATTGATATCTGTCATTTACAAACTATGTTATAGACATTTGAATTTGTCAAATGGTTTCCTTATTGTAGTTTCGCCTACTAGACTTATTATATCCCGATATTCTATATATTATAGCGTCTTTATCTCTAAATTTATAGAAGATATAATAAAAAATTTAAATGTATCAGATGTAGAATTTTGTTCTTCAAAATAAGTAATATCAAAAATTTTCAAAAAATAATATTTAGAAGATTTTTTTTAAGAAACTACTACTTCCGGTTGTCTAATTGTTACCAAAACCTTTTCAGCTCTTCCCATGAATGTCAGATTGAGGAATTCATTGTTAAACTGGTCTTATGTCTTATAGTTTTTGAGTAATCGTCCCTCCAACATCCACACACACACACACACACACACACACACATACATACATACACACATCCACTCTCACACACGCACACACACACACACACACACACACACACACACACACACACACACACACACACACACACACACACACACAGATATCATCGTAAAAATGTTAAAATCGTTTTATAGGGACCTTAAATCGTGCATATTCACTAAAATCTGGATATGTGATTTTTAGCATGATTCCAATACCTCTCTTAGCGAGAGGTAAAAAACCAAAGACGATCGAAATTTCTGTGGTGCCTATTAAAGTTGTCTCAAAAAGTTGGCCCATAAAGACCTACATCAATTTTCTGTTGCGTGCATAATAAGAAAGTTTTCCATATAAGGAACTCGAATTTGTTCCACTCTATAGACCTTAAAAAAACATCCGGAATACGAAAAACAATTTTAATAGTTATAACTAAAAAAATTGCTACTACAAGTGAATTCTGAATAATGGTACTTATCAAGATATACAGAGAATTTATTTTAAAATGCAACATTATAGTTCATCACTTCCATGGTTACTCACTATTGTCAAAAAATGACAGCAATGTATTATTTGTCCATTTTAAAATGCGACATTATAAATAGTATTGCAGCACAGGAGATGCCTCCAAAACACATCACAAATGGTGTCAATTCTTATTACGACCGACTAGAATATTGCCTCAGTGTGAATGGCGGCATTTTTTAACATCTATTACATGAAAATTATGAATTTTTGTAAACTTAAGTTTTGATTTTTTGTAAATCGAATGTAGGTTAATTTATTGGAAATTAGTTTTGATAATACAAAACTACAAATTTTGTATGTTGCATTTTAATTTGGACAAATATTACATTGCTGTTATTTTTTTACAATAGTGAGTAACCATGGAAGTCATTGCCCATATGTTGCATGTTAAAATAAATTCCCTGTATATAATAAATGACAGTATAATTTAAAAGAAGTAGATAAAATTGTTTATGAGATCCAAACCCAGATCTTTTATCTGAGAACCTCTTCTCTAACCACTGTACGATATCTCCTAAAAATATAGCTGAAAAAACGTCCCTTAAATCTTATCGCTTGCATCTCTGCAACAAGTAGACAATTTTTTCTATCTACATTGTCAAATAGCTCGTTATCTCTATAGTTACGAGAGGGGTAACAAATTTTTACGACGTTGTTCGTAGAATGCACCACAAGATGTCTGCGGACGCCGGCGTCTCGACTATGGGCGTCGGATCCGGTGACGTGGGGGGGAGGTGCAGACGCGTCTTGCATGGCTAATGCGATAATTGCGGGGGTGGGCGGCAAGGGAAGATGCGGGGGGCGGCCTGTAGGGGAAAGAGGAGAATTTATTTTTGGGAGAAAATAAAGTTTTACTTGTTTCACATAATGGGGATGGCATATTTTTTATAATTTTAACCAATGAATTCAATACGAAGTTTGATAAGAAAAAACGAAAATGAGGTATTGCAAAAAAATTAACGTATCTTTTTTCTTCTGAAATTCGAATAAGTACGTACTGTACTATTATTATTTTTTATAGATATGATTTTCTATTCAAATTTCCATATTGCGTAAAACACAGTAGCAATTTAAAAGCGTACTTTTGAATTGGCACCAAAGTTGCTCTGCTTGTAACTTGTTACGTCCAAAAATACCAGCCAATAACAGAACTGAAAAGACAAAAGTTAAAAAATATTTAATATATCTTTTTTGAAGTATTTATGCTTACATCAAAATTATCTTCACGCTTCTCTGCAACATGTTTGACTCTTTATAAAATACAAAAATCAGTAATGTGAATAGTATAAGAACTAGTATACCTATACTTGCCGTCAAATAAGTATCGATTGGAGATTTCTACACTGTTACCAATTCAAGGGCAATGTTGAAAATGCTAAGTTGTGAAGAAGCGACAACACCGTAGGGGAAGAGACAGGTGTGCGGACAAAAGTTGAGCATCAATCCATACTCATTTGACGGCGAGTATAGTACATAGTCTACATAGTTGACAGATGTTATCGCCGTCACTCATTTAAATTTTGTCGGCGACAATCGAATGTAAGCCATTTCCTTATTGGTGTTTACTTGAGTCATCAGGTGAAAGGAGAAGCGGCAATTAAAAAATTATATTTTCAAAAACAATTTTCTCATGAATAAAAAGTTATTAAATCAAAGAAAAAACAACGTGTAACATTTGATTTTCATTTGATTTAAAAAGTAATAATTTACTTATCAAATTTTAAAAAATTATTAGAATACCCTATGTAATGTGATTGTAAAAATATTTATTAAAGAAGATGTTATAGATCTTGAAGATATAAATTGAATTTAATTATTGTCGAACGCTATAAAATTATTTTTTAAGATCATTTATATTCCTTGCGTGAAATGTAAGTTATGTGAGAAATTAAAAATAATTTATCCTCAAAAATATTACACATTTTTCCACGAGAAAGTAATTTACTGGTAAAAATTATGGACCAAGGAATTCGAAATAATATTTGCGTAATAATTTTTCTTCTGACATAATTCTTTTAAGATGTTCATCATCTTATGCGTTAAAATAAGGCAGTAAAAATAATGTGAAAAATGCTGGATTATATTAAAGAAATAATGAAAATAGGATTTAGAAAATATTTATAATATCTGCATTAGATATTAGTATTAATTGGACATATGATAAGGTAGAAATAGAACTTAATCTAAATTATATACAGAGATTTTAGCAAATCATGTGTCACATAAGTTTCGGAAAAAAATTTAATGGACGATACTGTGGCTTAAGCTTTAACACTCATATGTAATATGGAGATAATGGCCCGTTTTCTTCTATACGACGAAGAGTAGTTCTGACTTGCATGAGTGTTTGGCGAGTTTTAAAATTTAATTTGCGTAGTTTTTTGAAAAATCCTAAGCCTTTATTGTTTTCATTTTGGGGTTAGCAATACTGTATGTGTATTGCAGGTCATTGTTCTATAAACATAATTTAAAAAAACTATTCCACTTAAAATAAACAGCATACACTATGCAATTTAATAAAGTTTAAGATCCATCAATCACTCTTTGTAATTAGTATTGTAAAAATTATTGTGATTAATTATGGCATAATGATAAATTAATCAAACATAAATCGTTAAACCATTTGATTAATTGAGATGCATTTCGATTTGTATCATGTAGCATTGAATGCTGGAAGAAAGACAAAAGAAAGATACGACTGTTGTCAACCAACAAAACATCGGAGCATCGTGTGTTGAGGCAGGTCCGAATCCAGAATCCAGCGTCGGCCAACCGTGAAGCTCCATTCGCTTCATGCGGAGAGTGGATGGAGCATGGAGCATGGAACACAGAATGGAGTGTAATCTGTGAATTGGCTTCACTGCAATTTACATAGCTTAAAATGACTTTGTTTAAAACCTGAAATGTTCTACCACCGGTTGCTTTGAGGTTGGATTGTTCTGCTTTGTAACTTTTTTGTTTTACTGGAATTGTTTTACAATAAGATTAAATTCATATCATTGCAACTCATTCTTCAGTAAAATGTGCCTAAGGCCCAGGCATTAAAGTGAATATTTGCATCTAATAAGTTTAACACAAAATATATATAAATTGTTAAAAAAAGGATAAAAACGTTGTGGATATACTGGGAAATAAAAATGTTGTTTTTACCCTTTAAAATTAATAATTTTTACATTTTCGTTGTTCGAAACAAATGAATATTAATAAATTATACATCGTTGGAAAGCTAAAAAATCTCTTTTTCCGACGAAAACTATGAAAAGTACATAAATTCACACGCTAAACTATTACTGAAAATTGGTCATTGCACATCACTGAGCGAACTAACCAAAAAATTTGTATTTAAAAATTTGACAGTTGCAAATAATTTGTTAAATGTACACGGATTAAGAAGGTTGGACCCTGATTTATCATATTTTAACATCATTTTTGGTGAATTCTGATAGCATTGATTTTAACATAATCTGTTTTAATTTTTTTTGTAAATTTTATATTGTTTTTTTTTGTGGTCGTCGGAAAAGTATCGTCATCAGTACTAGTTATACAATATACTATTGTTCAATCCTGCTATTGAAACTTATTGTTTCTTACTTAGATACGGAACTTGAAACGTTCTGTTTTATCCACTGAACTTATTCCTACGGCAACGAGTAGGTGAAAGTAGTGAGCGAAAGTACATTTTCGCCCACTCAACTGTCATTATCGAAGTAACTATGAAGATTTATTCATTATACCGTGAGTATTTTTTAACGTGAAACATTGGGGGTGTCATATCCATGGTTACGACATTTGATTGACAGCAATGTACTTGCGTGTCCCATTTAATATGAAACATAGGGAACGAATTTGACAGAAGTATTATATTTAAATATTGTAAGAAATTTAGCCTAGTCAGGAAACCACTCGGGCGCACTAAACATATTTCGGGCACAAGGTACACACAATATTTTTTCTAATTTTTTAATTTTTAGAAAACATATATAATTATTTAAACAAAATTAACCTCTAATGACATCTTGTCAATGTGACATTTGATTGACAGCAATGTATTTGCCCGTCTCATTTAAAATAAAACATAAGGAATGAATTTGGCAGAAGTATGATATTTAAATATTGTAAGAAATTTAGCCAATCAGAAAATCACTAGTGCACAAGGTGCACACAATATTTTTTCTAAAACTAAATTTAATTTAGAAAGCAGGTACAATTATTTAAACAAAGTAACCTCTAATGTCGTCTTGTCAAATGTCAAATTCGTTCCCTATGTTTCATTATAAATGGGGCAGGCAAATACATTGCTGTCAATCAAATGTCAAGTTGTACGCATGGATACGACAAACCCAATGTTTCACGTTAAAAAATACTCACGGTATTTCAAAGAAAACTTAGTTTAACAAAGAGGTTAGTTTTATACATGTAAGAATGATAGGGACTTTTTGAATTCTAGAGAGATGCAGAACATGTAGATTGAACAAAAAAATGTAGACTTGTTATACATCGTTGAAAAGCTTATAAAATAAGTAAAAAGATTAGACTATTTTCAACATATGTTTCTATTAAAAAAATATGATGTATGTATTATATCTCGAGAATTATTAAGTTTTGAAAAAAATTAATTAGATCACGTTATTCTAAGTAAAAAAAACTGTATAAAAATTGTCTAAACATTTTTTCTGTATCTTTCATAATAAGCTAGATATGAGTATTTTCAAAATAAGCGAAAAACAAGTTTTAGCCTAATGCATATTAAAGATATCTCAAAAAGTTAGCACATATAGACCTACATGAATTTTCTCTAGCGTGCTTAATAAGGAAGTTTTTCATATAAGGAAATCAAATTTGTTCTATCCTGTACAACAATCGTGAAGAAACGAATACGGTCTTTGCACACTCTCGGCTCTTCACTCGTATCGTAATATACTATTTTATTTCAATGGTGTTGTAACTTTCCAATGGTCTCTACATAATAGTTGTAACTTTGACCTCACAACTCAAAATCAAACAGTGATAAAGAAATTTGAGTTCCGTTGTTTGAAAGAGAATAAATGTGAAGTACTTGGCCCTGCAACTACATAAGTCAAATATGGAAGAAATTTATTCCTCGCCGACAACAGCGTTCCTAATCCGTCTTGTGGATAATGCGACCCTACTGAGACCAACTTCTTGGAGCAAGTGTTTAACTCTTGCTATATAGAAACTAACAACTGAACGCTTCAGCTTCAGCACTATAACGGCCTTTAATCATCCTGCAACAAGCAACGAGTTAGTGGATGGTGATTATCTGGCTTAGTACTGATCGACTAGTTAACTGCTGCACAAGCACAATTGCAATTGACTGTCGGGTTTAGGGTTTAACAATAAAACTATAAATATCATAATTATGACAAGGAGGCACATAACTGTCACTACATGCTTTTACGTTTGATACAAACGTACTATTATTTTTGCCATTCTGTTGAAATTAAGACATTCATTGAATGAATTCCCTACCTACTCCTACTCTGTATAGTGTATAGTAAAACAATCTTAGTGTTCGTTTAACAAAAATGCTCTTTTTGTTTGAAATAAATTTGGAACTGCAGTTTTCATTCCCACAACATAAGCCTTTCACAATACACAAACACATACACACACACACACACACATACATATATACATACATACATACATACATACATACATTCATACATACATACCTACACACAGAGACATGATCATAAAAATAGTAAAATCATATTCTAGGAACCATAAAATATTCTTTAAAAATTCGCCATCGAATTTTTTGACCAAAGATGACGGAAAATAAAAAAATCTGATGTGGCAACACAAAACCTCCCTCTATTTAATTTTTATTAATTTAAATACATACCTACGTATTTACTAGTGCTGCAAACTGTTCCATTGCATATAACTATTTCTTTATTTACTATTTTCTTTTTAAAATGTCACTATTATTAATTTGAAATGATTAGTTTTTTGACAGTGACATTCCCCTGTCAGTTACATTCATTTGAAATATGAACTGTGTAACAAAAGAATTGTGTTTATCTTAGGCTTCGGGATTTATAAAAAAAATTGATTTTTAAATTTATCTGTAAAATATATAGAAAAAGTATTAATATTTCTGTAGAAAATTCAATAATCTTTAATTTTCATAATGACATAAAATGCGAAAAATGGCATTTAATGGTATTTTTTGAAGAAGAACCATTATGAGCTTCAGGTAAAGTGCTATTTCCGGTTATCCGATTTGCACCAAAATCTAATGGTTCCTTTTCATATTAGAATAGAGTAGAAATACAAGGTTTCAGAATTTTCTGAATGACAGTATTTGCGTTAGAGCGTTTACAAAATCCATACACATTCACACACACACACACACACACACACACACACACACACACACACACACACACACACACACACACACACACACACACACAGACATCATTATAAAAATATTAAAATTGGATTCTAGGGACCTTAAAACGTGGTCATTTACTGAAATCTCGATATGTGATCTCTTACCAAGGGTAGCGGGAGGTAAAAATCAGATAAATGCGATTAAAATTAAAACAAATTTTATTTATATTAGTGTGCTATGGATGAATAATAAAAATTAGCTGTTAACATGTATAGAAACAATTAAAGAATTATTTGTAGGAAGTAATTAACAATTATTTATTTTTTAATTTTAATTTATAATCCTACATACCGTCCATAAGGCAATATGATGAAAGGTTACAATGTATGCCCATTTGTTAGTATGACTCACAATACACCAACGCATTATGGGTGTCCGGTCTTTTATATGTAGGTACATTCTGTATATTGGATACTGGTACAGAAAAAATTGTTCGCAGTCCACTTTACTATATTTTTTGCCACATTTTTATAATTATTTCAGAAATTTCACATTTTGTTTGAATGAATATCGATATGAACGTATATTTAAACTAAAATTTACTAATTTTAACAATAACAATCCTTCTTAATGTAGTATAAATACACCCAAAGGTACATATAATATATGTATGTGAAAGGTGGGTTGAAATAAATTTACTAATTAAGCATTATTTATAATTAATTAAATATGTATTATCAAATTACTCTTTATTAGATATATAAAGTGAAATACGAAATACTTAATTCAATCGTTACTAATACATCATTTGAATTGAACAGTCGTGTTTTGTGTCTTGTTAATCCCAAACCTCAAACATTTCTTAGATGAGCCGCTTGTCAGAAAAGTTTGTACACCCTTCAAATTTTTTGATATCTTTTATACATACGAATATCTTCAGAATATTTTTGCATGTACTAACAATAAAACTTTTTAAGTTTCACAATAAATAAAACATTATATTTTTATTTGTAAATGAATTTTAAACTAAAGAAACAAAATAAAAAGTTATCAATACATTTTTATGGTTTAAAGTTATTCAACAAAAAGATTTTTAACCCTTAATAGGCAGACTTCAAAAAATTTCATATCAAGGCATCGAATCCGAACCTGAATCGAACCAAAACCGGAACCAAACCGTAACATTTTAGCGAACCCAAACCAAGAATCGAACCTCAGATATATTTTTCAATTGAACCCAAATCGAAACTGAACCGGGTATTAAAATTCGGGTTCAAGGTTCAGCTCCGGTTCAGGTTCATTTTCAGTTCGAAACGTAAACGTAATGGGGAAGTTTAGCATGGTAAAAATTCTACATAACATACTATTTTCTCACAAATATAACACAAATGACTGCTGAAATTGAAATTAAAAATTAAAATTATTGCTCCATTTATGTATAATTAATATTTTTTGGGTAAACTTTAAGTTCGTCACAAGTCAGTTATGCGCAAACTCAGACAGAACGGTGAAATCGAACCACTTGAACGTAGGTCGTAACAAAGCGTAAAAGCGCTTCACTGGTAACCGCAAACGCGTGCGTCAGTGTATAAATCGACATACGTTGCGCCAAGCTGTTACATAATTTTCAAGTCATTTCCCATGGAATAAAAAAATAAAAAAAAATCGCTAAACTTCCCCATTGTAATATTTACAGCCGATCATCGACGCCTTCTGCGTCTGCGATGCTGCCTGAGTAATTGTTCGTGTAAATTGTGTTGCGTTGCATTATAAATTCCTGCTCGCATTATATTTTTTTTCTTTATGAAGACTGTTATTCAAAACTCATTAATTCAATTTCCATTAAGTCGAACACAACCTGAACCCAATATCTGAACCTGGAACAAAACCGTAAATTTTATTAATACATGAAGCCATACCGCGCACGAACCCATCTCTCAAACAACAAATTCACCTGAAACTAAACCGAACCCAGTTTTTGGCGGGTTCGATGCCCTGTTACATATAAGTCCTACTGGGGTCCAAACGGACTCCAACTATTTTTTTTTTTTTTTTTTTTATTGGAGTAACGATGATCGACTGAAGATTGATGTAGGAAAAAAGAAAATATTCGGAACTGCAGTCTGGAAGATTTTATTGATTTCAAACCAACGTTTCGATCATAACTATGATCCTCTTCAGGGTTAAATTTAATTATTTTTCTGACTTGATTTAACCCTGAAGATGATCATAGTTATGTATGATCGAAACGTTGCTTTGAAATCAATAAAATCTTACAGACTGTAGTTCCGAATATTTTCTTTTTTCCTTTTTTTTATAATATTAAATTCGGCCTGAAAGAAACTTATTGTCTCTAAAAAAAACTCGAATCCTTTAATGTCATCTTCTGTGTTATCCTCCTCGACAATACCTTATTCATTTGAATAAAAATAAGTCACTAGGTGCTAAATCGGAGCTATAAGGTGAATGGTATAGTTCTGTAAAACCGCTGTCCCTGATATTGTCTTCAACTTCATCGTGCTTTATGAATCTTGCAATTGTCGTGCAACAACAATTTCTTTTGTTTGCTTGAATTCGGACGCTTTTCTTCCAAGGCAAGTTTTAAGTTTTGAATAGGTTTAGCATACTCGTATACCTCTGCATTAATTGTAGACCCTCTTGGCATATACTCCATCGTTAGTATCCCTTCATTATCCCAAAAAATTGTTGCCATCAACTTTTTCCCTGAAGATTATGTCTTGGCCATTTTGGATAGAGGAGAGCCCTTATAAATAGGCTGACCATATGTACTTATTTTAATAGGACAGTACTTTCTTTTTGAATGATGTCCTACTGTACTTAAAAGGTTCATTAAGTACACGTAAATGTACTTCTTTTTAGAACAATAGTTTGATCGAGTCAAACTTAACGTAATTAGCTATGTATTTGTAAATATATATGTTGCGTCTTACTCTTACACTGGTCAGATTCGGCGTCGATCGAGTAAAGTAATTTTCGTTCTTCCCCCTTATCACTAAATATTAGTTCTAACATTAATTATTTAAGTATTTTATTCATTTCTGACTTGTTTAAAATTTTAAAGCAACAAAAAAAAATTGTTTTAACATGTCAGTGTTTCGACAAAAGTTTTATTTCAATCTAGAGTTAATTTTTTGTTTACCTGGGACAAGCGCATCAAATGCTGAAATACTGAAATGTTCTATTTACTCCAGAGCAGTCCTCAAATTTTAAAGGCGATTTTAAATTCCCAAAAGTACTGGTATCAAAAGACTGGTACAAACATGATGCGGAACGTAAAAGGATTTTTTTTGTAACAATCAATTTTTGTATTATTTTGTTATATTTTATGAAACATTATGTTTTACTTGACTTATATGTGCTTATTATTAATTACTTTTTACATCAAAATTGAACTAAAACGAAATAAATTTCTCATTTTTATTTTCAATTCTGCCTCTAGTATTTTTTGTACTTTTTTTTCTAAAAAAAAAAATATGGTCACCCTACTTATAAACCAACTGCATGATTTTTTTTTTTTTTGATAGGCGGGTCCCAGTGGTACACCCATGTTTCATCTCCAGTCACAATTTTCGAGAAAAAGTCGCTGTCATCTTCTAAAGCAGTCAAATTTTGTTGTGAAATTTTTTTCCTTGTTTATTTCTGCTCCGGTGTAAGCAGTCTGGGTATCCACAATGGAGACACCTTCCTCGTGCCCAAATCATCATGTACAATTTTCCAAACACTGATTTCAAATAAAGACAGTTCCTTGGTAATAACAGAAACCTTCAACCGTCGATCTGTAAGCTGTAAGCACCATTTTTACTTCCTTGTACGAAGTAAAGGAAGTATTATAATCCCGAAAATTTCAGTTTCCAGATTTCAACGGAAGTATCCATTTTGACCATCCCTGAATCCATTTTGACTACTTTCGTCGTGACGTCTGTACGTACGTATCTCGCATAACTCAAAAACGGTAAGCCGTAGAAAGTTAAAATTTTGTAATTAGGACTGTTATAACATCTAATTATGCACTTTCCTTTTTGGCCATTACATAACTTAGACCACACACGCACAGTTTATTTAAAAAAAAACAGAACTTTAATTTGAATATTGCGGGTATACAATACGTAGAAAATTAAAAAATGTTAGCAAAAAATGAAAGAAATTTTAAAATATTAAAACAAATATTTTTAAAATCACGCAGTGGGGTTCGAAAATCGAAATAGTCTCAGTCGGCCTATTAAGGGTTAAATAAAACTATAACCGTAACAGCAGCTTTTTCTTTTATCCATTTTGGGTAAATACATGTTAAACATTATGGGTGGTAGTATGAACAAGTATTAAGGGTGATTAGCTAGAAGATGACTAGCAGTGTTTTAGAGCTATCAATCGTTTATGGATTATTTTAGAGAAAAATACTCCAAATAACAGTTATAGAAAAATTAATTGTACATAAATTTTATTTGAAGTATTTTTCTCTAAAATAATCCATAAACGATTGACAGCGCTAAAACACTGCAGTCATGTTCTAGCTAATCACCCTTAATCACTTGTTCATACTACATACTACCACAAAAGTTGCTGCTACCGTTATGGTTTTATTTACCCCTTATGCCCGTATTCATAAACGCTCGTAAAAAATTTAAACGGTTCGTTATAATTTTTATCCATTAAAAACAGTCGACATTGAAAGAAAAATCGAAATTTTATTTGTCAAGTTTGATTCTATTTTTTTTGTCAAAAATTATAACAAACCGTTTTGAAACTTTACGAGTGTTTATGAATATGGGCATTAGCCTTAATAGGCCGACTGAGACTATTTCGGACCCCACTCCGTGATTTTAAAAATATTTGTTTTAATATTTTAAAATTTCTATCATTTTATGCTAATATTTTAAAATTTTCTACGTATTGTACACCCGCAATATTCAAATTGAAATTCTGTTTTTTTACCTCTCGCTAAGAGAGGTATTGGATTCATGCTAAAATACGCATATGCAGATTTTATTGAAAAAGCACGATTTAAGGTCCCTAGAATCCGATTATAACATTTTTAAAATGATGTCTGTGTGTGTGTGTGGAGATGTGTGTATGTGTGTGTGCGTGTGTGTGTGTGTGTGTGATTCCTCAAAAACTATAAGACTTAAAAAATATTTAACTGTAGTTTCCTCGATCTGACATTCCTGGGAAGAGCTGAAAAGGTTTTGATAACAATTGAACAACCGGAAGTAGTAGTTTCTTAGAAAAATTCTTCTAAATATAATTTTTTGGGAGTTTTTTTTATTAAATATTGAAGAACATGAAATTCTCCATCTAATACACTTAAAAATTTTATTATATCTTGTATAGATTTAGAGATAAAGACACTATAATTTATAAAGTAAAATAATCGCAGAGGCTAAGGCACTAAGGAAACCAGTTGACAAATTCCAAAGTATATAACATAGTTTGTAAATTACACATGTCATTGTCAAATATCAACAGTTTTAGTGACATTCTGATAGATTTTTCTGGGAAGTATATTTAATCTTTCTTATTGTTTTATTAATTAAATATTTGAAATTATAGGTAAAATTGTGGTAAAATGCATATATCCATCAGAAATACCGCCAATCTGGTTAATGAATTGGTACAATCTCTGACATTTAGAAACTTCCTCATACAATGAAAAATAGATATAATTAGAATTATCCGTGTGCAGAAGGCATGTTAAATACAATAAAAAACAATATTTGGGTAAAGTTCTGTAATATTTTGTCATAAAACGACGGTTCGAAAGCGAAGAGCAATACAATACTTATATAACCTAATATCGAAATTGCGAGAGGTCTTGTGCTGGCCACAACAGATTTTTTTTTTAAATAAACTGTTCATACTACCACCCTATGACCTTTCAACGTATAAGTCGAAATAGTTTAGTTCTTTGTACTTGTTTACTTATACAAGGTGTTTCCTCTAAAACAACCAGTGCTTTTTTAGGCGAACTAGTGAAATGTTATATACATAAAATTCCTATATTTTTCTCTTATTGTAATTAAATATTGCATACATCATTGTCTTTTTGTTGCAGTTGCAGTCCACAAAAATATTTTCTCCCCACAAAGAACTATAAACGAAACGAGACCAGACGGCGTCGAAAAGTCGTTAGTGAACCACGGAACAGATGCTAATTGCAATTATCTGCTTTATTTCAACGCGAACACGTACGGAATGCAAAAACTAACGTCGCTACTTCCCACTTTAATTACTTATTTATTTCTTGCACTAAATAAACCCTTACCGCGACAACCAAAAATAAAACTAATACGGAGTGCTCTTCAACTTTTACTGCTACGATAAACAATTTACTGCAGCATCTGAGATTTCACCTAATAAAGAAGATAACAGTCTAGGTAAGTAAGCATGTTATAGTAAATTTATAAAAATAGTTATTTGTTTAACTAGGCACTAAAACACCAGATTTACAACAGAGGCTGTAGTTTCATTGCTGAGGCAATGAATACTGTCGAAACTATAAATCTGGGTTTAGTGCTGTGTTGAACACATTATTTTTGCCAATTTTAGAATTAATATTAATTTAGTGATTATTTTTACCCCTCGCTAAGAGAGGTATTGGAATCATGCTAAAAATCGCATATCCAGTTTAGTGGATAAGCACGTTTTAAGGTCCCTAGAATCCATTTATAACATTTTTTACGATAATGTTCGTATGTGTATGTATATTTATTCACAATCATTATAGTAATATACAGATTCCTAACCTTTTGGAGGTTGGAAAATACGTCATTCCTAACTTTAATGACAATCTCTTGGGTTGGAAATAACAGATTTCACTTCCATCTCTTGGGTTGGAAATGTTTATGTAGGGGTTGCATAGCAACATTGCCGTAGATCCCCATAATTAAGTAGGCTAAACAAATTTTAAGACAGCTGTCAAAATATTAATAAAATTAAAGGTTAAAATTCATTGATTTATTTTGAAAATTATTGATTTAAAATGAGGATGATTGTGAATAAAATAGTATACATAACCTCGGTGGGAGTTTCATAACAGCCTCGCGCATTATCTCACCTCGAGGCTTCGCCTCTCGGTAATATACATAAGCCCTCGACAATGAAACATCTCCCACCTCGGATGTAATATACTATTTCGTGGCCAAAAGACAATTTCTGTGGTATGAAAATTGAAAGAAAAATACATTTTACCTCTAGAGACGAAATATGGACATTTTTCCCTAACGGAGATTTTATTATTTTGACAAGTAATAATATTTAATGCTTTACAATAAGGGTTTCCAAGTTTTTTGATATGTAGGGAGGTACAAAAAAAGTATTAGACCCGTATTTTGTATATTCACCTAAAAGTTTCTAATACGCCAAAAAAAATATTAAAGTTTCAATAAATAAGGCCCAAATAGGCTGGAACAATGCGTTAGGTGTTATACCTAGAAGACCATGGCCCAGAAACCCGAAAAAGTTCCAGCCTATGATAAATGCCGACCATGAAAGCCTTAGTAATTACTTAATTATTTTTTTAAAAGCCGTAGACTTGGAAGGCAGCATCAACTATTTTTTGCTGTACTTTAGAACTGTATGTGGAGGATTCTGAACTAAATTACAATTTATAAAAATATAACTTTATCAACTCATTTTAATATTTTATATTTTTACTTTTCAAACTTCGTAATATTCTATTCGTATTTTAATCGTTAATCGATTTGAATTGAATATTAATTATATTATATAATTGGATTATTAGTTTACTTTTTACTTCTTTGTACGAGTAAGGAAAGTATTGTAATCGCGAAAAATTTCGGTTTCCAGATTTCAACGGAAATATCCATTTTGACCATCTCTGAATCCATTTTGACTAATTTCGTCGTGACGTCTGTACTTACGTACATATGTATGTAAGTATACGTACGTACGTATCTCGCATAACTGAAAAACGGGAAGCCGTAGAAAGTTAAAATTTTGTATTTAGGACAATTATAACTTCTAGTTGTGCACCTCCCTTTTTGGTCATTACCTAACTTTCGGAAGTGGTACTTTACTTGAAGCCTATAATAGATTTTAATGAAAAACTATATTAAAATATAATCCAAAACTTTTCAAATTTGGTATATAAGACTTTTATATCAATGGGAATAACATAATAGATTTTGGTTAAATAGTCTAACCGGAAGTGATACTTTACTTGAAGCTGTTATCAGTTTTTCTTTAAAAAAAATGATATTTTGATTTAATAATAAATGCTTCAAATAAAAGTTTTAGAGAATTGAATTCTTCGTCGAAAACATAAAGTATGATTAAATTAGCTCTTTGTATAAGCGAGATATGTAAATTTAAATATTATGTACTTTTCGGTTTAGGACAAAAAATAACAAAAAAATAAAGAATTTAATGTCAATGTCAAAGTAACAGGCGTACAAGGAAGTCATGTGGTGTCCACATCAGATATTTTCATTTACATTACTCCATTATCATAAATGCATTACATTATTTCCCATTCTTCTAATCAACTTCATCAACCACATAACGTAATTATTATCAACATTACGTCATTTGACATAAGTACATACGATTTTATAAAGAAATACTATACCGGGTATCCACAGAAAGCAGTACACCCCTATTAACTTATTTGATTATAAAGATATCTAATTGAAAATTTGTATGTGTAAACTTAACATATGTAGCATAATTTTTATGTATAAATGATGAGCATATATCACTTCCGGTTAAACCGGAAGTAGCATCAACTTTCTTATTTTAAATGTAACTTCCTGTATATTTTTATATTTTTGAATTCTACGTTAAATTCTGAATACAATGATGTGCCACAAGTCAAATTTTTGTGCAAAGTAAAATATGAAAACACTAACAAATAATAATTTCTTAATTTCATATGAGAATGAAAACTGCAATGAGCCTATTTCAATTTTTTACAAGGATTTTAAATGAAAGTTTATGCAATATTTTTCAGAGTAATAAAAATAATAATAAAAATTTATTGTTATTTACGAAAATAATTAAATAAAAAATTGACACCAGAAATAATATTGAAAAACAAACCCCACTCCTGTGACGACGGAGTACATACAGCATGTCATTTATAGCCAATAGGAAAACAGTTTGCGTTATTTATATAAATAAAAGTAGACGATAGTTTGTCACATGTTATACTGTATGTACTCTGACGTCACATTCTGTTTCAGATCAGGGGACTTTTTCAAAATATACAAATTTCAATATTTAATTGTACAATATCTAACGGATATTTCGTGATATTTTCAAATTTGAGCCTCTAAAGATCTTTTAAAATTTGATACTTAGAAGTTATATAAAAATTCTTGCAACAGCCCTAAAAGGAACCGTGTAAGATTATTTTTTTATACAGAATAGGCAGGGAATCCATTCATGTATTCATTGCAACAGAGCGGCACAAATAATGGCACGTTGACATTCGATGTAAAAGCAAGCTGTGAATGGGCGCGATGAGCACCGCTGCGTACCGATGATAGCCGAATGCAATTGCTGGACCAATTACATTCGTCCATTCATTGCGTTCGTTAAATTTCGGTGATCAGCGATGAGAGGTGCTGAACGCCACCATTGTTATGTGCCGCATTGTCATAATTACGATATTTATGGTTTTATTACTGGACCCGACAGAATTAATTTTTCAGACTTCATTACAAAATCACGTTATTCATATACCGGATGTCTACTTGGAATCCGTAATATATGGAATACAATGTTATTTTCTCATTTTGCTATAGTTTCTGACCTATTAATTTTAAAGAAAACTTGTAAATAAAAAAGTTGTTAAGAATTAAAAACTACACAATATGAAAATTAACCACAATGGGGTATTCCACCATAACAAAAAAAAATTAAAAAATTCAATTTAACATAAAGTATGGCTCAATAAATAATAGTTAAAACAATGAAAACATTTTTTAAATAATTACTTTACGAGATATTTCACATTTGCTGAAAGGGAAAATTGACGTCATACAATTGTTATCTTTCTCTCGCAGCGTACTCAGAGCAGTGTGTGTGAGAAAGACAAGTATAGGGGAAATGCGACGTTACATTGATTTTTCGAAAATAAAATACTGTTAAACTAGAAACAATTAAGATTTTTTAATTCTATGAATTGTTCCAAACTGAATGAAGTTTTATTTAAAATAATAAAAAAAATTGAATGGAATACTCCATTTCTTTTCAATTTACCAAAAAACGCAAATTAAAATTCGTCTTTTACAGCATATTTCAGAGTGCCATTGAATTGCTGATGTTTTATTTGTTTTTATTTGACATTAAACTTTTTGTCACATTATTATTATTATTATTATTATTATTATTATTATTATTATTATTATTATTATTATTTTGAATGTTATAATAATATACTAATCTTGAATCATTTTATCCTTTTTACCTCCCGCTACCCTAGGTAAGGGAGGTATAGGGATCGTGCTAAAAATCACATATAGAGATTTTAGTGAATGAGCACGTTTTGATGTCCCCAGAATTCGATTTCAACATTTTTACAATGATGTCTGTAGGTTTGTATGTGTGTGTGTCTGTGTGTGTGTGTGGATCATGTGGACACGATTACTCAAATACTATCAATCAGAAAAATTTGAAATTTTGTATGCCCATTCTATACTAATGTGGGAAGAGCTCATTAGTTTTTAGTGTATATCGGATAACCGGAAGTATCATTTATACAAGCTTTTAACAGTTTTTCTTGTAAAAAATTCAATGAATAAATTTTTTAGCAACTTTTACCAATACAAATTAAATATAATGGCACAATCTTCAATTCTACGTTAAGCATTTAGTAAATAACTTGAAATAACTTTAAATATTTAATTATAAAATAATTTATTTTTGTACATCACTTTGCCTCTGCGTCAAACGAAAACAATATTTTAATAACAAATTTGACATATTTCAACAATTATATATCAAACAACTCTCAAATAAGAACGTGATTTCAAAGTGTCAAATAATAGTTTGCAAATACACATTTACGAAATGGATAATGTACGGCGAAGAATTTACACAGATTGCGTTTTAGAGCATAAGGAAGTTAGGTATTTGGTGATGATTTTGACAATAATGTATGTGTGACGATTTTTACTTAAAATATATTAAGATCCGAAACTTCGCAAAGTTGGTATTTAATACTCTTATATAATTTGATTGCGTTTTAGAGCATAAGGAAGTTGGTGCTGATTTTGACAATAATGTGTGTGTTACGATTTTTTCTTAAAATATATTAATGATCCAAAACTTCGCAAAGTTGGTATTTGCTAACAGATTTTTCAGGAAAAACATAACAAAATATAATCCAAAATTTCATATTACAAACTGTTCTATTTATTGGAACAACAAAGTAGATTTTGTTTACAAACGATCAATGGAAGTGATACTTTACTTAAAGCTCACTGCTATTTTAAACATGGAATTGGCGGGAGGTCGTGTGCTGGCCACAACAGATTTTTTGTGTTTAATTTCACTTTTAAGTATTATATAAAAAAAATTTCTGACAAGTATATAATTGAGATCTGTCAAATAAAAACAAAAACAATAAAACATCGGTAATTCAATGTCACTCTGAAATATGCTGTAAATTGCGAATTTTAATTTGCGTTTTCTCGTAAAATAAAAAGAAATTGTGGTTAATTTTAGTCTCATATTGTGTAGTTTTGAATTCTGAAGAACTTTTTTATTTATATATTTTCTCTAAAATGAATAGGTCAGTAACTAGAGCAAAATGAAAAAAATAACATTATTCCCTATATTACGGAATCCAAATAGACACCCGGTATAAATATTTCTTATTTTTAGACTTTTCAAAATATAGAACATAGTATTCGTTTAATACCAATTTCTATTATTTTTACGAAAATAATATTTATTGGGACCATCAAATAGTTATTTACTCCTTTTATGCACCTTTCCTTCGTATGTACATATGTACCAATTATTATTCTTTCTTGAGTTCATCACTTGCAACTGCACCAGCTTCTCCTACTTCCTACTCTCCAAATGCTATGCTATTTCGTCCGCAAGCAACAGCTAGCTGCAAGAGAGGAGAGACCTAGAAGAGAGAACATAGAGTGTAGGCCTGCTGTCTGCTGCTCTGGTTCCCTGCTGAGCCTATAGCCTCCTTCAGTATTGATCTTCCTCAGCTTCGTCTGTCTGCAAGGTATGAGGAGAGTCTGATTGTCATTGCATTTGCACGATAGGATGCAATGCAATGGGTGCAAGTTAACAAACATAACATCCGTTTTCATATTTGGGGCAATTCTTTGGGAAGAATGTAGAAAGTAGGGCACTTCAACTGGAATTTTCATAGATTGGGGATGTTATACTCGTCAAATACGATTTGAAATGAGTATAAATTAAATGTAGTAACAAATTTGTAGTTTTTAAGATACATTGTTCGAAAAAAAATCCTAACTCGGAGTAGGCTATGAACAAAAAAACGTATGCCAATTTGAAAGTATTTAATTAAATGTCAGTTTGAAACGAGATATTGTCAAAAATGTTATCTAAAGAAATCAAATCTTTTCTTCTTGAATCCTTATTTTAGAAAATGAAATAAATTAGAAAACGGTGAATGACAATATTCTGTATCCTTCTTTATTATCTTTTCTCTTTGAAATTACATTTCACGATCAATTTTAACAACTTGACTTTTGAATTGAAAAATGATCAGACATACGTATCTGTGTTCATAGCCTACTCCGAATTAGGTATTTTTCTGAACATACTGTACATTTTGAGATTCTATTTAGGTATATTTATCTATATTATAAATCGATTCTATATTTTTAATGGAATATCTTATAATTTATGAAATTAAGCTTGTTTTAAATTTCAACTATGTAGTAACACAATTAAGTTTTTTTTTTTTTTTCAATGTACTAAAATAAATATAATTTACACATATAATTTAGATTAAGAATAGATACTTGAAAATGCAAATTTCAATTAATAAAATAGTCAATGCTTAGCTTTTTATGCAAAATCAGAATGTCGGAAACTATGAGATATGAAATCGGTTAACTGTTGCCCTCACTAGAATAAGAAGGTATTAGATTTATGCAAAATACGCGGTGTCCACAGAAACCGAAGCACCCCTATTAATTTATTTATTTATAAAGATATCCAATTGAAAATTTATATGAGTAAACTTAACATATATGGAATCATTTTTATGTATAAATGATGAACATACCACTTCCGGCTAAACCGGAAGTAGCATCATCTTCCTTATTTTAAATGTAACTCCCTGTATAGTTTTGAATTCTATGTTAAATTCTGAATACAATGATGTGCTACAAGTCAAATTTTGCGGCAAAAAAATTAGAAACAATATTTTTTAATTTTTATGCAAAGTAACATGATGGATGCATCAAACATTAAATTATCAAACTTAACAAGAAATAAAACACCAATAAAATATCTTGAAAACCATGAAATCAGAAAAGCCTACTTTGTTGTTTTCATTTGAATTTTTACCTCAAGCCAACCTATACATACATACATAGGTAAGGGAGGTAATGTTTTCGATCAAAAAATTCGATAGTAAGTTTTCAGTGAATAAGTACAAATAATAGTAAAAATAATCTACATTCCGTAGGTTTAAAATTTTATAATAAATATATAAAAGTCGTATTAAATTATTGAATATATTACTTCATTTAAAGCTAAATTAAAAATATATCTTTTACAAAAAAATTATTATCATAACGATTTCCTTAGTATTAAGTCCTAAATTATATCATTTTTTTGTCATTTACTGATTTTTTTTATAATAGGCCCATAAACCATAACAAAAAATAATAAAATATACACTTTATCCTTAAAGTACTACCCAATAAATAACGATTAAGATAAAAAAAAACATTTTTTTAATAATTACTTTGCGAGATATTTGAATTTATTTCCAGGGCCACAGATGACGTCACACTATTGGTATCTTTCTCGCGCAGCCTACTACAGAAACTGGTGTGAGAAAGATACCTATATACCAATTATGACTTTTTGATACCAGGAATTGCTTCAAAATTAAACGAACTTTCATTTAAAAATATTTTTAAAAAATTGGTTTATGTACGGATCAAGAGAATTGAATATGGAATAAATTATTATTATTATTACTATTATTATTATTATTATTATTACTATTATTATTATTAATTATGGTCCATAACACATGTTTTTACTATTTTACAATGATGTCTGTCTGTCTGCGTGTGACGATATCAAACTTCCAAAAAATTCTGTTTTCCGTATTTGTTTCCTGCATTCATATAAAATTATAGTCTAAAACTTTTCAATTTTAGTATTAAAGACTTTTATAATAATGAGAACAACATATTAGATTTTTGCTGAAATTGGTAAATCGGAATTGGTACTTTATTTGAAGTTCTGAAAACATTTTCTTGAAAAAATAATATCTAAAACTTCTCAAATGTGGTTACTTAAAACATGTTGGAAACAACATTTTAGATTTTGGCTATATATAATAACCGAATGAGGTACTTGGAGGTCTTAACATAATAAAATATTTCATAGTACAGACTTTCTATGTAATGGAGCAACAAATTAGATTTTGTTTATAAACGATCAACCGGAAGTGATACTTTACTTAAGAGTTCATTGCTATTTTAAACATGGAATGGGCTACTTGCGTACCTTTTTTATTTAATATTTTTGAAGAGAAGGTAAAAACTTACTACCCATATTTTTTCTTTTGACAAACTTTTTATTAATTAGCCAGAAAAAAAATAATGAAATTTGATTATTTGAAGTACCGCCATGTATGACGTAGAATTACGCCGCACCAATGAATGACCTTAAAGCAATAGCGTCGTACCGCCCCATAGCAACGGCATGTTTGTGCGGGTACTGTAGATCTCCTGTTTGACATTTCAACAATAGTTTGGAGATTAGTGTTTTAGTTTGTCTTTTTGGCATCGATATTTTAAATTACATGGAACTACCTATTTGTTTATTTATAAGGTAATTAATGTATTTGAGAGAGAAAAATGAACTAATGTCTTATTCAAATTAAAACTTTCTCGCACGCTATGCCATCTATAGCTTATATTCTTAAACATGGTTCCGTTCTTCAGTTCAATATAATGACGCCACAGATTTTTTTTTTTTTAATTTACTAAGAAATTAATATTTTTTTTTAAATAAAATTTATATTTTTATATATGTTTTCAACATAACATTACGTATATAGTAATAGAAATCGGATTTTCAGTACCACGCAAGTAGCCCATTGGTGAGAGGTCATGTGTTGGCCCCATCAGATTTTTTTTACCTTTCGTCACCTTTAGGTAAGGAAGGTATTGTCTTTGATCAAAAATTCGGTGATAGGTTTTAATGAATAAGCACGTTTTAGAATCCCTAGAATACGATTTTACTAGTTTTACGTCTATGTGTGTGTGTCTGTGACAAAAATTTCTCCGACAATAACCCCAATGCCACAATTCTAAAAATTATAATAGGGGTTTCCAAGTTTTTTTAATTTTTTAATATGTTAATCTCTATATAAAAATATTAGACCCGTGTTTTTTATTTTCGCCGAAAAGCGTCTAATAAGCCAGAAAAAAAATATTAAAGTTTCTATAAATGAGGATCGAAAAAATCATCGGTGCGTGTGACGTCATCGACACCGCGGAACATACGTTTCTAGAGCTGAGTGAGACGGATGTATAACAAACACGGTGGGTATGTCGTTTCGCACATGAACATGTAAACAAATGATACATAACCCAAGAAAGTTGTTGAATTCTGTTCTTCAACTTATTTTGTAATACTTATCGAAGATATTTTTAAAGAAATTGTGATTGTACATGCAAATCAGGTAAAACTTGAGTACTTACAGTAATTTTGGAGATAATTAAATATTATTTTTCTATTTTAAGAGATGGATGATTTCTTTTATTTGCTATTCTGGTTACTATAGCTCTAATAATGAGCATTTTTGTGGTGGTGAAATACTGTTTCGTACCGGGCTGCTATAATTCCTCAGCAAATAATCCAAAGAAAATATATGTAATGGTTCCAAAAAATGAAGAAAAACGTGCAAGTTCAAGTTATAATGACTAAAAATAAATATTCCGTATTATAATGGTATTAAATCTAAACATGTTAATTAATTTACTAATTTAATTATTTGTGTACTCGTTTTACAGCCAGAAAGTAAAAACGCTGTTCCTTATTCTTATCCTATCCTGTTATCATTAAAATTATAAAATTAGCACATGTTTAACTTTCTAATTAATAATAAATTAAACTATTGGTAAATGATGTTTTATTTAAGACAAAAAAATAACAAACAACTATGAAACTATTTATTGACTTCATAAATTTGGGGAATACTGCAATTTTCCAAAATGTTGTTGCCTCCTCCATCAACTGTTGTCAGAAGTCTTTGTCGAATTCAACTTCTACAGTAACAGCTTCGTCTCCATACTCTTCAACTTTTCTTTAGTTGCTCTGCAAATGTTGTTGTATTAAATAAATATTCCATAAATCTGCGTACAAAACATTACATACCTCTGGGCTTTCACATTTCTTATTTCTGCACTAACAAAACTAAGATTGTCTTTGTAAAACAAATGCAACATGACTGTATCTAAATACGGCAAATTTCGACTGTCTGCTTTCACAAATTCAGGATCCATATTCTAAAGAAAATGAACAGTTTTAATATAAATAGCATTATTGGTTATTAACTTCACTTACTTGTTTTTTCAAAAGATTCTTCAAAGAAACTAACAGGAAATTCAGTAAAAATTTCTTGTAACCTTAAATTTCATCAAAATAAATGTTCTGGCTTGAACATCACGTCAGGTCATAGCGCGAACTGATCTGCGCGCTCGAAAAGCCATTAGCCAATCAGAATTTTCAGAGTGCCGTTGACGTCACAAAGATGGCCGATACTAAATTTTATGCACTCAATTTAAATGCATTCAATTTTAATTTTGATTTTAGAGTAATAAAAATGAGCAAATTAACGATTATATTCATCTTAATATTACTTATACATGATGAACACTGATATCCAATAAGTCTTTCTTAAAAAGCTGTAGCCTTGGAAACCCCTATTGTTTCATATTCCTCTTCTCTACATTCATATGAAGAGCATGAGCTGATTAGATTTTCTTTATAATTAGTCAACCGGAAGTTCTCTTACTTGAAGTTCTTAACAGTTGTTTCTTGAAAATACGCAGTTAGATATAATTTTATGACATTTTATGTGATTATCAATATGAAAGAATATCTTAATGTCTATACGGTTTGATTATACATTTTCCTTCATATTCAATAGATATAGTTAAAGAATTATAAAGAGATTAACTTTCATAAATCAGCCAGCTTTGCTATAATCATGAAAACAGCTGCTATATTTAAATAATTCTAACTGAAGGTGTCAGTATGAAGTGCAATTTATATAATGTATGTTCGTGTTATAATTTTATTGGATTTATAGAATCTTTTCCAAGGAACTTTCAGTATGGAATTTGTAGAAAATAGTATATATTCGTGGTACAATTTTACTGGATATATAGAATCTTTTACAAGGAACTTTTGGTATGGGATTTATACAAAATACATAGAAATGACGGAAGGTAATGTGCTGGCCACATCAGATTTTTTTCATTTATTTTTGTGAATTAGTTAAAAAAATTTAAATGAGTGAAGAAAATGCAATTATCCTTCCTTTTACAACCGGTTTTAATTTATTTCGGTTAATGGTCACAGGTTTTTAATAAATAAAAATGTTTCGATTAAAAATCAAGTCCTTAGTCTTAAAATACCGGTTAACCATGCAAAAATTCTAGTAAATAAAATAGTTTTAAGAATTAGGCCCGACATATACACCTCATAACAACTTTATTTGGCGAATAATTTCTATGGTAATAATTGTTGATACAATTGTATCCAGTTATTCGCCAAATAAAGTTATTTGGAGGTGGATGAGATGGCCCTAAATGATGTGAATTAAAATATAAATAGCCAATTACTTGTTGTAATGTATGAACATGAGTAAATATTGTCTTTCATAACTGCTACCAGCTATTATAACTCAAATATAATTCAAATTAGCTTAAAGGGGCAGATACAATATAATTTTTATTATATTGCTTCATTGGGTAAAAAAATTATACTGGGTCAGACTTCAACTTAAAATAATAATAAAACACACAGGTAAAGGTACATAAAAAATCATTCACTTTCTTAAACTAATATTTATTGGTAAGTTCTTGAATATTCCAACACAACATACTGTTTACAAAATATTAGAAGTCACTACATTGCACGAATAACTAAATTACTGTGATATAATTTCAGAAAATTAATACTAACATATTAAAAACATATTGATGCGCATGTTCAAATCAATTTTACATCTTTGGTTTAGTTTTTGTTGATATTATAACTACCCGCAAAATATTAAAACGTATTTCTTAGCTTACAGCTAGTAATATTGTAATATATTAGTAATTGCGAATGGTAGACCGAAAAAAGTGTACATTATATGCTCCAGAAAATATTTATTAAGTACAATGTACCATGTTCCGACAAACGAACCAATAAATGATTAAATAATACGTGCACATACAACCGTGAGTTGATATAAGCATAACTACAACCCTACATAGAAACATTACATAAATTTTCTTATATTCCATAATATTTATGGCACTAGAACTATGAACATCTTATAGAAATTATAAACAATGTTTCAAATCTACAACCTAGACAATGAACATAAACATTTAAAATATTCTACAAAATGCAGTAAATAATAATACAAATTTCACATGTCATATAACTATATAGACTTCATATTTTTTTTAACAAACTCTAAATACTTAGTTATAAAATGGACGATTCGGTCCCCCAAAATTCCCCATATTGTGCCACACCCCTCCTCCGCGTCCTTGCGGTAAACCACTGCCTCTTCCTCTACCCGCCATATTTGAATTCATCCCCATATTCTTGTTATTATAACCTGGCTCCTTAAAACTATCTTCAGGAGAGTACTTATCGCTCGGAAACCGATCAAAATTTCCAGGCCGATTATCAATACCTCTGTTTCCCATATTCTGGAAATTACCCATCGAGGTTCCAGAAATCATGGAAGAAGGCTGACTGCTAAACGGCCTATTGCTAATAAATGGTTTATCCAAACCACTACTAAACCCAGAATTAAAGTTACCCCCAACACCAGAACTAGTTAATGAAGTCAATCTATTCATGCCGGTATTTTGACTGAAATTTGCAGACAAGCCTATTGTAGTACTCCTCCCCAAAAAGTTTCCAGATTGGAACGGTTCTTGATGCGTTCTACTTGTAAATGTTTCATTTCTTGAAGGAATATTCCACCCATCATCATTCTTTTCTTTCTGTAAAGCCAGCAATTGAGCGGTTGTCAAGTGAGAAATCGACAAATTCGATCCCGAATTCTTCAATATTCCTCTAGGGGTGAATGTCACCATAGATTTCTGCAAATCTTCCATGGTAACTTGTGTTGTTTCATCTACCATTTCTTTCCCTCTGGTCTGGCAAGTTGCGTCACTGAATTTTCTCGCACTGCGTATTTCACAAATTTGACACTTCACTGGTTCTGTCTGTAAACCAATAGACGAACGTTTTATTATCACTGGAGCCGGTTGTTGTGGAGAGAGGAAATGTTTTGGTTTTTGAGGAGCAACGGAAAATGAAACGGGCGAAGGTAATGTTTTTGTTTGAGGGTAAGATTTAGGAGTAGAAACAGGAATAGGTTTTGCACTAGTACTGGCGTTTACTGTCTTAGTGCTCTGTGTAGCAGGATTTGTAGGTACAGCGGGAATTCCACAAACAAATAACAACTTATTGATGATATTCTTAATAAACTCTTGTTGGGAAGTTGTTTTCTTGCACGGTGTTGTATACAAGAATCGAACAGGGAAAGTCTTCCGTAAAGGTGACTTCCACTTCACTGTTTTTTCTTCGGGCCGCTGAACTCCTGGGGGGGACGGTTTCGGGAAGAAACGACCGCAGAACTTCGAATCTTCTTTTAAAACGCGAATCACATCTTGACACTTTGAGATAACTGTAGAACAAAATTCTATTTCTATTTGTCTTTACTATAAACACAATATAAAAACGATTATAATAACAATCATTTTAAAAATAAAGCGGCAATACAACCTCCCTTGTTTTAATAAGGTCTTGTGAACCTAGCAGAGGTTGTAAAAGCGTGGTGATGTTGTCCATGGCGACAGGTGGATGAGAAATTTCTATTACGAGCCCCTTCCTGCATCAGTTGGCCCATCCGCTTTAATTTCATTTTTAGTTAATTTATTATTCAAATAATAACTAACATAAATTATCGCCAATTTTTATTAATAGCACGGACATTTTGTTGTTGTTATTGACACATAACAAGATATGTTTTCTAGAATATTTTATTGTATTAATGTAAAAGCTGTACATAGTTTTACCAACAATTCAAGAAAATCTGAAAAAAAAAATAACGAATTTAAGTAGTAAGGATATTAGGTTTTATTAAATATAATGACTAAAAGAATTGCATAAGTAATTTACAGTAAAAACAATGAATGTCACCACAAGCCTTATTTTGAAAACACTCTTTTAAAAATGTCGAATTTCAATTTTTAATATCCACCCTTATGTTTAATGAACGAATTTTGTAAAAATATAATTTTAAAGCTGAACATAGTTTGTATTTAATTATTTTTTTTTTATCATTCTTTTAACATAAGCGTGAAATTAAATATTGAAATTTGCATTTTCAAAACAGCGTTTTCAAAACAAGGCTTGTGGCATCAGAGTTTGTTTTTACTGTAAATTACTACTGTAATTTTTTAGACATTTTGTTTAACAACTTAAATTCGTTTGTATTTTTTTGTTTTTCTTGAATTGTTGGTAAAAGCATTGTTTAACATATAAAAACAATAAGGGGGGCGCCGTTCTAGTTTCCAAATTTTCCCTCGTCAAACAGTTTCGGATCGAAAATTGAATTGTGGGTACAAAGTTTAGAGAAATAGGATCTGTAGTCAGGAAGGGACGTGGACGACCATGGACTGCTCGAAAACCCTAAAACCTCGACGAAAGGAAATCGAGCAGTTGTCAATTCTGAGCAGTATGTGAGCATATTACAAAAATTTTAGCCCCAGCTCTAGAAAAACATGGTCTGGAGAATGTCCAGTTTCAACAGGACAGGGCCACGAGCCACACAGCGCGAGTATTTGAGGGAAATGTACACCAGGCGTTTAATCTTCCTGATGTTAATTTTAAATGGGTCACCATTGTTATCTCGAGAACTATGAGAGATATAAAGACAGTAAATGGACAAACAATTTCTGTTTCAAAAGACAAATTTAAAGAAAAGAAAAATTATTTATTGGTGGTCCTTAAAATATTGGACCCAACCTTTTTATTTTATATGAGCACATATATTTACATGATTTTTTTTTTTTTGATTAATTTTTGACATTTTTTAAAACCAATGAAATGTTTCATTACCTGTCACGTGTCAGCGTTTTAATCAATCCTGTCATTATTATAGTGAGAATAAAGCTCTAGAGATTATTCCCAGGAATAATCTCTATAACTTTTGTTTTGTCAAATAGTTATCAATACATAAATAAAATGAACGAAAAACACCGATTTAGTGATGTTTCTGATCGTGAAAAAAAAAAATTATAGAAACCAGTTCTGGAAACATCGTAATTAATAATCACTCGGTATGAAGGCGATTACAATGGAATCCGCTTATAGTGAACCTCAAGGGACCAGGTATTTGATTCACTATAACCTAGTGTTTACTATAAAGAGAGTAGGTACACACTTTATTTTTTAAAACTTTATTAACATATATTTTCATGCAGGTTAATGCACCTATGTACAAAATAAATGTTTTATAATTTTTTAAAATAATCAGTAATTTTTGTTTGAACGTCTTTCTTTTTCAGGAAATAATTTTCTAATGTCACTTCTAATTTATTTAGATGAATATAAGTGTATTTCTTTATTTGTTCCTTCGCACTGAAAATAACGTCATTAAATTTATCATTAATTGTAAAAGAACACCTTTTCTTATTTTCAGCTTCTATTTAGGAAAACTTCGATTTTCAAATACTAAACTGAAACAATACGAGAAACAACAATCTAGACTAGCACACATACATATTATGGAAAATGGTGGAATATGTACCTCGTCTGTTGTGAATAGGCATCAGCTTTACAACCACAAACTTTGAAATTTCACCAAAAGATAGAGGAAAAGTTGTTGAGTTCGCATATAGTGAACGCAAGAAGTAAATTTGGTCCACTGTAGCTGAAAGTTCACTATATACGAGTTCATTATATGTGTTTTGATTTACATTAGGTGAAGTATGTATTTAGTTGGGACTCAGTGTATGCGTTCATTATAAGCGAGTTCACTATAAGTGGATTCCACTGTATTTATATTTATTTTGCCCTGTCAAAGTTGTTGTAGTTGTCAACACAGGTTTGCCAACTGCACCATGTAAATGAATTAAGTTAGTTAATTACAACAATAGATGGCGATACAATAGCAAGATAGTGGCTTTCCTTTGTTTGGAACAACTTTGTTGATCAAAAAATAATCTAATGAAATATAATTCGAGAGTTCGATAAATAAGAAAATAATTCTCCAGTTTATCTGTCAAATTATTTTCACTCTCGTTATATTACTACTGAGAAAAATGCATATACAGTTTTATATTAATCTGATTAAAGTAAGGCTATAAAAAAGGTTCCAGGAATGGAAAAAATAAATACATGTTAATTTATTTTTACATAGAATTAAAATGACATGAAAGAAATACGTGAATATTTTGTTTGCGTTGATAGACATTTATGATCAATTAAAAGAACAAAAGATACATTTCTTTCTGTCAGGGCACTCTAATTCTATGTAAAAAATAACATTAATCTTTTTACGTCTGTTAAAAGTACACCTTTTTTCATTAAAATGAATTTATAAAGTATGTCTTTTTTAACACAATAAAAGTATGAAAAAGTGCAGTTTTTTAACGCAAACGCGTGAAATAATGAAACGTTACGGCACTTTTTTTTCACACTTACTGCAGACGTAAAAAAAAATTGTATGCAACTCGAGCAAAAAATGTCATATCACTCATAGGATTTGACGAACTCGCCTGTGGCTCGTTCGGTCAAACTTTGCTAAGACTCTTGTTGCATAAATATCTATTTCATTCGTGATACTCTTATTATTGTCATATTTTAATCAATTTAATACAAAACTTTATATGCATTTTACTCAAAAAAAATGTTATTCAATGGTATAATAGTATATTATGTGGCAAGTGTGTGAAGCTGAAATTTTTACATGAGGGTGGAGATTGCGACACGAGCCGAAGGCGAGTGTTGCAAACCACCCGAATGTAAAATAGGCTTCACACACGTGTTACATACTATACTTTTTCTACGACCTTGCAATAAAATATATTTTTCTTCACATTGTCATTCTTTTAACGTAAAGCCTCTGTATTATCGACTGGTGTAACCATGGTTACCAACGTTACGGGTGTTTAACAGCTTTGTTTTATTAAAATACAATTTAGTTTGTAATATTTAAAATAACGAAAGTGTGCAAAAAATCAAACTTCACACATAAAAATTGATACGTGAAGTACTCACTTCACGCACGGGAGTAGAAAAAAATATTATATCTCTGAATTCAGAATTAAATTCTCTAGCGAATAAGGAAATAAAAAATTCGTTTTCATTTAAAATAAATAAAGTTGGGTCCCATATTTTCCGAACAAGTGGTAAAAAAAATAATTTTTGTTTTCTTTAAATTTGTCTTGTGAAATAGAAATTGTTTGTATCCCTTATAGTTCTTGTGATAGCAATGGTGGTCCAATTAAAATGAACACTCTGTATAAGTCGTTTGCAGCAGCGTTTGTACAATGACGGACACGATTTGGTCGATATTATTTTCAAAACCACATATGATAAAACTTCCAATGTTGTAAGTTCAGGATGTGAAAAATTGTATCTCGGCTACGTTTTTTTTTTTTTTAAATTAACCTTTAAAACTAGGGAAAGTGTTTTGCCGCACCTTTATAACGCAAAAAATATACAAATATACATTACAACGAAAAATAAACTCACCCTTAATTTTTTTGTGAACATTTATAGGCATCTTGGGATCTGCAGTGTAGTAACAGAAAAGAATTATTACAATGATGCATGAAATAAATGAATTATAAAAATGAAATATTTCCCACCTATAGGTTTTGCTGACACACTTAAGTAATCAGATAAACTGATTTTCTGTTCTTCAAAGAGCTGAAATTCAATAAGTTAATTAACAAAAATAATATCTACTAAAAAGGGACACTTAAAAAAAAGATTAAAATGAAAATAAATACCAAAAATTAAAAAAAAAGCATGCAAATAATAAACAAAGTTACAATTTTCCGATAAATAAAAATGCTGAAATATATGAAAATATTTACTTTAGTAACTTCTTTGTTTGCATCAGAAACACAGGGCTTTAAATTGCTCTGTGTGCGATGCAAACTACTATCCAATTTCACCGGCGAATTCAACGGCGGCTGTTGAACTTGCATGGGCATGGGGTTGACCATGAGGGGCATCATCGGCTGCTCCATCATGCCCGGACCACCCATCATGCCCATCGGAGCCGGGGGGCCCATCATGTTCATGACAGGCATGCCGGGCCCTGGAGGCATCGGTTGGTGCTGATGCGGATGTTGATGCATCATCATCATTCCGGGATCAACCGGGGGACGAGGAGCGGAATACGGGTTCGGGACCATCCCCTGGGCGAACAAAGAGGGAATTTGGGGGGGCTGAAACTGCATGCCGATAGGCATTTGTTGAGGAAATTGCTGAGGAGGAGGAACAGGCTTAGGAGGATCTTTAAGATTAGGATAATGATTAGATGCTTTCTTCGCACGAAGTTTCCGTTCGATTTCTTCCATAAATGAAGCTTTTCGGCTCCGTTTTCGCCGCGGTGAACCTAAATCTGAACTAGAACTTATTGGGGAACAAGATCGACGATATCGAGATTTTTCTCGATTCCGTAACCATAACTCACGTTCAGAAATGTTCGAGATCAAACTGAGGTTCGACAAACTTGGAGAGCGAGAAAATCTTGCTTCAGAAACAGGAGACAGTTCGTTAATTAACTTCTCCCGTCGTTTTTCTCGAATGCGCAGGCGAAGATCATCGTTACGCCGCATCAATTCTTCTCGATCCAGCGATCTAGATTTACGATGTAATCGCGGACTAAGTGAACGATCTCTGTCGTGTTCCCGTTTTCTAGACCTCAGATCGGGAGAATATCTTCTGTCTCGTGTTTCACGTTCTCGTTTTTGGATATGTCGTTCACGGCTACGTCGTTCTCGACTGCGCCGTTCGCGACTGCGCCGTTCGCGACTGCGTCGTTCGCGACTACGTCGCTCTCGACTTAAGCGCTCGCGGCTTCGTCGATCTCGACTACGACGCTCACCACTTGGATGATCGCGACTAGGTCGATCTCGACTTACAAAGTCGTGACTGTGTCGACCGTGACTTTTGGAACGTGCACTCTCTCGGAATTTATCAAAAGATCGTTTTCTGTCAGAGGGTCGGTGCGATTCTTCTTTGGGTCGTTCTACGGGTCTGTCTACGATGGCTTGTTGAAGTTCTTCTTGTTTTCTTTTTTCGTGTTCCAAAACAACGTCGAGTTCTGTACCTGGGGGAACAAGACCAGATTCAGCAACTTTTATTTGTTCCTGGAATACCCTTGCTTCAAAATCCTTCGCACATCTGATTTTATCTCTTTGTATGTCCCGTTTTGTTTTCTCTGGATCTCGCCTGGTATCAACATGTTCTTCAACTGGCTTATTGAGAGAATTTCTGTTATCTGATGAACGCTTTTCTTCTCCTGGTATTGAAGATTCGCGCTCACGAGATTTTCGCTCACGAGATCTTCGCTCACGAGATCTTCGCTCATGAGATCTTCGCCCATGAGATCTTCGCTCATAAGATCTTCGCTCATAAGATCTTCGTTCTCTAGATCTTCTTTCATCACGTAAATGATCACGACTAGATCTTCTGCGTTCTATTTCACGACCTCTAGATCTAGTGCGTCTTGAACCTTCTCGACCTCTAGATCTAGAACGTCTTGAACCTTCACGACCTCTAGATCTAGATCGTCTTGATCCAAATTCTCTGTCTCTTGATCTTTCGTAATGTCGATGTCTTGAATCTTCTCTGTATCTACGGAGTGGACTACGTCTAGGGTAATTTAGTCTGGATCTAGGTCTTCTATAGCTTCTCTCTCTTTCAAAACTTCTAGCTCGGAGTTCGGGATCGTCATCAAAATATTCATCTATATGTAATTCTTCTGGGTCTGCATCTTCATCCATCCAATCATCAACAACTATATCTAAACCAGACATAAAATCATGATTGGAAAAATCGTCAAAAAAGTTATCAGGCAGATCTTCTCCGTCGTCATCCATAATATTGTCTTCTTTTGATTTGTCTGACTTTTTGGGTGTTTCTTTTTTTGGCTTGTCTGACTTTTCAGACACTGCTTCTTTTTTTAATAAATCCTTTGGTTCAACAAGGTCTTTTTTTGGTTCGTCAGATTTATCGGACACTACTTCCTTTTTTAACGGATTCTCTAATTCAACGTCATTCTTAATTTCGTCACTTTCGCATTCTTTATTATTCTGTATTACGTTATCGTCAGCTTGTTTTACGTCTGTTATTTCAGTTTTTAATTCCACTTGTTCGTTTGGTTCACTTTTCGTCTCTTTGTCGTTTATTTCATTCGTTTTCGGTGTTTCACTACTAGGATTACTTTCTCCTTCATCCATAACTATCACAGAACAGAGAATACAGTATAAAAACTTTTGTATTAACTTTTAAAACGTAATCACAAAGAAATAAAATCTTACTGATTTGTTATTTGTTTTAAAATCTTTAAAACCGGTATGATAAAACGAGTAATTGCACAAATACCTGCGTCCACAGAAACAATCTCCGTTTATGTTAAAAATTCTTACTATTACAGCAAAAATATATTTCCACTAAACACAAAGCTTAAATATTAATTTTACAATTAAATTTCTAATATACCTCTTCAAAGTAAACACATTTCAAGAAGTTTACATCATCGCATTGTTAGCTGACATTTTAACTCACAAATGGCGAATAGCGTCAAGAAAGAAGAGAGATGCTTATTATTCTTGTTCATACCAATAATTTTCTAATAAGAAACTCTGAATTATTAAAATTGAATAGCTTTATTTTATTAAAAACAACATTATGTACAATTCCCTCTAAAATATAAATCGTTATTACAAGATTTATTTTAAAGTTCGTTTAATTCATGAGGTTGCAATCTTGATATTTCTCTGACGCCAGAGGTGTAGTCTATTTAGAATCTCGTGGGGGCAAACATTTAAAAAGTGTCCATGTCATGATATCATGTATAAAAAAAATATATATTTATATAATGAACTCGTGTACCTACAAAAAAATAAAATACCAAATTTTCGCGTGGCGAAAAGCGAAAACTAATGCCACATTTGATAGAATTCTAAAGTGCGTGATGTCATTAGAGTAGTAGGCTGCGAGAGAAAGATAGCAATAGTGTGACGTCACAGTTACACTGACAACAAATCTCAAATATCTTGCAAAATGAATAAATTATTAAAAAAAATATTTTTATCTTAATTGTTATTTATTGAGTAATGCTTTACTTATAAAGTGTACATTTGATTATATTTTGTTATGGTGGAAGACCCCCATTTCCGAGGTGGGCATATGCCCCAGTGTCCCCCTGTAGTCGGCGCCTTTGCAATGCATGACGCATGAAATAAATTTATTATCAAAAACACTTATATGCGGCATAAAGAAGTCATCTTTATTTACTCTTTCATATAAATTTTATTTTCCATCTCTTCATCTATGTCTGGACGGGTGAGACAATAAAAAATAACTGTTTTTGTGCATCTAACCTATGAATCTTTGTTTAAAGTCTGTTATGAACGATCTTCAAATAAGTAAAACTTTATCGTGGCTTCTGAGACACGGAGCTGTAAAGGAAAAGTTGCCTATTAATTCTGAAGGATTTATAAGCGTTAACACTTTGTTAAATCATAAATCTCTGACAGGTAAATGCTCTGTAGATGATATAAAGCGAATCGTTGCAAATAACGACAAACAAAGGTTTGCTTTACGAACTTCTGGAAATGTTCTCGAGATTCGAGCGAACCAAGGACATTCAGTACATGTAAGCACTTATTTTGATATAAGTTTGGCGTATTTTATTGAATTTTTTAATAGGTTGTGAGTTCCTTGGACTTAAAACCAATCTCAGATCCGAAACAGTTTCCAAATATTATTCATGGAACATACTATCGGTTTTGGGATAGTATTAAAACTAATGGTTTAAGTCGTATGAACAGAAATCACATTCATTTTGCATCTGGCTTACCGACTGATAGACAGGTTATCAGTGGTATGCGAAAAACATGTGATCTTTACATATATTTGAACCCTACATCAGTTTTGTCAGCTGGAATAAAATTATTTATTTCTGCTAATGGGGTTATTCTGAGCCCGGGTAATGAAAAAGGAGTTATTGAACCAAAGCATTTTTTAAAAGTTATTGACGCTGCAACTGGTAAAAATTTACTATTGCAATAATTATGGCTAACAAAAAATTCGAATGCGAAATTTGTAAAATTCATACTACTGACCAGGGTTCCTTTGATAATCATGTACTTGGCTCAAGACATCAGCTGAATTTACACATGAAATTGATCAAGGAGAAGAAAGAAAAATGCGGTGTTTACGTTACAGGTAATTTTAAATAGTCATACGAAAGTTAAACTATGATTATTGGTTCATATTTTTTAGGATTTTATATTTATATTCAAAGTAGTTCCCTTTAACAATAATACACTCAACCATTCTTTCCTTCTACTTAAAAACTCCCAAGTAATCTTATTTTGGAATGCTAAATGCTTTACCCAAAAAAAAAACCTTAAAAATATCATTAAAAACCCAATAAAACTCAGATTAGCTATTTGTGTGGTTTTTGGTTGCAATGTGACTTTATTTTCAGAAAAAGTAAATTCAGTTTCAGAAAAAGTAACTTCAATTTTAGAAAAAGTGACTTTATTTCTAGAACAAGTAAATTCAATTTCGGAAAATTGAATATCAGAAAAATTAAATATTTCAAAAAAAGTAAATTCAATTTCGGAGAAGGTAATTGATATTATTTTTCTGAAATTGAACTTACTTTTTCTGAAATTGAATTAAGGTTTTCGAAATTGAAGTTACTTTTTCTGAAATTGAAGTTGAAGAAGTATAGACGTCAAAATGCCATGTGCAAAAAACACAATTTTGAGACAAATCACATCTAAGTTTTTTTTAATTGCGTTTAAATTCAACAAGAAGAATTATAAATAATTAGAGGTAAGCTATGATTGGCACTAAAAAAGGGATAGATAAACTCAGTAATGCAAAAAAGAATCTCATATTTAATTTGTAGTGTACAATTAATATAAAAAAATTCTAACAATGGCTGGTACCACAAGCCTTGTTTTGAAAAGGCCAAATAAGGGTTCTGAATAAAATAGTCTCTGGTTAATTCTACATTTTCTCTCACCGCTCATCATCATCAATTGTAGATTCTGTCCTTGAACAGGACTCAACGGAAATATTTATCCATACCAATCTTTTCTGCGTCTCTTTTCAACCTCTTGTAATTCTGTCCGTCCTTAATTTCAGTTAACAATTAACATTCCAAATTTTTTTCATCCTCTTTCCCTTCACCAATGTATTTTCCCTTCAATTATAATTTTCTGTATGTCATTCTCTTTAAAATATGTCGAAATAGCTTTCCTCTTATTTCTTTCAAAAAAAATTTTTTCTTCAATTCTTCTCAACAACTATACTATAAAATTTGATTAACAGTTTTAATACTTAACTGTTACAAATTAATTTCAAATGACAAGTAAATAACTTTAAAATGATAGCGATTTTCTTATTCTCAATAATTTAACCGTGTCTTTCATAACTATAATACTACAAACTGAGAACACTACCACCTTTTTTCAGGAATTCCGGCAGCTGCTCAAAAAGATGAAGTAATGGATTATTTTTCAAAATTTGGAAAAATAGTCGATTATCATTGCGGGATCAATAACAATTTTGTTATTATACAATTTCTAGATGAATTATCTGCTCAAGAAGTATTGAATAAATATCTTAATTTTCAAGGGCGAAATCTTAATATTCGTCCAAGGGTTGTTAAAAATAACATGGGTAAGGAATTAAACATATACGAGCCCAAACCCATAATAGTGCGACCGGTTTACATTTTCAACAAACAAATTATAAAACTTATGCAAAAGTTATAGATTTTATATTTACAAAAACTAAATATGTTATTCAGGTATTATGCCATTTACCTCGTCTTTATTAATAATACCAGCTTTAATTCTATTAGGCATTGTATCTCTAAGCTTTGCAAATTTTTCTGTGACTATTGTCCCATGTGTTTTTCAAGTTAAGTTTTACAGTACGCATTGGATTTTTACGGGTTGCTTTTCATTGTGCCAAAAGTGAAAGGTCTCGGTGGAAGCTGCCTGGACTAAAAGAAGACCCTTAAATTGCCAATCGAACTATTATCACCAGTCATTTGGTACCCAGTTATTTAAAGATTTAAATATATTTCAGTATCCGAAAGAATTTTGTAGAAATTTCTGTATGTAAATCGGCCGAATTATTATGGGTTTAGGCTCGTACCATTTTTTTACATTTAATCGTTTTTGTTTGCAGAAACTAAAGCACCAGTAAAACAAGAGCCTCAAATTTCTCTCATACTTAGCCAAATTTCGCGTGAACAAACTTTTGAATTTCAGCTAAATAAGTTAATTTTTAATTTACAAGTGCATGAAAATTATTTCGAACCTCCACGTTATAACCGAGTTTGTGGCGACATAGAAAACTGTCTTCGGACCAAATTTCCACATTGTAAGGTGTGGCCTTTCGGCTCTACAGTGTCAGGTTTAGGGTTTAAAAACAGTGACTTAGATATATTTGTGGAAATGGTACAACCTTTAGATATTAGTTCGTCGTCTGAATCACCTGCAACAATAAGTGTAAGAATTGCGAGGAATATTCTCAGTAAGAATAGAATGTTTTCGAATGTCATCGCGATTCCAAAAGCTAAAACACCGATTGTTAAATTAGTTCATAAACCTACTGGTATTAATTGTGATATTAATTTCAAAAATATGCTGGGAGTGTGTAATAGTAATCTTATTAAATTTTTACTTCTTCTGGACAATCGTTTGAGGCCGTTTATGTTTATTATTAAATTTTGGGCTTTGATTCATGAAATATCTGGCAGCGGAAAAATTTCTAATTACGGAATTGTTATGATGGCAATATTTTTTCTTCAGCAGCTTACTGATCCTATTTTACCTCCTATTGGACTTTTTCAAACTCCTCAGTCCATAACTTTTATTGAAGCGTGGAATGGCGGTTTTCATCGAAATTCTTATCTTTATCCAGAAAAATGTAAAAGAAATCGAATGCCTGTTGTTGAATTACTTTACGAATTTTTTAATTTCTGGGCGAAATTTGATTATAGTTTCAATGTTATTTGTCCTTTAGCTGGTAAAATAATGCTAAAATCAGATTTTTCAAACTCGGAAAATCTGCCCCCAAATTTTTATTTGTATAAAGAAAATCTTCAAAGATGTGGTCCGTTAAAAACAGATACAGCAATTTGCTTACAAGATCCATTTGAATTGTGTCACAGTATAACTCAATATGTTTCTCCCCGATTACTGGAAGATTTTCAAAAATTATGCCAATTTTCAGCAGAATTATGCAATAATTGTATAATAAATAACACCACTCAGAACATACTTCCAAAATTATTTGTAAAACAGCATTTCGAAAAAATTTTGATTATTTCAGACGAAAAATGTATTTTTAAAATGTCCGGAGCAACGATTAATGTCCTTAATATTAAAGATAAAAAAGATGATACTAATTATTGTAGAAAAGTTTGGTTTGATACAATAAATCAATTTTTGTTGTCAGTTCTCAGTAAATTATTTCTATTTAAAGTATGTGTGAGTAAAGACGTACAACAAAATAAATCGCAAAAATTAGACGGCCAGTCAGATATTCACGATACAACAACTGTAGATTCTTTAACTTTTCATTGTATTGGCTACAACAATGTTTGGGAAGCCAGGAAAAGTATTACAAAAAATGTAGGACAAATTCAAGTTCAACAGAAAGGTTTCCTAGAACAAGAAATCGCTATTTCAGAATATATTGTCAATGTTCTCTGCAAAGGTATTACACTATCCACTCCTATTGTTGATTTTAATTTAACTTTAAACTGTAAAACAAACCCAACAGAAGCTGAATTTGTTTTAAATAATGTAAAGAGTAGAAAAAATTGTTTCAAAGTTATGGCGAATTTTATCGCTAGAAAATTGCCGAACTGGTGTGAACGATATATTCGTGAGTCGCAAAATAAAAAACCGGATATAAAAACCGAAATTAAACAAGATGTAATTGTTATCGAGGATGATGAAAAAACTGAAATTAATGAAACAGATATTGAACAAAAAGTAATTATAATAAATGATGATTGACATTTTATTTTGCAGGAGTATTTTATATTTTGAATTTTGACAGTTTCGCAAGAATTCGAATTTTATGTTTCTCAGTGTATATTATATTTGTATAAATATATGTTATAATTAACCTAAATATATTTTTGATAAAATGAATAATTATGTAATTTAAAATTATTCCCAGTGTAGGTTTCCGAGGCACACCTTTAAAAATTTAATTTTAGCTTTTATATTGTAAATAAACTAAAGTAATGTCTAACTGTATTTTGATTGTATTAAAAGAGAGAAATTAAAAATCATTTTAAAATATTGTGACGTCACACTGATGAGTAAATGAAGATAGTGGGATAATGTGCAGTTTGTATGTATATGTAGAATAAACTTACCCAAAACTACTTTTTTTTCCAATTCAATCAAACACAACAATAACCTCACCTAATGCACAAAAGTCGCTCTTGGAAAACATCGTCACAATCATTACCGAAATCTGAGTACAAAGCAGATTAGTACCCCCAGTAATGGATAATATGCCGTGATGATTTATTTATTTTCGGTATATTTATTAAAAATGCAAACGAAAACAATTTTAAACGAATCTGCACATTTTATTCAAGATAGCGAGAGAATTTGGAATTAATTCTTGAACAGAGACGTTATTCCATTGATCAAAAGAGCCGAACCAATATTACAACTTATTTCTGATCAAAAATTAATTCCAAATTCTTGTCTTTAACTTTTAGTAAACCCTAAATATTGCTTCCATGAATTCACTGTACTCTTTCTTTATCATTCTACTTCCGTCTCACAACAAATAATAGTATCTCTCTCTCTTAGGGCCGCTACGTCGCAAGCAATTTTCAACTACTTCATTATTTTTTTCCCAGATATTTATTGGAAAAATAAAAAAATAGCCCATTTTTTTTTTATCCGGATTAATATCCCTATGGTTATCGTGCTCTCTCCACAATAGCTCTGAGTACTTGTGAAGTTTCGTCTGGTAAACGCCCTCAAAGCGTTTTATACAAGTGGGTTTTGATTTGTAATATAAATAATAATAGTTATTTATGCAACAAGAGTAAAAATATAGTTTTATTTCACGAATAGGAAAGTTTGACCTAACGAGCCGCAGGCGAGTTCGTCAAATTCTATGAGTGAAATTTATTTTATTTTAATCGTATCCAGTAATTACATGTAGTATAAACGAGTATAAAAGTAATATCAACAGCGAAAGTGTAAAATACAGCCATCCACTGATATTTCTTCTTTTTTCGAAGATGAGTGAAACAATATACTTTTTACTCGAGTTGCATACAATTTTTTTTTTTACGTGTGCGATAAAAGTGCCTTTACGTTTCATTATTTCAGGCATTTGCGTTAAAAAAAGTGCGCTTTTTTCACACTTTTGTGTTAAAAGAGACACTTTATAAATCCATTTTAATTAAGAAAAGTGTACTTTTTTAACAGACGTAAAAAAATATGAATACAAATATTGTACACCAAGTACATATTTTTTAAACATTGTACTAATGAAATTTACAAATTAGAATATATTGGCACACCCAAAAAGTGGGTAATAAAGCCATGATAACATATGTTCTTATTTGTTAAGTATGTTTTAAATTCTCATTAACTTTCAAACACAAATCTAAAATTAGACCAGCAGTACATATGTAGAGATTTTATACCGTGATTGGAAGTTATGTATGAGGTGGAAGGGAAGTATAATAGAAATGATTTGAGTTGCGCAATGATTGTAGATGTAGCACTTCCAAACAACTTTTTTACGTACATAAATTCGTAGTATTTATTAGTTTAGTGTTATAATAATACGTGGACCGTTCCAATTAGTGCTTTTTTACAATATGAGTGACAAATAATAATGTATACGTCGGATTAGAAAAAATCCTTTACTTTTTGGTTATGTATACCAATTTTTGACGTTAGTCCTGTCAAGGTGTCCGATGAAAGATTTATTTGAAGTTTTCTAAATGATTTTTTCCGTATGTGTTTCATGACATTATATTTATTTAAGAATTAAAGTTATGTTAAGTATTACCTAAATTATGTATTTCGTTTTGCGACAACTTAGTCTATGGGGTTGGGGTAGAACTTTAATAATTTTACTGGGCATTTGGTTACTGGTGTTAGTGTTTACCGCGCTTCCAATTTTTGTTAATCATAATAATATTGATACAAGACAGAATGAACGCCTAGCGAAAGCATTTGTAGATTTAGAAATACTCAAGAAGCAAAATTTGGAGCTCCGAAATTTGTTTAACGATCTTAACTTTGGGTAAGAGACTAATTATTTATATCTATAACATACTATGATGTCATCTTTTGCTGTATCTATAAAAGATAATTTATTTCCTTTGCATGTCATAATCATAAAAGCAAATTTGCTATTCATAAACTCTGGAAATGTGGTTAAATTATGTGAAAAACAAGACGATTACGTGTTTTCTATGTAAATAATAAAACTACATACGTTTTGATTCATAAACAATAGTTATTTGCATATAGAGGGTTGAAAGAAAATGTTTACGCCTGCGGACGAAATTTGAAGCCCGACGAGTAGTGAAGAGATTTTATTCGTCCAAGGGTGTAAACTTCTTTCGGCCTGCGGTACAATGCTGCAATCATATAAAATGTTTTTAAATTATTTTTTGTCGATTGACATTAACAGAGCGATTTTTTGACAGTTTACAGTCTGTAAAATATCACTTTTATTACCTGTTATAGCTATTTACATAGCAACATAATTTGATGGCGATGTCCTTCAAAATAGCTATCAAAAATAATCTAAATTAATTTTAATTCTAAAATCGGCAAAAAATGTGTTCAGCATGGCGCCAAAAACATATTTACAGCTTCGGCAGCTTTCAATGTCGCGGCTTCGCCTCGTCAATGAAATGCTGTAAATCTGGTGTTAGTGCCTAGTTAAACATATAACTATTGTAAATATATGTCAAGCTTAAGGCAATTTCTTAAGAAATTCCTCAATAAAAGCTAGTGAAGCTGTAGCGGAACTGATTTTTTTTTTTAATAAGAGTAATGATTATATTTCCAAAATTATATTCATGACATTTTGTCTACAATCACCGGGCTTTTGCTCTACTTTAATATGTAAACACACTCTTCGTATTATAGAGATGTAAAACAAGAACACAAAGATGTATTAGAAACTATAGAAGCTCGAGTAAAAAAAACAGAGTATGTATTGAACAATCAGAGAGAATATGGCCACGTCGAGCCCAAAGAAGAGCCTAATGTTGACTACGAAAAACTTCGAAGGCGGATAACCGCTAATACGCAAGAACTTTGGTATTTCGTTAAATCCGAAATCCTCAAGGTTCAAAAACAAGCCCAGAATATAGCGCCTGAGATAGTAGAGCCTCTTGACCACATATTAAGCTTGGGAGTGCAGCATAAAAGGTATAATTATATTAACAATGTAATTCGCTGTTACTTTATATTAATTTTTAATAGGGCTCTTTTAAAGGACATTAATAGCCTTACTGAAGTCGATGGATATGCAGCCTGGCGAGAAAAAGAGGCCTATAGTTTAAGTGATTTAGTTCAACGCAGACTTAAGTTCCTTCAAAATCCCTCCGACTGCAGTACTGCTAAGAAATTAGTTTGTGTTCTTAATAAAGTAAGTTTCGAATTGCTTCCCACATTTTTCTTTTTTATCGCAAGTTATTCCATGGAGAAAACAAATATAATATTGTTTATCAACAATATCATATCTGAAAAAAGTAATAATTTGTGTTATAACATTTTTTTGCGATATGGGTTCCATTTAAAAAATATGTAAAATTGTGTCATCTCGAAAATTTGCTGACATAATTTTTTTTCGAACGCCACTGGTTAGGTAATAAAAATATCTAACTTTATTATTTAAAACATTTTTTTCGATTACTAATAGTTTAGAAGTTGTTTGAAAAATAAAAAATCTACAATATACAGTTTTTCGACATTATCAAACAACTTATTATATGATACAATGGGATTTTACACCATTAAAAAAAATCTGGAAGAACCGAATGAACCAAGAATTTTAGTGCAAATACAAAAAAAAATTTACTTAATAAGCCAGATATGAATTTTTAAAGTTCAGAATTTGGGGTATGACGTAGCATGTCCACACCAGTGGTTGACAAACTGTTAGTTCTAGAGGGTAAAAATTTTTCATGTTCGCATAACTGAAATATTTTTATATATAAACTTATTCATGAAGAAATTATTATTAAGCATAAATAACATAAATAAAATGCATTTTTTCCGTAATAAATTATAGGACATTAAAACAATTTAACCATTGGTTAACAATATTATGACACAAACTATGGTGGCAGGTGGTACTAGTGTTTACCCATGAATGGTTTTTCGGTGGGCAGGCACATAAGACGCGCAAGTCTCGCTTTTAAAATCAGGCAACCAATCAAATTGCTTAAGACATGATACGTCATACTAATTATTAATAGACTTCAATTAATATTTAAACAAAGAAAAATCACTAATACTCATTTAATTTACGTTTACTTTCGCTGTCTTACCCAAGATAGTTTAAGTATTGTTACAAAAAGTTACTATGGATGAAAATAATTTTATTTGCAGGGTTGTGGGTACGGATGCCAACTGCATCATGTGGTTTACTGTCTAATGGTTGCTTATGGCACAGAAAGAACCCTCATACTCAAATCTAAAGGCTGGAGATATCATAAAGCTGGTTGGGAAGAAATATTTAAACCAATAAGTGATACGTGTACGGATCCAAATGCTGCGTCCCATATGCCTTGGCCAGGTAGGATCCCAAAATAAAACTTTTTTCCTGCTGTCATAAAAAAACGTTTTTTGAATTTATTTTTATGTTGAAAGTGTAAAAAATGGTTATTTGTGTTTCACGCCTCCGCCATGTTCGCGCTGCTTTTGACGTGACACGAAACGATGTACCCAGTGCGTTTGTCATATATCCGTCTCACTCAGCTCTAGAGATGTGTACGTTGATGACGTAGATGTGTGCGTTGATGACGTCACACGTGCCGTCGATTTTCTCGGGCTTCATTTATTGAAACAATATTTATTTTGGCGTATTAATAATTTTTCTGAGAAAATATAAAATACGTGTCTAATATTTTAATATTAAAAAATCAAAAAACTTGGAAACCTATGGAACGCCATTTTGGTCTTTAATCTAAAATTTTATTAATAAAAATTTAAAACAACCATCTCTGTTATTCCTTCAATTTCAATGTTACTTGTATTTACGTGAAACAATAAATAAATTTGTCGTTAAAATTTTGTTAATATTTTTTTTTTGTTCAATTAAGTTGTTTGATAATAACAAACATTTAAATTTAAAAAACAAGTTGTAAAAGAACATTTTTATGTATGCAAAAATTTAAATAAACAATCGTAATATTTCACAGTATTTCAAATTTAGAATAAAAATTACCAACAGACATTTTAATTCATGTTGTATTTTATTACAACAAACATATTAATAACAAACACATAAATTTGCTTTTTAAATTATAAACAAACAATTTTGTCCGTGTAACATTTTAATTCAACAATCATATTAATACATTTTATTTTAAATTTGGATTACAATAATCAAGAAACATTTAAATTCAACAAACATTTTAATACAACAAACATTTAAATTTTATAATTAAATCGTTTGTTGAATTAAAATGTTACATGAATTAAAATGTTTGTTGATAATTTTAATTCTAAATTCTAAATATTTGGCATTATTATTTTTGTTGAATAAAAATGTTACACGTACAAAATTGTTTGTTTATAATTTAAAAACCAAATTTATGTGTTTGTTATTAATATGTTTGTTGTAATAAAATGTAACATGAATTAAAATGTCTGTTGGTAATTTTTATTCTAAATTTGAAATACTGTGAAATATTATAATTGTTTATTTAAAATGTTACATACATAAAAATGATCTTTTTTAACTTGTGTAATAAATGTTTGTTATTATTATGATTGTTGAATTAAAATGAAATTTGTATTAAATGTTTGTTGGCAATTTTAAATCTTGGATTTATATGTTTGTTATTATTATGAATGTAGTGGTAGCAGCGCTACTGAAGAAACAATTTAATTGAACAAAAAATTTTATTTACAAAATTTTAACGACAAACCTATTTATTGTATCACGTAAATACAAGCAACATTGAAATTGAAGGAATAACAGAGATGGTTGTTTTAAATTTTTATTAATAAAATTTTAGATTAAAGAGTAAAATGGCGTTCCATAGAAACCTCTATAAATTAAAATATGTCCAACCTAGTTAGTTTTACTTATTTCTTTCAAAGTTCTTATTTCTTCTCCAATTTTTCTTAACACCTCGTTCCTTACTCTCTCCTTCCAGCCAATCTTCTCCATCCGTCGGCACAACACATCTCAGACCTTTCCAAATACTTTTTTCCTTCTTCCGTCAGGTCTATGTTTAACTATTTAAAATGTATTTTTTGCTCGTTCTGTCTAAATGATTGTGTGCGTTTTTTTTTTTTTATTATTTTGCCTTAATATTTATTTTCAAAATTAGAATATAATAGCAAAAAAAAGTCCTACTTTCTGCATTTGTTGTGTAAATTACAATTTCATTTTTGTGTTTATTTTTAGGCAAATCAGATACTCAGGCAATCATATTACCAATAGTTGATTCACTCTCTCCTCGTCCCCCCTACTTGCCCCTTGCGATCCCGGAAGACTTAGCGCCCCGATTAATTAGATTACACGGCGATCCAATTGTTTGGTGGGTTGGGCAATTTTTAAAATATTTACTAAGACCTCAGCCAGAGATTGCCAACTTTCTACAAGAGGCTATTTCCAAAATGGGCTTCAAACGACCTATTGTCGGGTAAGACAGATTCCCATAATGGGGTATTCTAATATATGTAGTATAATTAAAGGTAAAAAAAAATGTTATAACATGGAGGCTTGCGCTAAAAAATACCGAATAATGTAAAAAAATCAAAAATTATTTTCTCTAACATTAGTTTTCTTATTTTGGCGCTAAAAATGTAACTCGTGGTTTGTGACGTATGAACACTTGATGGCAAAGGAGTCATTTAAAAAAAATCTGATGTGGCCAACACAAAACCTCCCGCTATTTAATTTTTATTAATTTAAATACATACGTATTTACTAACGCTGCAAACTGTTCCATTGCAGAAAACTATTGCTTTATTTACTATTTTCTTTTTAAAATGTCACTATTATTAATTTGAAGTGATTAGTTTTTTGACAGTGACATTTACTGTCAGTTACATTCATTTGAAATATGAACTGTGTAACAAAGGAATTGTGTTTATCTTAGGCTTCGCGACTAATAAAAAAAATTGTTTTTAAATTTATCTGTAAAATATATAGAAAAAGTATTAATGTATTCCTGTAGAAAATTCAATAATCTTTAATTTTCATAAGACATAAAATGCGAAAAAATGGCATTTAATGGTATTTTTTGAAGAAAAACCATTATGAGCTTCAGGTAAAGTGCCATTTCCGGTTATCCGAGCGAAGACAAAATCCATACACATACACACACACACATATACATACACACACACACACATACAGACATCATCGTGAAAATGTTAAAATTGGATTCTAGGGACCTTAAAACGTGGTTATTTACTAAAATCTCGGTATGAGATTTTTAGCACGATCCCTATACCACCCTTACTAAGGGTAGCGGGAGGTAAAAATTGTCGATTTTTTTTATATAGTGCATCTCATTTAATAAATATAATAATATAAATTTTTTTATTCAAAATATTTGCTACTTCACTTTCGTGGCTGTAAACACGGACTAAATTTGTGACGTCACAGCTTCATACTCACACAAAGACATTTCTCTCTCACACACACATTTACGCTCCACGTGATTTCCGTTTTAGCCTTTGTAAATGCAAAACAGCAATCTACTCGAAAATTGTGACAAAAGACAGCAGAGTATACAAGAGAAAAGATTATTATTATTTTGTATTTGTTTAAAATAAAAGATTAAAATAGATACCAAACCAAACAATCATAGTTCCAAACTAAATCGATAGAACTCGACTGCCGTTGCCGTATCCGTGAAACTGTGACGTCAAAGTTGAAATATTTGAAAGTAGAGGCAAGAGGCAACTATTAAAAAATCATATCTCTGGTTCTAAAGACTTGTAAGGTTAAAAACTCATACCTACATATTTAATTTGCCCTATTCATTCAAGAAAAATAATAATAAATCAGAAAATACGAAATGACCCCATCCTAAAAAAATTTGTGCATTTGAGCACTTGAAAATTCCCAAGCCCGAATTTTTCAGAAAATAAAATTAAAAAAAAATATTAGAATACCTCCAAGATTCATTAAATGAATTATTGTCGTATCTAAACGAATTAAAATTGCCCCTTAACCTTAAAAATATTTTTAATGTTAAGGGATAATTTTAATTAGTTTTACTTTTAATTTTACCTTAAACTCGTTTTTATTATTAATTATTAACAATTGTGATAGCGTTCACATCCGACGAACAGACAAAGTAGGAACTGAAGCAGCGTTTCACAGTCTTGACGAATATATGCAAGCAGTAGAAGAATATTACAACCAGTTAGATTTGAACCAAGGAGTCGTTCAGAGGAGAATTTATCTCGCTTCCGATGACCCGAAAGTTGTTGCGGAAGCTAAGAAGAAATATCCGCAGTATGAAGTTTTAGGTGATCCCAATATTGCGAAAACTGCTGCAGTGTCGTCGAGATATTCCGATTCCTCATTAAGAGGGATTATTTTAGATATTCATTTACTGTCCATGAGTGACTATTTGGTTTGCACGTTCTCATCACAGGTGAGTAACAATTACATATATAAAAACAAAGTACATAATATATACATATTATTTTTAATATACTATTAAAATTTTGTCACGTAATTATAAATAATTAGAACTATTTTTATGCGAAGGACAAAACTATAATTTAAATCAATAATATTCTTCTAAAGGAGAGTGACTGCTGTATAAATGCAGAATTTATGGGATGTGTGAGAATGATTCAAAAAGTAAAGAAAATCAAATTGGTGTCCTACTTTTTTTTTTATGAAACAATATTATTTGGAAGCTATTTGTAATTATAGAAAGTCCTAATAGACACGTACACACAAGTGCAATCATGGCCAACTTCATTCATTTGCGCTACGCCTATTATGGCCATTTTAAATCGTTGTTTTGCCATATAAAATTTTGTCGTAAGTTTTTTACAGTTTTGGTACGGATAATGGCGACATCTAGTTATTTTTATTTCATTATGAGGATAACGTTGGTATCCCTGATTCTCTTTGATCCTCTCTCAATGAAGTTAAGATGTGCAAATGTGCTGTCTGTTTATTAAAAGTAAATACAAAATGTTTAAAAATTAATATGTTATAATTTATTTATTTATTTGTGACAGAATCCGTGCGGTGGCACCACTTAACATACTCTCTAAGTTTCGTTTGAGTAATTTTAGTGACATTTGAGACGACCATAATTAAGTGTAACGCAATTCATTGGGTTGGCCATGGTGTAGTTTGCACATAGCACATCTAGCGGCACTGTTTAAAAGTACTCGTTGCTCGGTTACTAAAATACAAACAAAGTTGCCATCAGCCATTCACAGTACAAAGACATCAGGAGGGGGATTGTATATCGAAATATTCTATCTCTCTTTTGCGTGTGACGTCAATTATGTAAATTTCTGTTGTTATTCGCGTTAAGCCGTCCCGTATTCGCGATTCAAGCTAAGCAAACTATTTGGTGGCTAAATTTTAAACTAAATATGTGTTCACGATATAATATTTCCTCTGCTTCACTGAAATTTTCTATAGTTTGCTATGGAATGCCGTTTTAGCATTTATTCCCACATTTTAAAACAGTCATACAAATTAATATATCAAAAAAATAAACTCTCATTAAAAAGAAAGATTTAAACTGATTGTTGAATTAAAATGTTTGTTGATAATATAATTACAAATTTTTTAAACAAACATTTTAAATCAATAGTCAACACACAACCTTCTTTTTAACATTAGTTTAATTTTATGTTTATTCAATTTATATGATTGTTGTTAGTCCCTAAACAAACGTAAAAATTCAAGTATCATAGAAATGAAATAACATTTATATGAATGAATTAAATTGACTCTGTATTTTCAAGACACATGAATTAAAACGATTGTTTATTTCTGTGATACTTGATTTAAATTGTTTGTTTCATTCTACGATACGTGATTTAATATGATTGTTGATCATTTTATAACAATCAATTTAAAAGGCACTGTCATATAAATTCATGTATCATAAAAATAAACTCTTATTAAAATGAAAGATGTAAATTAATTGTTGTATTAAAATGTTTGTTGATAATACAATAACAAATTTTTCTAACAAATTCTAGAAAATTTTGTAATTATATTATCAACAAATATTTTAATACAACAATCAATTTACATCTTTCATTTTAATAAGAGTTTATTTTTACGATACATGAATTTATATGACAGTGCCTTTTAAATTGATTGTTATAAAAATATCAACAATCATATTAAATCATGTATCGTAGAATAAAACAAACAATTTAATTCAAGTATCACAGAAATAAACAATCGTTTTAATTCATGTGTCGTGAAAATACAGAGTCAATTTAATTCATTCATATAAATGTTACTTCATTTCTATGATACTTGAATTTTTACGTTTGTTTAGGGACTAACAGCAATCATATAAATTGAACAAACATAAAATTGAACTAATATTAAAAAGAAAGTTATGTGTTGACTGTTGATTTAAAATGTTTGTTTGAAAAGCTTGTAATTATATTATCAACAAACATTTTAATTAAACAATCAGTTTAAATATTTCTTTTTAATTTTAGTATATTTTTCTGATACATAAAAATATATGATTGTTTTAAAAAATATCAACAATCAATGAAATTGAAGTATCTTATAAATAGACTAAAATTAAAAGAAATATTTAAATTGATTGTTGAATTAAAATGTTTGTTGATAATATAATTACAAATTTTTCAAACAAATATTTTAAATCAACGGTGAACACAAAACTTTCTTTTTAATGTTCGTTTAATTTTATATTGTTCATTTTATATGATTATTGATATTTTTGAAACAAATGTAAAAGTTCAAGTATCATAGAAATGAAGTAACATTTATATGAATGAATTAAATTCACCTTTTATTTACACGACACATGAATTAAAACGATTGTTTATTTCTATGATACTTGAATTAAATTGTTTGTTTAATTCTACGATACATGATTTAATATGATTGTTGATATTTGTATAACAATCAATTTAAAAGGCACTGTCATATAAATTCATGTGTCGTAAAAATAAACTCTTATTAAAATGAAAGATGTAAATTGATTGTTGTATTAAAATGTTTGTTGATAATATAATTACAAAATTTTCTAACAAACATTTTAAATCGTCAGTCAATACAAAACTATCTTTTCAATAATTGTAAAAAATCAAGTATCGTAAAAATGAAGTAACATTTATAGGAATGAATTAAATTGACCCTTATTATCACGACACATGAATTAAAACGATTGTTTATTTCTGTGATACTTGAATTAAATTGTTTGTTTAATTCTACGATACATGCATTAAAATGATTGTCGATAAATTTAAATGTATCAATTTAATTAGCGCCGTCATGACTATTTCAAGAACTAGTTGCAATTTGGCCATTCTTCCGCAGATGGCTCTACATATTGTAGCTTTGTGTATATCTGTAATTTATTAGTGCGGGCACAGTAAAATATATTTTATAAAAAATGACCGAAAGGCTATGGCCTATAGCTATCTTATAGTTCTTATAACTTCACTCGGTACGCATAAGCATATATTTCTTATGTAAAGCCATCTGTTAAAGTATGACCGAATTACAAATAGTTCTTGAAATAGACACCACGGCGCTAATTAAATTGATACATTTAAATTTATCGACAATCATTTTAATGCATGTATCGTAGAATTAAACAAACAATTTAATTCAAGTATCACAGAAATAAACAATCGTTTTAATTCATGTGTCGTGAAAATAAAGGGTCAATTTAATTCATTCCTATAAATGTTACTTCATTTTTACGATACTTGACTTTTTACAATTATTGAAAAGATAGTTTTGTATTGACTGATGATTTAAAATGTTTGTTAGAAAATTTTGTAATTATATTATCAACAAACATTTTAATACAACAATCAATTTACATCTTTCATTTTAATAAGAGTTTATTTTTACGATACATGAATTTATATGACAGTGCCTTTTAAATTGATTGTTATAAAAATATCAACAATCATATTAAATCATGTATCGTAGAATTAAACAAACAATTTAATTCAAGTATCATAGAAATAAACAGTCGTTTTAATTCATGTGTCGTGAAAATAAAGAGTCAATTTAATTCATTCATATAAATGTTACTTCATTTCTATGATACTTGAATTTTTACGATTGTTTAGAGATTAACAACAATCATATAAATCGAACAAACATAAAATTAAACTAATATTAAAAAGAAAGTTGTGTGTTGACTATTGATTTAAAATGTTTGTTTGAAAAATTTGTAATTATATTATCAACAAACATTTTAATTCAACAATCAGTTTAAATCTTTCTTTTTAATGAGAGTTTATTTTTTCGATACATTAATTTGTATGACTGTTTTAAAATGTGGGAATAAATGCTAAAACGGCATTCCATAGTTTGCAGTCACATTTTAATAATTTAAAACATAAGTTTAATGTTTTTAAACTTCCCAAAAAAGTATAAATGCAATATTAGTGACAGACTGACAGCTTGTACATCAGTGTTGTGACGTCACAACTAGGTTATATAATGGCGGGAAAAGTTAATTTGAATCGCTGGCTTTTTCTTTTTTAATATTCTGTGACATAGATGTTAAGCTCATCTTTTTCTCAAACAGTAGAGATCGTTAATTATAAAATTATCTATTTCAAAACTTCTAAAATTAGACAAAGTATGCCAAAATTAAACCATATAGGTATTGGGGGAGTTATTCTATGTAAAAAATGTTATATGAACGGATGTCCGGAAACATAAAATACCAGTATAAATAAGAATTGATTCTTAATTTTTATTATTTTCATGTGTCTAGAACCCTAAATGGTCAATTTTATCCTAAGAAAATTTCATCTATGATTATGTTTTAAAATAAATCGCGAAAATAGAAATGGTGCGATAATTTTATCCAGGAGTTATAAATAAATAAATCATCACGGCATATTACCCATTTCTGGGTGTGCCAGTATCTACAACACATGTAGACATCGGTACTGATGACGATATATTTTACCGTGTGGGCGCTTACCAGGCGTCACCTCACGGGCACTCATAGCTGGTGTGGAGAGTGCACCACAGGGGTCACTTTTGTGCTATTTAAAATTGGAAATATTTGGCGTCTATTGGGATCGAACCCGGTTCCCCCAGGTTCGCGACCAGACACTCAGGCACGAGGAGTTTATGTATTTAATTAAATAGTGTTCCGCCTAAAGTTCTTGTCGCAAAAGTGTTCCGTGGTATTGAAAAGGTTAAAAACCACTGCTCTATTAGAATACGGAAAATTGACAAACTTTCTTAGGAAGAGAATGATTCAAAATTAAAAATAAGAGCTTGAATGAATGTGGGCGAAGTGATTAAATTACGTATTCGTATCAACCCACATTGTGAGAGATGTGAAGATTCCCAATTCTTTCTAGGTTTGCCGCGTGGCATATGAAATTATGCAAAATTACTATCCGGATGCATCTTCCCGTTTCCGTTCTTTGGATGACATTTACTACTACGGTGGGCAGAACGCCCACAATCAAATCGCGGTGATGGCCCACGAACCAAAACATGGAAACGAAATGGAACTCATCCCTGGAGACACCGTAGGCGTTGCTGGAAACCACTGGAATGGTTTCAGCAAAGGAAGAAATCTTCGCACAAATATGATCGGTTTGTATCCATCCTTTAAGGTAGAAAACAAGGTAGAGGTCGTTAAGTATCCGACGTACCCTGAGGTTCCTCTCACGAAGAGAACGGAAGAAAATAATAAATAAATGTACAAATGTGATTACGGTGCGTAATTCTCTTTTATAGTACGAGAACCCACGACTAAAATAGTCTCATACTTTTACGCCCAAAGCCGTGTAAAATCGGAAGATTCGATGACCCTGAACCCAAAAATGCTAATTTCAAAAATTTCGCGCGTAGCGTCCAACCTGCGTTTTCAAAACTGCAAATTTTGTATCAAAATATTCCGTCTGATTTCCGGAATGTAGTTAAATGATAGTTCTGAGATACCGAGAATACGTTTTTCAGACGCCAATTGCGTCATATTAAATATTAAAAAAATGAGACAAAAAAATTATAGCATACCATCTGAAAATCATTTTTATATGTAAATTTGAGCCAATGATGCAAAAAAAAAATGAGAAAAAATCTGAGCAATTTACATTTTGAGAGCATTTTGAAAATGTAACAAATTTTACTGATCGTCTGAAAACTGTTGGACATGATAATATAAGTTGAAAATACACTCAGGTCAGATGCTACGCACAACAAAAATTTAGCAATAAAATAATAAAATCTATGTACATTTTCAATATCAGAGGGAATATGATAATACCGTCCGCCAATTTTTTTGACTCGCAAAATGGGCCCCCACGAAACTGCTACGTTTTTGAACAGTACTGCCCACCTAGTCGGGTCTAGAATCATCTAATCTATCGATTTTATACGGTTTTTGCCGTAAAACTATGAGACCTGGTCTTGGTCGTGGGCTCTCGTACTATTATTTTATCTTTTGTAACGTGTAGATAGGATATTATTGGATATTGTATAATAAGGCAACAAAATAATGGGACATGGTTCTTATTTTGTGACCCAAAATCGACACACATCACATATTATTTAAAGTTTAAAAATAATTATGTAATGGTCATATTTGTGATTGTAAATAAATGGAACTGAATTTTGTTATTTATATAGATTCTGTTGTATATTTTTAGTGTTAATTACTTGCTTATCTTAATGGTTTGTTTTTGTGGTTACATTCACTTTTATATAATTCGTAGAATCAAGCAAAGGTGAGCACGATTAGTAAATAGATGGGTTATCGCCGCAGGTTTACAAGATGGAACAAATTCGATTTCCTTATTTGATTTTTTTTGTTCAATAATTAATATTGATTTAAAACAAATTTATTTTGAACTTCCATTATCTTTGTAAAAAACATATCAAATTAATCACAACGTTTCGAAAGCGAAAAATCTGCTATCGTCATCAGGTTGTATCAGTTCATGACAAAATTTTTCGCTTTTGAAACGTTGATTAATTTTATATGTTTTTTACATATAAAGATAATGGAAGTTCAAGATAAATTGTTTTAAATCAAAGTGAATCATCATCTTCTTTAAATTTTTTAATATTTTTAGACAGCAAAAAATTTCTATTAATTTTCTGAAAAAGTGAAAAAAAAAACTACTTGCATGCATACAAATCGATCACTTCGCAGTTTTGAATTTAATTATATTTTTTTTTAGAAACTAGACCTCAGATTAAAATAAAAATTATGCTATTTGAAAGATCATTTAATTCGCTTTAACATAAGCCTAAATTAATTTCAATTCCTGTCGTATTCTCAAACGAAAAATTCTAAAATGAAATGCTTGAAACAAATTAACATTTACACTTAGAAACTGATACAACAGTGAAAAACGAATTATGCTCAAAATAATGCAAATTTTACTTGTAATAGCAAGGTTGCACTGTTTTTGATATCGGTTTCTGTACTTGATAAAAAATAAGCACTCTTGATAAATTTAGGCCCATGTTAAAGCGTAATAAATGGTCTTTCAAGTAGAATAAGTTTTATTATAACCTGAGGTCTAGTTTGTAGAAAAAAGGATAACACTTGGGCAAAAATGCAAAAGAGTGTCTAGTAAAAACACCTAGCGAGAGTAGTCGGAACTAGCGCCCAACCACCCGCCAGAAAATAATTCGTTATTTTTAGGTATAGTAAAAAAAAATATGCAGAGGAATCACGTCATTAATGTTTGTAACTAGATAATGACGTCACGGAATTACTAGATTTACCTGGTATACTAATTTACTAATTTAATTTTAACAACGAAGCACAACTGGAAAAACAGTTTTTGTTTGTATTGAAAAATACAGATTTGATACGCAACAAGGCACAGTCATAAAATTCTAAGAAAAAACAACGAACAACGTAAATAAATTATGTCATACGAAAAGATAAAAACGAATGAAAGAACACCAAATGCCGATCGACAAGATACATGTTATACAAACGTATACATTTTCAAATTCAGTAGTAGTTTATATAAATTATGTACATGATTATTTCTTCCTATATAACTGTGTTTTTGACGCAAATTTCTTTTCTATATGTTTTATCATTTTTTTATAAATACTAAAATATATTTCACACTTTCAAAACGCGCGGATTTTTCCAGGCTTGATGACGCTACCGAACCCGGGCTTCTTTTATTAGCCGACAACTGTAAGTAGGCATTGCCATCATCAAACCAGTGACTGACAGACTGTTCCACTGGAGTATTTGGTTATGGTGGTTAAGCGGCTACACGCTATTATTTTTACAAATACTTAAATACTGATAAACTATAACTACAATATAATATAAGTAAAAGAAAAGAAAATAAGAACAAAATGAAATTTTCGTACATAAAGCGATATAAACTTAACCGCACAACGACAAATGGTTTAGAACCTCTGATAACAGAAGCCAAGAGAGAGAGAAAGCAACCATTGCTCTCCACCACTGGATTTACTTACGTCGTAATGTGGGAAACGCTAGATACCAAATATTTGCCATTTTTTTTCTTTCATAATAAGCAGAATTTAAAAAAAAAAGAAAAATTGGGGAATTTGAAAATACTATAGTATTTATAAAAAAACTTACTTATAGTATACAAAATATAATATTCATTTTCTTCGTTTTTCTAAACATAAACATCACTCGGTCAATACTACAGTTTTTTTTTCTTTCTTCATATTGTAATGTTTTTATGACGTAACTCCTCTGCATAAAAATTTTAATATACCACCTCGTAGTTACCGCTTATCAGCAATTAAAAAATAAGTAGTTTCCTATTTGGGATACAAAATAAATCTCGGTCATTGCAATATTTTTTTGCCCTATTTTACGAAAAATACCTAATTTTATTACCAATGAATGGTTTTCCCGTTTTAAAGAACAACTGCCTAATAGATGTGTGTGTGTGTGTGTAGCAATGTACATTACAAAGAACAATACATACATGTAAAATAATAGATAGGTCGCTTTTCAATGGAAATAAAATTACAGGGACTATCACGCTGCTCAACTGTCAGAGTAGATACAAAATTAACCATTAATAGACTGTGTCTTGCTGTAAAATATGTGATTCCATTTTATATGCTGTTCCTATGCTAAACTACCACGCCAATCAGTTTTTTACTTTCAAAATAGATGTATTTTTGTATTTATGATTTTGGCGAGGTTTCTATTTTTAATCCCTGTACATTGCATATTCTCAGATCTTGTGATTTCCGGGTAATAGGGCGTTTCCCATTTTTTAAAATTAAACGTACATAGTTGTCTTTTTTTCTTAAAAATTATGGCACCGTTAATAGTATTATTTTAAAATACACTTACGTGCATAAAATCGACCACTTCGCAATTCTAAATTTGATAATTTTTTTTTATTTTGAAACTAGATCTCAGATTAAAATAATACTTGGGCTGTTGGAAAGATCATATAATACGCTTTAACATGAGCATAAATTAATTAAAATTCCTTTGAAGTTCTCAAGCGAAAAGTTCTAAAATGAAATGCATGAACAAATTAACATTCACTCTTACAAGTTTATACAACAATGAGAAACGAATTATGTGCAAATTATTGCAGACAATAACTGCAATCTGTCAAAACTGTGTAAATATGCGCTACTTATAATATCGGTTTCTGCACTCTTGATAAAGTTTAGACTTACTTAAGGCGTAATAAATGATCTTTCAAATAACATAAGTTTTATTGTAATCTGAGTTCTAGTTTCTAAAAAAAAAATAATTAAATTGAAAACTGCGAAGTGGTCGATTTCTATGCAGGTAAGTGTAGTATTATTTTAAAATAGTATTGTCCATTGAACAGGATAAAATTTGTATTTAAAAAAAAATATCACGTTTGGTTTTTGGAAACGTCCCAATTGAATGGTTTGTTAAGTGCAATATACAAATAAAATAATAGTTAAAAACTTAAAAGTTCTTTAACTAAATATGATGACCAGTAACAATTTACAGAACGACGTATAAAAATTTCTGTAGCATATAGTATACGCATTTAAATGATTGTATTGTTTGTCTAATATGCACAGCATATTTTGTTATATTTTATAATTTTATCTTTCACTGTGTGCCAATTATGCTCACATTGTTTGTAAAAATAAATGATTTTTTTAAAAATATTTTTCATTGCGCATCATTTTATTCATACAGGATACAGGCAAAACTGGACCAAATACTGCATAACGTATGTAACAAAAGTTTTAAGAAAAAGTTAGACTTCTTCATCAAATAGAAAGAATTTTTTTTATTGAAACTTTGACATAAGGGGTTGTTCCTATAAACTAAGGAGATAAGAAATCTAATTTTACAACACTGATAGGCGACTATTATCTTCAATGCGGCGTAGTTTTTTTAAACGTGGCTTTTTAAATCTACTTCCCAAATCGTCTGTCTGTTCATTTTGGTAAACCCAGCCATTATTGTACACTTTTTTGTTAAGAAATGTCCGAAGTCCTAAAGTCTTCAATCAGTCGCGCCTAAGATTCATTTGGGGGATTATGCTCTCTCTTTCTCTCTCTCTTCTATAAAATGTTGGCTCTTTATGTTCTAATAAAGCTTATTGGAGTCTAAGGTTATTAATATATAGATAATAAATAAGAAATACCCTAATAAAAAAAGCTAATACTAGATACGTATTTCGGCAGCTAAGTTGCTATCATCAGTAAACCTACATCTAAGATCAGTTTTGGATTACTCAACATGCCAACCATGCCAGAGGTCCAAAAACAAATTGCTCTGTTTTCTAATTTGTTTTTGAACCTCTGATCATAGTCGAAATACGTATCTATTTTTACCGTCTCAGTTAAGTTTTAGGGTATTTCTTATTTATCATCTATCCTTATGTTCTGTAGCATCTGGTGTTTCGCAAAAGCTGGGCCGCTCTTTTTTTGATTACATTATTTCTTTTTCGAAATATTAAATCATTTTTGACTTAAGTTCTATTAACAATCATCTTTAAAGTTCTAAATTCTTAATTTGCGTGATGAAGTTGTAACTTTGTCCTGAGCCCTTTGAATGAGTTTGCTGATTCGATTTGGCAGCAAAAGTTCGGGTCGCCCACTTTTTGTTAAAATAATACATATTACCCTTTCTTCACATTCCCGTATAGTTCGGAAAATAGTCCCAAAATCGTTAACAATTTCACGTTTTGGCTATCTGTCCAACTAACTTATAGATAGATTTGCATATTTCAAGTTTGTATAACATCTTTCAAAACTTTTTTTGGCAACTTTAACATGGTAAATTATAAAACAACTATTGTGTATTTATTATGTCCAGTGGCAACTAGATTAGACCTTATTTAGTAATAAAATTTGGAGGGTACATTTTTTCTCAAAATGTTAAAATGAAAACTGATTGACCATTAAAAAGGCTATTTTAATTTTTTTTCAATATTTACAAATATTTTCTCTTTCGCAATTTTTTGACATATTAGTAAACATTTAATAAATCTAATTTTTATTGCTCATTACATCTAATTAAAAAAAAGCATTCTTATGCTGATTAAATGTATTAGTTAAAAAAATGCAAAAGTATATAAATATTTCATTATAAAAATTTATTGGTGTTTCTTCTCAATTATTGAATACTTATATGTATATTTAAATATTGTTTTAATCATTGAAATTTAAAATACTGCATAAATAAATAAATAAATATAAATATTTAAAGGATTTGAGAATTCTTTGACTGGATAAGTAAATGATTAGAAGATACGGAGAAATCAGTCTTAAAAATTTATCAAAATGTTTTTATTACAAGCCCAACGTTTCGGCAGCCACTCTGCCTTCCTTAGGGAAATGTAAATTTAACGTGGTTAAAATTCAAAAAATAAAAATGTTTTCACCACATTAAATTTACATTTCCCTGAGGAGGGCAGATTTTCTGCCGAAACGTTGGACTTGTAATAAAAGCATTTTCATAAATTTTCAAGATTGATTTCTCCGTACCTCCTAATCATAACTATTTAAATAAACAAGAATTTCGTTACTGCCAATATTGGATACAGGTAAAAAATAAAATATATTGTTTCTAAATTCGGAAATAAGTAAATTTATTATTAAAAATAAAAACGCTAGATACGAATATGTAGGTATGTACAAGGTAGCAGGTAAATCTGAATTGTAGAACTAATTCAACTAAAATATAAATATAATACTGTTAAAAAATAGAGATGGTCTTATCGATACTTGGTGCGTATCGATAAAAAATGAGAATATCGATATATAAATGTATGGTGCAAAATTTATATAAAATATATTAATAAATTTCATGGTCATTTATTTTTTAGTACTTAAATTTTAATTAGTGTTATGAAATAATATAAACTTCTTTGTAAAATATAACACAATTTGTACGTACAAATACATAAATAGATAATTATTTAAATAAGATGAAAATAAATTATAAAGAAATTTTTTTGTAACTACAAATAATGTTTTCATTTTTTAAATTTTTAATTAATGTACTAACTCACATTTGAGAGCCGGTGATGCTAAATTATTTTTTGCCGATTGACATTAAAAGTGCGATTTTTTGACAGCTAACAGTCTGTAAAATATCGCTTTTACTGCATGTTGTTGCTATGTACATAACCTTCAAAATAGGTATTAAAAATAATCACTAAATTAATTTTAATTCTAAAATAATATAAATAAATATCATCACGGCATATTACCCATTACTGGGTGTACCAGTATCTACAACACATGTAGACATTGGTAATGATGACGATATATTTTACCGTGTGGACGCTTACCCAGGCGTCACCTCACGGGCACTCAGAGCTACTGTGGAGAGTGCACCACAGGGATCACTTTTGTGCGATTCAAAGTCTGCACTAATTCTAAAATCGGCAAAAAAATGTGTTCACGCGGCACCAAAAACAGATTTACAGCTTCGGCAGCATTCATTGACGAGACAAAGCCTCGACAATGAAACGGCAGCCTCTGCTGTAAATCTAATATTTTAGTGCCTAGTTAAACAAATAACTATTATTTTAAATTAGAGTATAAGGTAATTTTTAAATTAAAATCTATATTATTTTTATTGGTATTGGATATTGATAAGGAAAGCGATACTTAAGTTAGTATCGATCCAGCAGTTTTCTTCATTGTATCGATATTTCGTATCGCTAAGACCATCTCTAGTAAAAATTAGCGTAAACCGCAAAATTATAAAACAGCATCATCAAACGACGTCGGTTTTTGAGGTATTACATTAATTATTACAGGTCTCTCTCCTAATAAACTTTCAGTTTCAGGGTTTGTATCAGATGCCTGATTACTTATAGATCTAGATAACTTCTCCAATATTTTTCTCTGCCTTTCCTGTTCTCTCATCTCTCTCAATCTTGCAAATTCATCATCTCCGCTATCCGTACTCGATCCTCCGATGCTTAAAGTATCAGATCCTATTCGAATATCCGGAGACCCGCTGGCCATACTTGGAGATCTAACTCTTGAAGTCGGTGCGGAAACCGATTTATTTGTTGGTTTAGATTTAGGGACGTCTACTGGATTTGAAGGAGGTGGAGGACCGAAAATACTCATCACAGAGGGGCGATCCGGAGATTTTACCTGAGACGTCATTGTTAATTGTTCATCGACTTCTTCTATAACTTGATCTGTGATTTTCATGCTTCCAGCAGGGTAGTTTCTAGGGTTAAGGTTGGATGCACTGTGTGACATAGGGATAGAATCGGTTGCTACGCCATCTGTACGGCTGTTTTCTCGAGAGAAAAGACGTTTTAAAACGTTGGTTACTGAGTTTACGCGAGGTAGAGATGAACCCATAGCAACTGTGTTCATGGAACTTTGTGAACCTATAGAATTTGTTCGGGTGTGGCTGGGTTTAGCGGTGAAGTGGATAGCACTTGTTGCGTCGTCATACATTGGCTGAAAATAATTATTTCAGTTTAGTAAGAATGCAGTCAAATATATCCAAATAAATTCTTGAGAATCAGGTATTCTACTAATTCTTTTTATTTACTTTTTTTCTGGAACTACTACACTTGAGTCGTAAATTATTAAATTTTAAGATGTTAGTAAGTTGCGAATTGTTCAGTTTACTTATATCTAGTTGCACCAACAAGGCTTAAATCAAGTTTAAATTTTAAGCGACTTTTAAACAAAAAATGTAAGTTATTTAAAAAAATCCGCCAAGTTTCACAAGATTTCAACATCTGAATCAACCTCTCGGCGATCATTTTTCAGATATTGGCCGAGTCCAGTTAGTCATCATAGACGCGTTTCGCTCTTATTAGAGCTCATCAATGTGGTGTAACTGACGTCTCTCTGATGTACTCTAATAAGAGCGAAACGCGACTGTGGTGACTAACTGGGCTCGGCCAATGAAAAATGACCGAGAGGTTGATTCGATTCTGAAATTTTGTGAAACATGGCGAGTGTTTTTTAATAATTTACTACATTTTTTTTTTTGTTTAAACGTCGCTTAAAATTTAAGCTTGATTTAAGCTCTGATGCTGAAATCGAGTATTTACTAATAATTTATTAGATATTGTTCCACAGCACCTACGTTATTTATATTAATAAACGTAGGTGATAGTTTGTCACCATGTAAAGCTGTATCAATTTTGACGTCACATTCAAGTGACTTTTTCAAAATATTACACAAATTTCAATAATTAATTGTGAAATATCTAATGGATATTTCGTGATATTTTAAAAATTAAGACTATTAACAATTTAAAAAAAAAATAATATTTGGAAGGCATATAAAATTTCTTGCATTAGCCCTATTTGTAATAAAAAAAAAACAAGCTCTTTCTAACATAAAAAAAAATGTTAAAATCGGATTATGTGGACCTTAAAAAATGTAAATCATAACCAACAAAATAAACAAGAAACAAAAACTGATTTTATTTTTTATTCAATTTTATCAGAAGTAATATCACAAGACCTCCTGATTTTATCGATAAATTTTTATTTTGCACGAATTTTTTTTTTGCTTAGCAACAAACACGAAAGCAAACTGCATGGTAAATCCCGACTCCGAAGGAGGAGGGGTTTTACCTAATGTCAGTTTGCTTGAGTGATTTTGCTTAAAAGCAAAAAAAGTGAGTGCTTAAAAATAAAAGTTTATCTGAGAAAATCTGAGAGGTCGTGTGGTATTTGGTGAGATAAATTCCAAAGACAACGCAAAATGAAATTTGACACACTAATTGTCACACTGACAGTTATAAACAATAACAACTGTTTATTTACTTGGTAGCGGAAAATTATCGGGGTAACGGGATTTTATCGGGGTAACGTGGTTTTATCAGTATAATACTGTTCCCATTGGCTGAATTTTCAAGTGTTTTGCATCATGATTGGTTAAAAACTAGTCGTTGGAATTTATCATGTAAATAAAAGTTTCGAAATTGTGGTAATAATTTTTTTATCGCTTGTTAACATAATAGTTACGACAAATAAAGGTCAGAAACTAATTCCGGTGATATGACAAAACACAAAACCACAATTACATCATTATGTAAATAGTAAATGACAATGAAAATTCCACAAATCTTTTTAAGATTTTTGTAGTAAATCGTAAATAAATAAAACAAACAATGAATCATACTCAATGAGAAGAAAATAGTGTATTTGCGCTAACCTGGCCATCCTGTAAGTCTGCCATCCTCATGCTAGAGGACGGTATGAATTCGTCTTCAGCTTTCACAGCAATGTTAGCTGTTGATGGTAAGGGATGTTCTTCTCTAAATGGCTCGGATGCTAATGTATAAGGAAGTTCGGACGGGAATACTTCGTCCCAATACTGATCACGTACCAATTCGGGATGCTCGTGATGCATTTCGTCCACAATCAAATAGGACACCTTGACAAATATTATATATAAGAATAGTATTCTTTTTTTTAATACTTAAGCATTAATTTCAAAATTAACTGCCATTATTAAGTTTTAAAGTTATTTACAGAAATCTAATGGGAATATGGGCCAATTATTAAGACTTCTATGACGTCATATGTGCGAAGTAATACAACAATGAAAGCGGAAGATATTGGTCTGCATCTGTACCCATCTCTTATTACTTCTACTAATTTTAAAAAAAAAACATGTTTTTTTTTACTCTATATTAATATTTTCTTTTAATTTGATCAAGGTCCCTTACCAATAAATATTTTCTACAGCAAAATTTTACCTTTATATTAATTCAAATTTATTTTTGATACTGCCTTTCATTTCTTGTCAACTAATGTTTTATTAATTCATATTTCTAAATTGTTCATCTTAAAACTTTTCCATTATTAATTTAAAATGATTTATAGACAAAGACAACGGGGGATTACAGCTCAATCGAATTAAGAGAAATAAGTAAAAAATAGTGAAATTATATGCTTAATAATGAATATTAATAAAGAAATAAAATGATATAACTGAAATACCTCGGAAATAAGGGCTTTTTGGTATGACGGCTCGTTATGAATATGAATTCAATATATGTATATTATTTTGATTGGCGACTGAATGAGCGCCTCTGAGCGAATGATCGAGTTTAGGAGGAGGTCCGTAAATCGAAGTAAAGAAATTCAAATAGCGGAGGCGTGGCTATCAGTCCAGTACTGCAATTCTCAAACAGTTTTTATTTGAATATCGATGCGTTGCATTAAACTTACTAATTTAAATACACTTGCAATTATAAAGTACCTAGACTTATACAGTGTTCATAATATTCATTTATTATAAATATAATTCAGAAATAGCATATATTTCAAGAACGAAGAAAACAGTTTGATATAAAAACTTTGAATACATATTCATGATGACTCATAAATTTTTTCAAATTTCGGGAAACCATAACTGTCTTATTAATAGGAAGTTTTTCATCGGATTTTCACTTATAGTTTCACTTTCAAATGAAATTATAAGTTGTTTTATTTTTAAAAAATAGGTTGCCAAATTTATGAATTATAAAACTAATTTATGAAAATGAATTATTTTACAATTTCTTTATAAAATATGTAGAAATAGTGTCAATAATGATTTTTAAAAGTAAAACAATGTCAATATCAGAATATATTTAATTCTTACTTGTAAGTTTCTGTCGACCATCCAATTGACTTCGAAATCATCATCGTCATCTCCAAAAGGATTAATAAGAGTCTCAGCGACTTTAAGCCATCCAATGTAGAAGAAAAATTGTAAAGTTGTAAAAAATGGGAAGTAAAGATCAATTTTGCTTGCTTTATCTTTACTATGCACCCATTGATGCCCCATTAGAGTCGTAAGAAAATAAGAATAAACAGCAATTGTAACTACCTGAGTATACACTAAAGGCACGCTAATAGCATCATAACTAATAAGAAGGCCACATTGACCTCGGAATTTATTTAGCTCATCTATAATAGTTTTCACTGCAAAATCATCTCGAATCCGTCCTTCTTTTCTTGCACGAGTGATAATACTTGCAGCCCACACAATCGGCAACCAATGTTTAGAATGCTTTGGAAATTTTAAGTTAAGATCCTCTATTATAGCTTTTTCACTTAATTGTAGCAAACCGGCATCAACGAAGTGGTCCAACGTGGGAAATCTTTTTTTAACACGCGGTGATATCATCGTGAACATCATAGTCACGCAAAGGCACACATATCTCATCACAGTTCGACGCATAACTCGTCCCCTTTCGTCTTGTCCGTGCACATTTGAACTCACGTAAACCGCAATCGGATCCGGAAATGGAATTGCGGTATATTGGTTCCACCATCTGGTCATAACAATACTGACATAGAAACCTAGTACGAAAGATAATGGAATATAATCGGTATATTGGTTGCAATAATCCACTATGTGCTCGAAAACCCTACACAAAACAAATTCTGCTAATTTATGACTCATTCAAACCCATTATAGTTCGGCCGGTTTACATTTTAAATAATTATAAATCCTACGCAAATGGTTAGAAATTTCTACAAAATTCTTTCGGCTACATTAAATATAGACTTAAAACTTAAAAAACTGTGGACCAATTGAATGGTGATAATAGTTCGACCGGTATTTTAAGGGTCATCTAATCTAGATTTAGTTTCTACAGAGACCCTTTACTTTTGGAACAAATGTGGGTTTTTACGAAGTTGCTTTTCATTGTGCCGCACAATGAAAAGCAACCAGTGCGTACAGTACCAGTACCTTACAAGACATATTATAGGACAATACTCACAAGAAAATGTGCAGGGCTCAAGGATACAATACCTACTAGAATTAAAGCTAATATTACTAATAAAGTTTTAAATCTAAATTTTAAACCAGTCAAGAGATATTTATCACCATTTGCATAGGTTTTATGTTTGTTGTAAATGTAAACCGGCCGAAATATGGGTTTGGGCTCAAACGTAAAGATGATTTACATACTTTTTTTCATCATCGTTTAAAATTAACCGGTAGGTAATATTTAAAAAGTAGTATAAAGCTAGAAAGAGTAGCAGGTCCAACCATACGAGTTTGTATATACTGGCTTTCCATCTATAAAATAATTAAAACAATTGTAATTAACCGTTGACATGTTAACAATATATAATTTATCAGATAAACGAAAACTTATTGATTTTAAATTTCCGGGTATTCAATTGTTTACGAACATTCCTTTGTTTGACAAAATATACGTAAAAACAAATGACAGTACTCCTCACCTTAGCAAAAGTTTCAAGAAGCATCCTAACCCTCTGCACGTAGCAACTTCAGCAGTGTACGTAACGGTCATTTATATTTTAAAATATTTATATCACAAAACAAACACTTGTACAACTTGTTGCCACTTCTAAGATTTACCGAGAAAACTGTGTAAAATCATTTTTTAAAAAGTCAAAAGATGTGTGTTACTGAATCATTTCTCCGCAATGATTATTTCTTCAACTGTGAATAGCTAGTTAAAATAAATAGATGCTTTGATTGCTCAAAGCTTTGCACGCGTGACAAACTACCAATTAGATACAAGCAATCCAATTTTCAAGCTTTGGTAAAAATTCGTAGAAAAACGCGTCATGTGTGACGTACAGTACAAGGACACTTTTCGAAATACTGGAAATATCAAAGAAAATTTGATTTTTTATCTCTATTTTCTACAAAAAAAGTTGCACCAGTTTTTATAGTGGAGTTTACGTGTAATTACTACTTTGTCTATTCGCGATAGCAAACAAAGAACTCTTATTTTTTTGTTCATGTTTTGAAACGAAATCTATCACACGTATCAAGAAACTTATTTTATTTTATAATATGGTGTACATCACGTTAATCATTTAGAACAAAATAAACTTTTTAAAATGCAACTCTTTATTTAAAACAAGTGAAAGTTTGGCGGATTATAATTAAAACCCAAATAATGTGAAGTTGCCGATAAAGAACATTTGAACATCTGGGGTGCGTTCCAAAACTATACACTATACTCCTATTTGTGTTCAAAAACTATAAAGAGCATACTCTCTGTACTCTTTTCTACTAGGAGGGTACTCTAACAATTTTGCTCCATTTTTAATGGACACAACTTACACTAGTGTAATTTGCACGTAGCACATCTAGCGGTACTGCTTGGAAGTAATGGTTGCCAGGTTACGACAATACAAACAAAGCTGTCACCAGCCATTTACACTATAAAGGCAACGGGAGGGGGATTGTTTGTATTGAGATGTATCTCTCTCTTGCGTGTAATGTCAATTTTGTAAGTGTCCATTCTTTTTGAGTGTTGTGTGACGATTATAAGATACTTGTTCAAGATTAAAAACACTTTTAGGTAGTAAAACAGATTAAATTAAAAATAAATTCTTAACAGTTAAAAAATAAAATATAGTTTGGTTAACGAAAGATGACTGTCCAAGACATAAGAGGTCATTTATAAGACGTCTGATATAATATAATATTACTTGCAGATAACTTCACTGTATTTCGTGTGTATAGCTTGCGGACACTCATGTGACGAAGCGAATTAGCCAATCAGAACTTGGGGAGAAACTGTCGCATCGTAGGTCAGAGAGCTGGGCAGCTTTCCAAATTCAAGAGAACCGTAATTTAAGAGTGTAGTGTGTTTTAGAAGAATGAGTTTTGTTGGAGTAACAAATTGAAATTAAAATTTAAAAAATAACAAAACTACTTATAATTACAACATTAATGTCAAGCCCCCTCTGAGAGTAAGGTTATTAGTTTTGGAACGATTTTGAGTAATTTCGTACTCTGTAGTAGAGTTTTGGAACGCAATCCTGAAGTTTGTTTTGGTAGCGTGTTCAGAGGTTATGAGTTTTGTTTTCATAGTTTGGCAGTTTTCATATTGAAGTTTTTAGTGCGTATTGAGTTATTTTATATTTTTTTGCCAAACTATGAAAACAAAACGCATAATACGCTATAAACCAAAACAAACTTCAGCTCCCCGTCCTTCAATCTGACAGTTTCTCCCCAGGTTCTGATTGGCTAATTCGCTTCGTCACGTGAGAGTCCGCAAGCTATAGGCCATAGGCGTGCAACATGAAACATTTGATCTTGAATAGTCATCTTTAGTCAGTGAACTCTATACGTAGTGCGATGAAAAAAGTTCATTTTAAGAATTATATTATAAGAAATACGGTTCATAACGACAAATATAGAAATTATAGGTAGGAATAATTAAATACAGTCACGTGAACTCTAGTATTCCTCTACTCCCTCTACTCCTACAACTCCTACTCGATAAATAAGTTTGGACGCACCCTTGCGACAAATTACGACAGCTGAAGCGCAGCTACTTTCAGTTCACCGACCAGAAATCTAAAGAAAGACGCGACAGCTATGTGTTATTTGGAAAGGTAGAAGTGGGGGTAAGGGTAGGGAGACGATCACAGCGACAACTGGCGTCGGGGAAAAAGCTGAAAGCTGTGATGCGGGCAGTATGCTACCTGGTTGAGATAGCATACTGCCCGCATCACTGCTTTGCGGTTGGCATGAAAATTAAAATTTTTAATTTCAATATTATATTTATTTTTACTGTTTACTGATTGTCAAAGTGAAATCATTAAATTATAATTGCAATATTTGAAAATAATAAATTGTAAATTAAATATTTTACAAAATATTAATTGTAATCATCACATTTGTAACATTGTAAAATAATAATAATGAAATAATACAAAGTATTTAATTTACATTAAAATTTCTTATATTTAATGAACTGAACTTCAACTGGCATCCAAATATTTCCTAGGCGTCAAGTTGGACACATGGGTTGCACCCATCATTTGTAGGGCGCTGTATGGAGCCGTTTTTCCTAGAGAAACAAAAATAAAAATAAGATACCTAATTTCAACAAAGTAGATGATATATTGACAAAAGGAACACAAATATTTGTGTCAAAAATATATTAAATAATAATTTGTAATGTAAGCTATCAAAAAATGTATACCTTTGTGTCTGTAACGAGAACTCGTACTCGGAGTAACGCAGCTTCATTCCTGGAAGATCCAAACGTGAGATCTCCAAGATTGGGTAAAATTTTACATTCATGCAATGTCCAAATGTGGGTTCACCTGGATTATTTCAAAATATTATAATCTCAGATGGTACAGATGTCGGTTGTCCAAGTTAGGCAGAACAGTCAAATTTGTGGAAGGGCCAGGCATGGGTTCCCCAAGATTCTCAGAAGACGTAATTAGCATTTCTATAAAAGGGCCAGGCATGAGTTCTCCAAGATTCACGGAAGCCATAATTTGCATTTCTAGCAGTTCTGCTGTAACTTTTTCGTCAAGATTCTTTGAAGTAGATGTTGCAGATAACGTTTTGGATTCGCTTGATGTACTTGGATCCGCTATTGTCTTCTCGGAAAGTACTTCACTAGTTATAATAGCTGCAATTGAAATAAATCGACTGTTATCATAAGTTCATGATTTCTTTGGTACTAAAATATACAGAAAAGTATTGTAAAACTTGAAAAAAAATTGAACATAATTGACACGAGTTTATTTTGTCAAAAAATAAACATAAAAATGACAATATCCAAAAAGTTAGACAGTTAGTGAAGTTTTATAGTTACAATAATAATAAATAACATCAAATTTAATGAAATATCTTTTTAAAACAGAACATAATTTCTACTCAAATATTAAAAAAAAAAATTGTTTAATTCATACAAAAAGATTGCCGAACTCCGCGAATCTTGCATTTTTTGTATTAATTAAACAAAGAACTATTTTGTTATTAAAATTTGAAACTATTGTTCGTCGTTTACTCGTATAAAGCCATGTACATGAAATATACTTCTTACTTACCACAGTCCTCAATACGTAATATTGTAGGAACAGCTCCAATATTTAATTTATTCCGATCAGAAGTGCAAAATTTGGTTGTTTCAAAGTGTAATGCACACACTTTAATATGACTTCGACAATCCACTTTTCTATTCATATATTGAGGTATTCATGTTCGTTGTCCACTGCTTCAAACGATCATTATTCCTTGGTAAATAGAAAAAAGCAAGCTCTGCTTGTCCCTTACTGTTGCTCTTGCAATCAGGAACTACACAATAAACCGTTTTCATCGTCTGGAACAGGAAATTAATATTATATTCATGCTAAATTTTCTCGTACTTTTCTTATTTGAAATTTAATTAGTAATATAAAATCTGAACAATTGAGGTTATTATCACAAATTTCATTCATATTATAAGAGTATGTAAGTTAGCGAGATTATATTTCTATAATAAATTATGTACATGTACAATATCATATATGTATACACATATATAGAAACTTACCTGGCAAATATAATCACAAGTACGAAGTAAAAAAGTTTACCTCACTCGGTATACACAACTTCGTCGATCAAACACAACCAAGTGACAAAAATAACAAACAACGAAACAACAAAAATAACAATAAACAACGAAACAGGAGTACACAAGATGAAAAACCGATGCTGACACTTCGAAAACGAAAACATGAGATTTCTGGTCGGTGATGAGTGTCATTCATTTTGTTTGAACTTAGCCGTTAAATTTGAAATTTATATGTGCTGCCATCTTACCCGCCATCGTTAAAACTATTTCGCACTATACTGCTTTTAGCGCAATCTAGCGTCGGGGAAAAAGCTGTTTTTCCCCTCGCTCTTTGCCTCACTTGGTCCTTACAACTTCTATCACAATAATTCCATTTAGCTGTCAGCCCCCTGTTTCAGTTGGTTTTGCTAAAGTGAGGTGGAGTGCTTTGAAATTTGTTCTAGAAAGAAAATAAAAATCTATTATCATCCATTGATTGTCAATTAAAAATAAAGTTTGAACCATGGCTGCTTTTCCGGGCAGTATAGCTTTTGATGAATACGGCAGGCCTTTCATCATTATTAAGGACCAAGACCGGCAAAAACGATTGACAGGCAACGATGCTTTAAAGGTTAGTTCATCTCCTTATAAGGAAAGCCATTTGTCACCGCACATCTGTAATGTTTTTCCCTAATTATGATAATTTACTTAATTATAGTCGCATATTCTTGCTGCTCGACAAATTGCCGGTACTTTAAGAACATCTTTAGGCCCAAAAGGTCTTGACAAAATGATGGTTTCACCGGACGGGGAAGTAACAGTAACTAACGATGGTGCTACCATTTTAAAAATGATGGATGTAGATCACGAAATTGGTAAACTTTTAGTCCAACTTGCTCAATCTCAAGACGATGAGATTGGAGACGGCACAACTGGAGTAGTTGTTCTAGCCGGTGCTTTATTAGAGCAAGCTACTAGTCTTTTAGATCGTGGAATCCACCCTATTCGTATTGCGGATGGGTATGAATTAGCAGCCCAGTGTGCTCTTCAGCATTTGGACAAAATAGCTGAAATGTTCCCAGTTGATCTTAAAGACACTGATCCTTTAGTTAAAGTCGCAATGACTACTTTAGGGTCGAAAATCATCAATAAATGCCATAGACAAATGGCAGAGATTGCTGTTAATGGAGTTTTGGCCGTTGCTGACCTTGAGAAGAGGGATGTCAACTTCGAACTCATCAAAGTTGAAGGAAAAGTAAGAATTTTTTCTTTGTTCTTGTAGGACATGTGTTAGTTACATTCTTATTTTGCTCTTTTATAATTATCGTACAAATATTAAATTTCATTCTTGTTTTTCGCAGGTCGGAGGCCGTCTGGAAGATACCGTACTCGTTAAGGGTGTAGTAGTTGACAAAACTATGTCCCATCCTCAAATGCCGAAAGAATTAAGAAATGTTAAGTTAGCTATTCTGACCTGTCCGTTCGAACCACCTAAACCCAAAACTAAGCATAAGTTGGATGTTACCAACACTGCTGACTACAAAGAACTCAGGAAATACGAAGCTGAGAAGTTTGCAGATATGGTTGCTCAGGTTAAAGCAGCTGGTACTACTTTAGCTATTTGCCAGTGGGGTTTCGATGATGAGGCTAACCATTTGTTGCTGCAGCAGAATTTGCCAGCTGTTCGTTGGGTAAGAAAAAACTTACAATATTCATATACAAAGGATATTTATTTTATTTTGTCCACTACTACTATCTCGAGAACTGTGAGCTACGAGGTTTGTTAAATTAGCAAACAATTTCTAATTTACTAGACTATTTTAATGGCGTAAAATTACTTTTTTTCATCCACTGGTTTTCAAACTTTGTTATTATAAATGGGACCATATATTTTTTTTATTCTACTTATTAGATAGAGAATTTTATTCTGAATTCAGTGATACAATATTTGCATACCCCTAGATAACAATTTTTTGAAAGAAAGTTGCATGTTTAAATTTATATTAGATTTATATCAATATAGCTGAAATAAGTATGCCATGGGACGATATAAATTAATGAAAACAATTACATATGGGCTACTTGCATGGTACTGAAAATCCGATTTCTATCACTATATACGTAATGTTATGTTGAAAACATATATAAAAATATAAATTTTATTAAAAAAAATATTTGTTTTTTTTTTAGTAAATTAAGACAGAATATTTTCTGTGACGTCATTATATTCTACTGGAGAAGGAAACCATGTTTAAAAATATAACGTATAGATGGCATGGCGTGCGAGAAAGTTTTAATTTGAATTTGACATTAGTTCATTTTTCTCACTCTCTGGTCTCTCAAATATATTAATTACTTCACAAATAAACACATAAGTAGTTACATGTAATTTAAAATATTGATACCAAAAAGCTATACTAAACTACTAACCTCCAGACTATTTTTGAAACGTCAAACAGGAGATCTACATTACCCTTACAAACAAACGCTATGGCTTTACGAACATTCATTGGTGCGGCGTAATTCTACGTCATACATGGCAGGAATTCAAATAATCAAATTTCATTATTTTTTTTCTGGCTAATTAATAAAAATTTTGTCAAAAGAATAAATATGTGTAGTAAGTTTTTACCTCCTCTTCAAAAATATTAAATAAAAAAAAGGTATGCAAGTAGCCCATTGTATTTCTGAATCCATATTCACTTAATTCTACTAATTAAAATACCTAAGAGAATGGGGTTATTTCACATTTTCTGATTTATTTATTTTTTTTCTTGAAAAAATAGGTCAAATTAAACATGTATGTGTATGTTTTATATATTACAAGTCTTTAGAATCAGAGATATGATTTTTTAAAAGTTGCGTTTAATTTAAAATATTTCAACGGCTGACGACACATATTCACGGATACGACAGTCAAGCTCTACCGGTTTAATTTAGAACTATGATTATTTGGTTTGGTATTTATTTAAATAAATGGTTTATTTACATACCTTATACTGCACTAGTACTTTTAAAGAAATAGAAAGTAATAATAATATTCTCTCTTGTATATTTTGCTGTCAGCTGTCACACTTTTAGGTTAGGTTACTGTTTCATGTTGTGAAGCGTGTGTATGTGTGTGAGAGAATTGTCTTTGTGTGAGTATGAATTTGTGTCGTCTCAAATTTAGTCCGTGTTTAAAAGCGCGAAAGTTTATTAGCAAATTTATGAATGATAAATCGCATATTTCAAATGATTTTCTATTACCATATTTATTAAATGAGATGGATTTCATGATTTTATAAAAAAAATCGACAATTTTTTTTTAATTGACCCCATTATTGCAGATATTACGATTAAAAAGCTGTGTTAGCCAATATATCGATTTGTGATATTAGGTTAGATTTTAGATCCTGCGAACAGAATTAAAGGTTATTGTTATTACTACCATGTGGATTGAACACAGGTTTTTATTGTTGATTGTTGTTGGCATTTTTCATTGTCACAATGATATAATCTTACTTTATTGATTAAAATTTAATTCTTGCGTTTATTTCTGGTTCTCTTAAATTTATACTCTAGAATATACATGGCAAGATAGTAAATATTTAGTGGTTTGCAAGAATTTATAATAATATACCTTTCAACTGATGAAATAGGGGTTTTAAAGTCTTATACTTATTGGATATCAGTCATCCCCTGAAAACCAAATCAAGTCAATCGATGCACTGTTTCAGCGTCAGATTATATTTTAAATAATAACTAAGCAAAACAAATTTAATATAAGTACGAATTGATAACCTAATAGGGAGATTGCAAAAAATTTTTCAGCAGCCCTCGTATTTAAACAAATAGTAGTACTGAGTAATAAAATTTCTATGAACCCAGATGTACAAAAAAAATTGAGCCAATGAGCGTGTGTACATAGAATATAATTAAGACAACAGCAAGAGAACGCCGAAGTCAGTTCGTGAAGAAAACATAGACAGCAAGCCATTTAATGTTAAATCCTTCTGTAGGTTGGAGGTCCAGAAATCGAGCTAATCGCCATTGCAACCGGCGGCCGTATCGTCCCCAGATTCGAAGAACTTTCCCCCGATAAATTAGGCTCGGCTGGTTTGGTCCGTGAAATCTCTTTCGGCACAACAAAAGACAAGATGTTAGTCATTGAAGAATGCTCCAATTCCCGTGCCGTCACCATTTTAGTCCGCGGAGGCAACGCTATGCTCGTTGCCGAAGCCAAACGCAGTCTACACGACGCTTTATGCGTCGTCAGAAGTCTAGTTCAAGAACCTCGTATCGTCTACGGCGGTGGTGCAGCTGAAGTTAGCTGCAGCTTAGCTGTAGCGAATGCAGCCGACCAGCTAGCCACTTTGGAACAGTATGCGTTCCGAGCATTCGCCGAAGCGTTGGAATCTATTCCAATGGCGCTGGCTGAAAACAGTGGATTGAATTCTGTTAACGCACTTGCGGAAGTTAAATCCAAGCAGGCGTCTACTGGTGATTCTGCGCTTGGAATTGATTGTATGCAGACGGGAATAAATGATATGAGGCAGCAACACGTTATTGAATCTCTCAGGTCTAAGCGGCAACAACTTATCTTGGCGACTCAGTTAGTGAAGATGATTTTGAAGATTGATGATGTTAGATCGCCAGCTGATGGACAAGGACTTTAAATTTAAATTAACACATTTCTAAGCTTTTTCATTGCACTCCTATCCTCATATTTAAACGCGAGCTTTTAAAAACAATTTTCATTACGTAAGAGATGTAATTGTTTAATTTGTATTAATAAATTAAAACTAATTCCAGTTCTTTGCTATACTTTGACCTAAAAAATTAATAATTTTATTTGTTACTATTCTTTATGACTTGCTAGTGTTTGGAAACTACTTCTGGACACCTTCAGGACTTGCAGTTTACTTGGAGATTTTATTTATGGTAAGATTGTATTTATTATTTTTGCAGAAATATAATAATGGGGCCGTCCACTATATTTTTTTTATGAAACTTCATTTAAACTGAAAGTGACTTGTAATTTTACTCGTTAAGCCGTAATATTTTTTTAAATATTCTGTGACACATGATTTTGTTCTTAAACAGTGGACTTCGCTAATAATGGGGGCAAAGCTCAACATAGATGGCAGCATCCTAGCTATGAACTGTTGCCGCCGATAATTTTGAATGACTTCACTGACAGTTACAATTTTTCATTGTTTCTGACGTAAAAGTACAATTATAAAGTCAAATCCACATGAATTCATGTTAATTATAACTTTTACCAGTTGTACAACTAAAAATTCAATTTTCTCAAAATGATTTGCACAAACAAATACTTGTTTTATATTTGTTCTTAAATTTTATTATTCTTTTCTTCTTTCATCCTTGGTTAACTATAATAATATAACATGAACGTATTATTTAAGAGAAGAATCCAAATACAAAGTAGTTTTACGTAACTATCTGTCACTTTCAGCATCGGATTCTCCAATTATCAGTTCTTTGGAATAGCGCGCGCATACAAAAGTGTACAAATTTTATTACATATACTTCATTTCACCTAAGAAAATAGCAGATGGCGCTTAAGAACTGACCGTTTTTACATGCATTTGTAATTTAAATTAGCGACTGTAACAGCACGGAAGATCACGTGAGCTATCATTTGTTTTGTCCCAGTGAACTCTGTACTAACCGTACGGTTAAGGTCGATTCACAGCCTGAAATTTGGTAAAATTTCAACTACGAAATTTAGTCCTCTGAACTTTGTGCGTTCACAGCTTGAAATTTGTATGTTAGTTAGTCACAGTATTAAAACATGAAACTTTTATTAGCTGTTTATATTTGTTTGATATATTAGGTTTGTATTTGTGTGGTTTGTTGTTTGTTTATCAAAAAACTGATTTTTTTCCCAATACAGGACCCACAATTGATATTAAAATATTAAATTGTTCCATATTGTCGTGTATTTAAAAAACATGTCGATATCCCACAATCGTATTTTCCTAATGAGATTTTACTAGTCTCCTTGTTAATATCTTTTTTGCTTTATAAAACGCAAAATATTTATCTCAAAATAATTAAGAAATAAATCTAACTAAAATAACTTAATTATAACGTAGTATTTTAACGAAAACCTCATACACAAGCAAAATGTGAAAAAGGGTTTCATTCAAATATATGAAATTTTTCTACATAATTATTAGAACGTACCCTAAATTACGTTGGGAGCTTGGAGATTGCAAGCTTTCTACCGAAATGAAATTTAATGATTTCAAATTTCGCCGTTATGAACGCAACTACAGGATTGCCATATGACAAACTTTACGAATTTCATGGAAGTTCAACGAATTTCGAACTGTGAATGGCCCTTTAGTATGGTATAGAGTTCACTGTTTTGTCCATTCCTCATTTCAGACTCTATTTTAAGCTCTGTCCCATGCTAACTTCAGACCATATTTTATAACGTAGTACCTGGTAGTACGCATGCCTCAGTTTGAATAGCTGTCACTGTTCTAGCGGTAAATACGAAATTGCAACAAATTCGACGCAACCCGCACTCATTCTTAAAATTCATAGCAGTGCGCATGCGTCAGTTTGAATAGCTGTCACATTTCGTATTTACCGCTAGAAAAGTGACAGCTATTCAAACTGACGCATGCGTAGTGCGTTAGGCTGTGTCCGATGTCGCATATTTTGGCATTTAGAATTTAGGTCTTCTTCACAACTCCGAATGGCACACTAATGACATCCATTGGTTTATATGACAACTCTTTAGAATGTTAATATTATATTTCATAAAATAAAAGCTTAGAAGCTATTCTTTGACATTAAATTTGACGTTTTGTACAAATTATAGCAACGAACATGATTTGTTTAATTAGTGCGCGTCAACTTCAAGGCATAGTGAGCTCCTGCAAAACCCTAAAATCTAATTCCTAAAATTCTAAATAATCACTAGATTTAGGGCACATAAATTTAGGATTTAAATATTAGGGTGATAAAAGTACAACATCGGACACACTCACAGTCTTATAAAATACCGTGAGTATTTTTTAACGTGAAACATTGGGTTTGTCATATCCTTGGTTACGATTCGACATTTGATTGACAGCAATGTATTTGCGTGTCCCATTTAAAATGAAACATAGGGAACGAATTTGACATTTGATAAGACGTCAGTAGAGGTTAATTTTTTTAAATAACTATACCTGCTTTCTAGTGTACCTTGTGCTCGAGTGATTTTCTAACTTGGCCAAATTTCTTACAATATTTAAATATAATAATACTCTGTCAAATTCATTCCCTATGTTTTCAATGAGACAGGCAAATATATTACTGTCAATCAAATGTCAAGTCGTAACGTAGTAACTTATAGGAAAATTCAGCGGTTATCTGTCATATTGACAAGACGTCATTAGAGGTTAATTTTGTTTAAATAATTATACCTGTTTTCTAAAAATTAAATTTAGTTGCAAAAAAAATATTGTGTGTCCGAAATATGTTTAGTGCTCTCGAGTGGTTTTCTGACTTAGCTAAATTTCTTACATAATATAATACATCTGTCAAATTCGTTCCCTATGTTTCATTTTAAATGGGACACGCAAATACATTGCTGTCAATCAAATGTCAAATCGTAACCATGGACATGCCAAACCCAATGTTTCACGTTAAAAAATACTCACGGTATAGTCTGAAGCGTCTGAAGTTAGCATGGGACAAAGCTCAAGATCGAATCTGAAGTGAGAAAGGAACAAAACATGAATAACATGATAGGTCACGTGATCGTCCATGTTCTATACTACCGTCTGCTGAAATTAAAAACGCTTTTAAAATTGTTTAAAGGTTAATAATAGTTGTAATAATGAGATATTTTAATGATTGAATGAAAATATTCTTTTCTTTGTCGATTTGGTGGCAAAAATTTGCTGTTCATTTAGCGTTAACCAGGGGGCACGTGTGGAAATCTTC